>OZ010597.1:94346841-94694341 GCA_963932145.1 Acanthosepion lycidas | reverse complement strand
GTGCCGATAGTCATTGCAGTCTATTAGGATTTACTTAACAATGAGCAAATTGATCACAAGAAATGCACCACGCATGCGTGTGTATATCCAATTCGAACTCTTCTTAGCAATGCATCCTGTCTTCGATCATGTAATAATTCTGTTTTCCAGTCTGACTGTCGACTGATGTTTGTACAGTTTGTCTTTTGGAAACATAACGCAAATTGTTTGCCATTTTCTTTTAATCCATTGGGTTATCTTATTTTTGTAAACTGTCTACGGGAGTCTAATGCTAGTTACTGACATTTTGGTTCGCTCTTTTACCGTCTTTATTCTTAGAATGAGTTCAATTGCACTACATGTGAACTTTGGCGATATTAAACAAAGCAGGAATTTCCAACAGCATCACAGATCGGTGTTCCCTAAAATGACAACAATTTGAATGTTGATTTTCTAGGCAGGTACAACCTACGAATTTCAAATATTGGCGTGGCATCATTTTATTTTAACCGGAATCAAAATTCGGCTATTCGTTGGGCAGATTGGGTTTTTTTTATTTAGATGCTTTTTACATGATGTCTGTTGGACAGTTTTGATGGCGTTCTCAAATTTTTTTCGAAGCTCCAAAAAATTTAAACATTTTAAGTTTAAATGGAAAAACTTAAATATTGCTTAAATGTAATATAATAATCATACTTATTATAAAACCCAGGTTGTGTGTCTGTGTGTGTGTCTGTAATGTTTATATATTGGATCCGATTTCCTACATTTTTCAACCGATTTCAACAAAACTTCCCGGGACTACATAAAATTACCTTGCGGTGGTTCTGACAGCGCCAAAAATTGGAAAAACACAATTGTTTTTGCATGAAATCAATTTGAAAACACGATTAAGAGGCATCGTGAGAATGGAAGGGGAACAACTCATATCGAGTTATACTTATTATAAAAACCCAGGTTCTTTGTGTGTGTGTGTGTGTGTGTGTGTGTGCGTGTATGTGTGTGTGTGTGTGTGTGTTTATATATGAGATCGGATTTTCTACATTTTTCAACCAATTTCAACAAAATTTCACTTTTTTTTTGGCAGGTATATATATGTTATATATATATAATTATTATATTAATTTGCAGTTATAAATGTATTGTTTATTATTTCTTTCAACTTTTCCTATAGTTACTGTTTTTTTCTGTATTAGTATTATTTTTTTCAACTAACCTGAAGATCGTTTGTCATTTTTACTATGTGTTCTTGTTTATCAAGTTATGCATAGATGCCAAGTTGAGAGCTGATGTCATCTGGAAGGTCATTAATGAAGATTAAAAACAGCATAGGACCAAGGATGGAGCCCTGGAGGACATCCACTTGTCTCTACTACCAACCCTTGGCTTTTATTTCATTTATTATATATATGTTATGTAGTGGTTTCACAGTGGAGGCTTGTATTTGTACTAAGTCGGTCCTAAAATAGGTTCGACGTACAAAACATTAGGAACTTGATATAATAGGTAATGACGCAGCAATCTAGTTGTGGTGGCTGATACTTCAATATCCGACTAACGGTCGTCCGACATTGACGGACTGACCAACTCACTGCCGACCTAGCGACTGCTACTACTCCTACTTATTATAGGTGGGAGAGTCTATTAACTATAGAATAGGTGTGTTCCAGTATAACAATATATTATAATTATTATATTAATTTGAAGTTATATATGTATTGTTTATTATTTCTTCAACTTTTTACATTGTTACTGGGTTTTTCTGTATTAGTATTTATTTGTTTTTTGTCCAACTAACCTGAAGATTGGTTGTCGTATTTTTACTTCTTGTTTTTACTTATATTTATCAACTCTGCATTTTGCACCGTCGTCCATTTTTTTATCAATTGATAGTTTAGGTGTTTGTACTGTCAAAAAGACAGTATAAATTATTGTATATTATAAATAATGACTTCTTAATCTGCTAATAATATTTTAAGCTGAAATCTCGATTTATATTTTCATTTTTTCTTTCTGTTATCTTTTTCTAAAACTATCAAACATTACCATATTTGCATTTATTTATGTACGACTATTTCGTAATTTGTCTTATTTTCTAGTGTTTTTATTTATTTAATGTTTTAGATATTAAAAAAAATGTTCATTTTTTGGATGGGGGAGATTCTAAAACACGTAATGTATATAATGTTTATATACGTACATTATATATGTTGGGAAGGTTATCATAGCCGTGGGTGACAGTGAGGACAAACTCCTACTGTCTGTAAAATGCTTCCGTGGCATGTGTCTCAGCCTCTGACAACTAAGTTCAGCTCACAGCTAGATAATGAGTGAAACCGGACAACTGGCGCCTTATGACCAGCTGCATATTTAGATGGAGCTCGGCAGCACAGGAAGGCAGTTATCTAAGAGAAGGAAAACCTTGCATTTAAACCTCCATTGTTTTACGCTCATGACCGGAAATTTTAGGGAGAATTGCAAACAGTAAGGTGAGTACAGTTGGTTTTACTCGGGTGTGGAGCTTAGTGCAATTTTCATTAATTTTTGTGGAAAAATTAACAGTTTTATTATTTAACATACAAAATACTCCCACTATTTTAAAAACAATTTAATGATTAAAATAACAAATACTTATTTAATAGAAATACAATATTGTTATTTTGCATGTCTTTTCTTTAAGTTTTATATACAAGAATCAAGTTTCCAGTTCGCCCTGCGTTTACGAGAACTATAAAAAAAATTACAAGGCCAAACGCTTCAAAAGGATTTAATTTGGCTACAGAAAGAAATATTTACGCTCGGCCAATTGTATGTTGCATGCTCAAGAGTAAGAAATTTTAAGTATTTATTCTTTGCTGTTAAAAAGGAAAAAAAAGAAATTTTCTTAAAAAATATTGTTTACCATAAAGTATTTTAAAATTGAATTAAATTAAAGAAATTATTAAACCGTCAAGTAGGGGTTTCGTCAAGGTATTTTTCCAAACAAATCAGCTTATTCAAATGTCATTGATTGATTTGCGAAATTGAACGAAACGTAAAGTAAATATCGAGAAAAAATGTTATCGATAACTTCAACAATACTAAATACTGCGAGAATTTCAACAGGCGTTTTGCCTAAAATTCTAGTAATCAAGATTCACCAACCATATAAACTAAGTGAGTCTTAATGCCAGAAGTGAAAACAAAGACGGTCTATTTAAATATATTTATTTTGAAAGTCGTATTGTACACGCACACACACAAACATACACGCGCATACACCCACGCACATACAAATAATTAAAAAAAATAACGACACTTCATTAGACATAAAATGACATAATTTCCCATCAATTAATATTTATATAATTAGGCGACTACGTACTACACACACACACACACACACACACATATATATATATATATATATATATATATATATATATATACAGGGGTCCTCGTCTTACGGCATGACCTAACCAGATTTTGGACGTAGGTCGGAACACACCTACATAAGCATCCACGAGTCTGCCTTATGCTTGGGAGATATAACGAAGGGCAAAAGGTCCCCCCGGAAAAAAAACGACACAAATGTGAGATAGCGAATGTAGCACAATCCAATATGGCGTACACCCGGTGAAGAAAACGCCGTCTTCCTCATACAGCGCCGCGTGACGACGTATTTTATTATGGGAAATGGCGCCGTAACCACGAAACGCCATACGTCGGGTCCGACGTAAGCGGAGGACCTTCTGTATGTGTATATATATATATATATGTATTTTTTTGAATATGTGCTTCTATGTAAGTATGTATGCGGTACTGGGATGAAAATAAAATAAAAACCTGAGCGACACCCAAAATGCAAAAAGTCAATGGATGCTTTGGAATATGTTAGAAAGACGTGCTTGGTTAGATCTTATTTACGTTATTCGGACTATTGTCCTCATCTTTGTCGCCATATTTATTACAACGTTTCGGCCGTTGTACGCTCCGGCCTTCTGTAGTTGGTTGGAATGTCGAACTGTACCCTTTATTTCGCTCACTGGGGTAGACTGTTCTCGTTCCACGTGCCATGTCTAATGGGTGTCAGTTATCTCCTGTTAATTCCCCTGTCCAAGTTCTCCACTGCCTTAACCAGGTATTGAACTTACTCTCTTTGGGTCCTGTCACTGGATCTAACTAACGCCTTTATCCATTGTGCCATGAATAAGGCCGGAGCGTACAACGGCCGAAACGTTGTGATAAATATGACAACAGAGATGAGGACAATAGACCGAGTAATGTAAATAGTGTAAATAACACTTCATCTCAGAAATATAGACAGATATTGGTCAGATCTTATTTTTCAATTAGACGATGATGCTGTTTGTTCAGTAAAAATCACCAAAAGGTGGTTTTGAGAACAAGTCCATCAGGCCTATGTTTCGTCCTGGTGGTCAAAATGAAGATTTAAACTTTATAGAAAATATTTAGTCCCATATTAAACTAACTAGGACACACCATCCAAGTACTCATTAAATTCTGGAGCCATCAGCATTGAAGGGAACAACATTTGCTTCTTTCTGTCAAAATCTGTACATAAGATCATCCACAAGGCTTAAACATTTAAAGAATCCAAACTGATAAGTTACCCTATACTTTATTTGTTATTAACGATTTCTTATTTACATACCTATTATTTGTTATTATACCTGTTAAAAGCCTGTTATTTGGAACATCGCTCATTTTGAACTTCGCTCATGTTATACCAAATATATATATATATATATATATATATATATATATATATTATTATTTCAAAATATGTATTCATTGCGACACAAAAATTACTATTAGGTTGGTCCAAAAATATTGTCGTTTTCTCACATATGTTACTATGTGAGAAAACGACAATATTTTTGCACCAACCTAATATGTTTCGAAACTAGAACCTAAACCTTAAATTAAGCATAAAATTTAAAGTTTTTGTTCCATTCTCAAGCGATGCTGAATAACTTTTAAACAAATTGATTTACTCTATTTATAAGCTAAATAAAAAAATTTTTAAGGGGATGTTGACTTTCTTTTTTTGACGAATCAGGATACAAATATAATTTCGGGTGGTTTAGTAAATATCGGTTAAAGGTTAGGGTGTGGGTTTGTAATATTTGTGCCAGAAATATGAATCAAGCTTTCCACTTAAGTTATCATTACGACTTAAGAAAGTCAAAAGCTTCGACCGTATTTCTTGAACTTTTCTTCTGAAATAAACTTCGGGCAATTTCTGGCAGAATTTCCTCCTTGCCTGTAAAAGACTATTCGTAATTTAGAAAAGTCGATCATTAAACTGAATTGACACAAAATGTTTGTTCTTTTTATAAAACTATCTGCCTTAAAGACTACTCGCTGCCCAAATCCATATTGACTCATATTTCTGTAAAAAACGGCCCATAAAATCATCTACAAGACTTGAACATTTAAAGAATCCAACAGGATAAGTTAGGCTATACTTTATATGTTTTTAATTCTTTTTATTTACTTACCTATGATATGTTATAAAGAATGTTAAAAGTCTATTAATATTTTTCTATTTTGAACTTGGCTCATGTTTTTACCCCGGTATATATATATATATATATATATATATATATATATATATATATATATATATATATATATATATTCAATTGTATGGATATGAGTTTGCGACCTAGGGTTTCACGCTTTTGTAATCATCAAACAACGAGTTTGTCTGATGAACACAAAAGCGTGAAAGGCAGGGTTACAAACTCATATCCGTGCAACTGAATATGTTAGCTCTTTCACTGATTTTGAGCACTTTCCAATTACTGCGCATAGATAGATAGATAGATAGATAGATAGATAGATAGATAGATAGATAGATAGATAGATAGATATGAACAGGCTAAGGATAGATAGATAGATAGATAGATAGATAGATAGATAGATAGATAGATAGATAGATAGATAGATAGATATGAACAGGCTGGGGATAGATAGATAGATAGATAGATAGATAGATAGATAGATAGATAGATAGATAGATATGAACAGGCTGAGGATAGATAGATAGATAGATAGATAGATAGATAGATAGATAGATAGATAGATAGATAGATAGATAGATATAAATTATCTAAATAAATACGATCAACGACATGAGTAACTAACATCATTTTTAATTCGTATTGCAATAAACTTATCTGTTGATTCATTATACATTAACGGATCCTTATTAAACTTACAATAATTTAGTTTATTTTTTGATATCCGCCTCCCAACTGTGTATATTTTGAATTTATATCCCAATGATATATTTATAATAATCTTGAATTTTGTATCCATATATAATGTAACGTTGCTGTCATGAAATCCAGAAATTACATAAAAAAAACTACCGTAATGAACAGTTCATAAATTTTTGTACCTGATGAATAGGAAAAAACCATAAAACTCTGTCATACTGTAAACGTACCTATATGCATAATTATTAATATATATATATATATATATATATATATATATATATATATATATATATATATATATATATATAGAGAGAGAGAGAGAGAGAGAGAGAGATAACTATACTCGTTTCGAAAAACCCTCGAATTTTCGATTTGCCAATAATCAAATCAATCTCCAGGGAAAAAAGTTTTAAAAAAAGAAAGAGCTACAAACATGAAATTCTGCCGAAAAAAATTGCACAGATGCAGGTTTGAAACCCAAAGAAAAAACCCCGATACGAGTAGACAACTAACTAACAAAAGAGCTCAATACAACCGTAGAGCAGACCTAGATACACCTAGTGAGCCAGACAAACCTACCTAGGTTTCACCTAAACGGATCGTCAGGGAAAGTTGGCTTTCCCTGACGATCCGTTTAGATGAAATCTAGGTAGGTTTGTCTGGCTCACTAGGTATATATATATATATATATATATATATATATATATATATATATATATATATATATGGACGAAATGATGCAGCAAAACTCCTGGTATAAAAGTCAATGGTTCAGAATACAAACTAAGGCTTGCTTCTGACATTTCTAATGTTATTTTCTAAAGAGGAATGATCAGATGCTATATTTCAACAAGGCAATGATCCAAGGCGTGCAGCAAAAAATGGTTTGTCACCAAGTCCATATTTCGGTCTGGTCAGTGTTTAGATTTGAACTTTTGCAGAGAATATTTAATCAAAAGTTAACGGCAGACACTCCATCTATTTGAAACCATCAGCATTGAATATAGAACAACACCGTCTCGTCTTTCTGCAAGTTTTGCTTTCAAAGTTTAAACACCTAAAGAAATCAAAGAGAAAACCTATCACTCGCCATTTCATCCATTTTTTTTAATCATTGGTTATTTTCTGAGCAAGGGTTGAAAAGAATCTCATTATACAAATACAGAAATCTTAATTTATATTTCTGTTGAGGCAACAATCTTTCATTAACACCATTAAAAGCTTAATATTTTGTCATATGGGATTTGGCCTTGGCTCATTTATTTTACCCGGGAGTGTATAGATGTATAAAACTCTGTGTGTGTGTGTGTGTGTGTGTGTGTGTGTGTGTGTGTGTATATATATATATATATATATATATATATATATATATATATATATATATATATATATAACGTGAAGTGTGTGTATATATATTAGGTTGGTGCAAAAATAATGACGTAATAATGTCGTTTTTTGACGTTAAAAAATACGTCAAAAAACGACATTATTACGTCATTATTTTTGCACCAACCTAATATATATATATATATATATATATATATATATATATATATATATATATATATATATATATATATATATATATATATATATATATATATATATATATATATATATATATATATATGTAAAGACATTTTTATGTATATACATTCTTTTTATAGATACAAATATTTAAGTAAATGCTCTGTTTATATAATAAACAGTATTGAATAATATTTACCGACCTGAATGTCCGAGAAATTTTCCGTATAGGATACAGGTTCGAATCCTGTCGAAGGACGAATATTTTCTGTAAAATTTCTCGGACATTCAGACCGGTAAATATTATTTAATACTGTTTATTATAAACGGAGCATTTACTTAAATACTTGTATCTATAAAAAGAATGCGTAAGCATAAAAATGCGTTAAAACAATTGTCGGATTTTGTTCATTATATATATATATATATATATATATAGTTTCTGTAAACTAATTTTACCACCAAAATGAAAAGCTGATATTTCGTAAAATCAGGCGGAGGTCGACACCTTCTTAAAGAAAGTTCTCTCAAACAAATACAGAAATCTTAATTTAAATTTCTGTTGCGGCAACAATCTTTCATTAACACCATTAAAAGCTTAATATTTTGTCATATGGGATTTGGCTCATTTTTTTTTTTTTTTTTACCCAGGCGTGTACATATGTATGAGTTCGTGTGTGCGTATATATATAATGTGAACTATATATATATATATATATATATATATATATATATATATATATATATATATATAGTTTCTGTAAACTAATTTTGCCACTGAAAATGAAAAGCTGATATGTTGTACAAACAGGCGGAGGTCGACACCTTGTTAAAGAAAGTTCTCTCATTGCTTCTTGTTTTTTTTTCTTTTGTGTCTGTGTGTGTTTGTGTTTGTGTCTGTTGTGTCCCTCTTGAAAAGGAGCTGGGGCTTGGTTGGCTCCAGGCAGAGATTCCATCTTCTCTAATGGTCAAGATCATACTGCTTCGACACGATTATTCCAAGGAAAGCCAAAGAAAGGACGACTGATAGGAACTAGAAAAACAAAATGATAAAAACGGATTAATAAAAAAAAAAAAAAATCTTTTCCAATATGAAATCAGATTTAAAGAAAAAAAATTCTTCATTTAAATGCGCATTTTCCTTTCTTTTCTTTTTCATCAACACATTCGTCACCGACTTTTTCCGCTAATTTGTGTAGCTTAAGAATAAATAAAAATTCAAATTCCTCCGTCGACACAAAACAATGATTAGTCAAATGCAAAGCAGTTGATGAAGCAATGCCGCTAAGATTACAAGAATAGCAAATACTAGATTTGTGACCACCACTTTGAAGTTGTCTTTTTTTTAATCATTTCACCCCAAGCTAGGCAATAAAGCCACTAAGACGCAAGAGGTTACTGAGTGTTAAAACACTATTAAGGAAAGAGAACATTAAAAGAACAAGAATTAAAAAAAACAAAATATAACGATTGATATTGCATTTGAATTTTTGAAGATTAAATTTGACTGCGAAGCAAGAAGCCGGAAGTGAGTTCCACAAACGAGAAGTGCGAGAGAATAAACTGTTAGCATAGAACTTACGGTTGCATCTAGCCATTCCAACTGTAAAATGATGAGACCTCGCCGCCAATCTAGTACTGCGCTTAAATTTATAAAGCTTAGGTACCATAGAAAATGTTCATTAGAACAATTATCATGAAAGTATTTATAGAAAAGGGACAAGAAAGCTATGTTACGACGGTGGAAAAGTGACTTAAGCCGAGATGCCACGTCAGGACCAATAACATTGCAGATCCTTTATTGGATTTTATCAAGAATCTCTAAATATATAGAAGGAGCACCATATGTGGAAGCGATATTGAAAGCAGAGACTTATAAATATGTAAGATAGATTCTGGAGAGAAAAATTGTCTAGCCTGACACAGTGAACTAACTTTCCTGGATATCAGACAGCAATTGATTTAATATACTCTTTGCACTTCATCCCAACAGAAAACGTTAATTCGAGAAAATGCAATGAATTATCCTCCTGGAGGTTAGCATCAGCCATACTGATGAAAAGTGAAAAGACTTCGCTGAGACGATTAAAAGTTGCATTTTGTGCCCACCACTCAATACACTGTGGGCAAATGTTATGAAATAAATGATTGACGTTGCTTATTCCTTGTAATCATTATTAAAGCACATTCTATTTTTACTAAGATAGAAAGTGTGTGAAGAGAACAAAATGGGGACAAGGTGCAAATTCCCAAAAGGAGAACGTTAATTCACCTCGTTTGGCGATTAATGTGTTAAAATAATTTTCATTAAGTCCACGGATTTTTCTTAAAATTTTAGTTAACTTCCTTTGTTTACGTATAAGAAAACGTGTGTCTGGATTAAATTCATGTAAATATTGCCCAAATGTTTTGAGATCTAGCATTTTCAATCCCAATTTTGGCCATTACGAAGATTAACATTTACCGATCTCCCAACAGCGGAAGGATGCGACCCAAGGTCTGTATTTATCGACCTCCCCAATTTCATATGGTATGCTCATACGCGTAAATTGTCCAGTTCCTGCAAACTGTCCTTCGCATTGCGGAGGGGTGGGCAGCCACAGGGTTGGAATACATGGGACTAGGTATCCTTTATATATTAATGAGACGAACAGATACTACATTTTCATCCGACCTCAAAAGCCGGAAATAGGTAAAGTATTTAAATCTTCAAATTATACGATTAAATTGACAAGTCAACCTTCATTTATTTGGTTTAACTTACTGGCACAAGGCTACGTGTGTGGAACACTCCTTAAGAAGAGGATTCACTACACTTATAAGTTGACTTACAGGAAGGCCATCAGTGTCCGTAGGCGCCTAAAATCTGCATTATATTAATACAGGTTTTTAATATCAAATACGAGGTCTGGCTGAAACTCATTCAGCACTACAATGATCCCCTTCAATATCGTCTTATTTCTAAATGTAGATTCCCCATCCCCGCAGGAAACAAAGATGGCTCCTGTGACACCCTCATTCTGTTGAAATGTCCCCGTGATTTTGTCTATGGTTGTAAAGGGATTCAGAGCTCGACATTTGCCAATATGTTCTCCAAGAACTATCCAAACACAAACATTTCTACTATTCGTTGTTTGCAAATTCTTGATCTTTCAAACAGTGATCACGATTTGTTTATTTTAAAAATGTCACCCCAATGCAAGGCGATAGAGTCAGTAAGACGGAAGGGGCTTATTGAGAGGGGAAGAAACTGAAAAGACGTTATTGAGGAGAAAGGACAATAAAAGAACGAGTTTCATGGAGACAGAAGATGATGATCGGCGTTGCTTTTACAAATGTTTGAGGATCGTAACTGATAGGGAAACAAGAAACCGGGAGTGAGAAATGCCAGAGAAATGCAAAAGAATAAAATATTAGAATAGAACTTACAGTTGCACTTAGCTATTTCAATAGTAAAAACAAGACTCGTATTGTCATATTTCATTTTGTGTGATATACTGAGAACATTAAAAATTCATGGAATCGCTGTACAAAAGAGAAAAAGATCGCCAAAACAATTGCCATGAAAATATTTATAGAAAAGACGTAGAAAGGTCACATTGATGGGGAAATGATTGAAGCCGAAACACACTACCCACTCTGCGTGATTCTGACTATAGGGACATTATTAGTATAAATAAATACAAATATAAAATTGTTGTATCGTGAAATAAGTCAATACACATATAAAAAGTAGTCCTAATTTATTCTGAAGAATAATACAATACTAACAGTCAAGAACATTGTCTACTGGAATAACAGTTAATCGTGAACTTCACCTCAGTTCTGTTCAACTTTGGTAATGACCCAAGTCCTCCCCAGAAGGCGAGATGTGACAAGTCCGGCTTTTAACGTGAGGCGTTCCGAGTTCGTAGGTTCGGACAAAAATATCTCGTAGACCCTGTATATACGGGGTCGGGTTTGTCTACCTCCCCAAACGAGACCCTGCCCATCGGCATAGACTCGTCTGGGTTCCTCCCTGCCCAAAGGCAGAGTTCGACAAAACAGACCCAAGCTTGGCAGCAAACTACCAACTCAGTTCTGTTCAACTTTGATATTTACTCGAAGCCACCCTACAGGCGGAATGTGGGACAAGGCCGGACTTTTAACATGGGGCAATTCCAAGCACGTACACTCAGGCAAAAATTGCCTGTAGACACCGCATACACGATGTCGAGTGAATGTCTACCGCCCCAGACGAGACTGCCCTTAGGCATAGCCTAGGAGCGGGGTGGGTAGAGGTCGACAAGGCCGGTTTTTAATATGGGGCATTCCGAGCGCGTAGGCTCAGGCAAAAACTTCCCGGAGACACCGTATGCGTGGTGTCGGGTGGCAGCCTACCTCCCTAGACGAGACTGTCCTTCGGCATAGACTGGGTTCCTCTCCGCCCGGGGGCAGAGAGGTCGACAAGAAGTTCTGTTCAACATCACTCTCCCAGTAAGAGAGCGTGCTATTTATGTTTTAGTCCAGTCTACCTTGCGGGGGTGGGGGGTCCAGTATTCTACACAAACAAAAAAGTTTTAAATAATAATAATAAATATCATGAATAAAATAAAATAAATAAAATTAAAACTTTGTTTAAAATAAATTAAATAAACAAAAATAATAAAATTTCTCCCAGAATGCAACAGAATCTTTCCCTACTTAAAAACGGATTTCACGCCAAAAACTCTTAAATCTGTCTCTTTCGCTACCGACAGTTGGAAGGTCAAGACGCCTATCTCCTCTCCTCAGGACATTGCTCGTTATAATACGAAGTGATTTCTCCCTTTTATCACATGCAACTGTAAACCACTTGTAACTAAAATACACACACACCAGTACACAGAAATAAATAAAATTATATGATTGTAATTTACAATTTAATATGCGTTTAGTGTTGTGTATGTTTTTTTATTCCTGTGAACACGAGGCTATCCTTGCTGGTATGATGGGAGTGTTACCGCCATACACACTAATACGAACTCTGGTTGTTATCATGACAAGGGAGACATTTAAGACAAGATTCTCAACGCATCTATAAGTGGCAGCAATAAACGTATTTACTATTGTTAGTCTTCTTCTATACCAATAAATCTACACTGGATACACCATTGATTTTATTAATTTTACAAGATCTCACCTCGAGGCAGAAGATAGTCACGGACATTCCAATAAGGATGCCATGGTAACGTGTCAGTAATTCTGATACAGCCGCTTTGCATCCCTGCATTTAATAAAAAAAAAAACATTTAAAGTGAATTCAACATTCATATATTCTTTTAGATTTTTTTAACGAAATTTGTCTACAAAAAAACCGTAAATAGACTTGTGGGTGATGAGAAAATCAGTGACTATTTTTAATCTTTGTTTTTTTTATGGGGGTAGGGTATTTTGTTGACCTACAAATGGAAAATGCTTCAGAAGATCTGTTTTTTTTTTTATGTCGGAAGGGCCAAAAATGAGATTTTACTGTAAGCATCTTGGTATTCTTCTTATCCCACCTGGTATAGTGCAAGAACTGCATAATTAAATTAAAAACATGAAAAGCAATAATGATCTCAGAAAACCAGCCGTGGACAGCAAGGGTAAATTTTTAGAGCAACGTTTCATGCAACAAAAACATTATTGTTTATTGATTCGTCCGTGTATTGGTTAATATATTGAAAAGTAATTGTCATCCTTGATAATGGCTTATGTAAGCCGAAAGCTTAGATTGGATTTAAACATGTATCAATATGGTGATTTCCTTTCATCTTTCAATGATAATGTTATTAAGCTTATCAAACAATATGAAAGGAACTTACTTTAAATAAATAGACAAAACTTGTCTATATTATTTAATGAAACATGCATTAATGAAAAATTGCTGCCTAAATATACACAATATATATATATATATATATATATATATATATATATATATATATATATATATATATATATATATATTCTCAAGAGGATAGAATCCAGGTAAAATTCAATGTCCAGGACAGAGTAAGAATATAATATAAAAGGCTCAAACACTAATATTCCATGGTTATAATTTATTACATTGGAATCGTAATCACGATCCAAATCAGCAGACCTATCTATAGGTAGCCTTATATATATATATATATATATATATATATATATATATATATATATATATATATATATATATATATTAGTTTGGTGCAAAAATAATATCGTTTTTTGACGTATTTTTTAACGTCAAAAAACGATATTATTTTTGCACCAACCTAATATATATATATATATATATATATATATATATATATATATATTATGAAATGGACAAAGTCAAACAATTATTTAAAGATATTTTTATGTTTAACATTCTTTTTATAGATACAAATATTTAAGTAAATGTTCTGTTTATAATAAACAGTATTAAACAACATTTACCGGCCTGTGAAAATTTCTCGGACATTCAGGCCGGTAAATGTTGTTTATTATAAACAGAGCATTTACTTAAATATTTGTATCTATAAAAAGAATGTTAAACATAAAAATGTCTTTATATATATATATATATATATATATATATATATATATATATATATATATATATATATATATATATATATATATATATATATATATGCCGGTCTTTGTTTTTTTCTTTCACATTCCTTTTATATTTCTTTCGATGGACTCCTCTTTGTAGTGGGCTATTTCAAGAAGTTTAACTCACAACGCATACACACACTGGCCCGCTATACACACACAGCCTGTTTGGGAAAACCAATTCCCAACCCAAATTTTCATTTTAGGGAGTTGGCAAACTTATGGTAGGTAAACAACTATTTTTTATATACAATCAGTAGACTGTTAATATCTTTGGCGAATGGATGACTTAAAAACTGGAGTCTGTGAATGAAATCTATCGTTCATGTATTTGTGTAGGTTGATTTTTATTTCATAAAGTTCTTACTTGCTTAATGAAGGAATTCTTCGCCGTTGGAAAAAGCAAACAGTCTTCAGCAAACTTCCGGTCTCGACAGCAAGATGCCGGAATCCTCATTACAAAACTTGTGTTCAACATCCATTTGTCCCATTTCGTCGTCTTCTCATAATCCGTGTAATTGTTAACTCCGCAGCATTCAAACTACAAAAGAATCAATATTGATGCATTGTTATTCTGCATCGTCGATAACAGGTTCGATCCCTACTGTCCGCTTTTTTTTTTTTTTTCTATTATTATTTACCCTGAAACTTAAGAGGTGTTTGTGGCGGACTTCACCACATTCATTTAACTTTAGATTAGGAAACAAAACTGACATGGAAAAGGACAAGCAAAAGACACCATTACACATAAAAAAAAAATGTATTTAACAAGATGTACATATCTAACAACGGCGTTCTGGGTATGACGTTAAACTACATCCGCGTCCTGGGTAAGACGATAAACTACCTCCGCGTCCTGGGTAAGACGATAAACTACATCCGCGTCCTGGGTATGACGTTAAACTACATCCGCGTCCTGGGTAAAACGATAAACTACATCCGCGTCCTGGGTAAGACGATAAACTACGTCCGCGTCCTGGGTAAAACGATAAACTACGTTCAACAGCAAGGCCTCTAATCAGGAGGTTTTGAGGTACGTGGAACCACCTCTTAATTGCTGGTGTTCCCAGGCCCACCCTGACTCGAGGTAGTAGCACCTGTTGGGGTCACAGCTATGGGAAAATAGTTAACACCCAAACTTGTGTAAAAATAGGTTTTAATACCAGAAATCTTTTGTAATAAAAAAAATTATTACCAGCAATAATTTTTGAAGGAAAAATTATTATCAGAAATACTTTAAAAAAAATACCAGCAATACAAACAGTTATACATTCTTTGAAAAAATATGACCAGCTATAGATTTCTTCAAGGAAAAATATTCCCAGAAATAGATTTTTGAAGAAAAACATTACCAGCAATAAGAATTTTGTTGGCATTAAATAACCCATTGAGGTGTTGATATGCCGTAAAACAAAATAAACCAAATATCAAACAACGATGTGAAAGAAAGCATGCATTTAAATAAGAAAAGGTTGAATACAAGAGTTGTCTCTCTTTAACTATTATTTTTGTATTTCAAATTTCACTGGAAGAAATTTTATGAGAGTTTCTTGTAATAATTGTTCTCAGAAGATTTATTGTGTAAGAAAAGAGTATGTGAGTGTATAAGGAATGTTCAGCATGTGAATGGTGGTATGAGTGAGAAGGTTGGCGCATGGTTTCAACTGTCGTGGATTCGTTTGGCAGCTGAAATCTCACCAATTATCTAAGAATATTTCTTGCTTATATAGGTGACCATGGGCTCCAAATCGCTGCGCGGGAAGAGTTATTCTTCACGTGCTGACGATCTGATTGCTTGTCATTGACCAATCATCGAGCGAGTTTTGGGGAGACTCAAGAAAGCTTCTGGGATCCGTTTCTCCCCAAAGTGCACAAAATTGACTACATGAAAATAGAGCGATTACAAAATTGTCGCATTGCTGCGATTTGTAAATTGTCTATAATAACGTAGTGGTGATTTATTAACCAATGTATGCTTGTCGTTGTACGGGATTTGTATTTGTGTATATATGTATGTGTGAGCGATATAGATCGACACATGTTTAATCATGAAAAGGCAATTGTTATACAAGGACCTAGATCTATAATAAAAAAAATTAAAATTATCACGGTGTAGCCAAACCCAGATTACCCCACCTCCCAGAATACACGCAGGTATATTTTTGACTAGAACAGAATACCTCCCGTGGTATGATTGCAGCTAGCCTACTTCATATCTGTTATGTATAACGTAAATGTTGTACCATGCTGGACAACAGCGAGTAACAGTTAGAGGCAAGACAAAAATGTACTGTGTAGCAACCCATGGCGTGACTAACTTTGACTGCCAATAACGACAGGTTTATTCCAAACGTCATTGGTCTCTATAAATAGTTACAAGGGAATTAATTTATTAATACATTACATACTTTCTGCTATAAAAAATCTTTATACCCTGATTTAGGCTAATATATGCCACATTTTACTATTCGTATCAGCAACTATTTTTCTAAATTCTAATGTTATGTGACGGGTCCAGTTTTCAAATTGATAAATAATGGCTGATATGAAGTCATTCAAAAATAATCATGATTCTAATCTTGTTCAGTATATAGAAACTTGTTCATAATAAAAACTTATATTTCTTCATTTTTGAATTGCTAGTTATTCATATTGTCAGGAACAGTGCCGAAAAATAAAATTTAAAAAAGGTGTGAAGAAACTAAATAATATACGCTTTATTACATTTTAAAAGGACATATTCTGACCTGATGGGTATATCATAGTCTAGACATAAACTACTCGGGAGGTATGTACTTACCTAGACTAACTTAAACCCCTGATATAAAACAACCTCAAAACAATGATCATTTAATAACATACTTTTTTTCCCAATAGCAGACGCGTGATCATAGAATGACAGAATAATGGAATTACCATAATCTGGAATGAATTCAAAATTCGAGTGAACGTGTTGTTGGAATTTTTTTTGCCATCAAATTCTGAATAAATCTCCTGCTTGATTTCTTTTACAATGTGTCGTTCCCACTGGAAATAAAATAAAAAGATTATAGGCATGATGTAAATAATAACAGTTCAATGTGACGAAACATTTAATGAAACACTTCCATTTCGTGAAACACTTGCATTTCATGGAACAATTCATGAAACACTTCTATTTCATGAAACATTTCAATTTCATGAAGCATTTCAATTTCTCGAAACATTTAATGAAACATTTCCATTTCATGAAACATTTCAATTTCATGAAACATTTCATGAAACATTTCCATTTCGTGAAACACTTGCATTTCATGGAACAATTCATGAAACACTTCTATTTCATGAAGCACTTCCATTTCATGAAGCATTTCAATTTCTCGAAACATTTAATGAAACACTTCCATTTCATGAAACATTTCAATTTCATGAAACTTTTCATGAAACATTTCCATTTCGCGAAACACTTGCATTTCATGGAACATTTAATGAAACATTTCCATTTCATGAAACATTTCAATTTCATGAAACATTTATTGAAACACTTCCATTTCATGAAGCACTTCCATTTCATGAAACATTTCATGAAACACTTCTATTTCATGAAGCATTTCTACTTCATGAAATATTTCATGAAACACTTTCATTTAATGAAATATTTCAATTTCATGAAACCTTTCATGAAACATTTCATTCCAATGTTATACGAAGGCGTCTGACACCAGTATTGTTCAACGGCGTTACTATAGTTGTATCTGCGATTACAAAGTCTCTACTACTTACAAAAGTGACAACGAGTGTTCGTTGACATCACAAAAGTGAAAAACTGGACAACTTACCTTTTCCTTAAAGATGAATCCAACCGTAGCTGTGGTTATTTGAAGAGCAAAGGCCAGTGTAATGATGGCGATGTACTGTGCAAGAAAAAAGAAGGAAAACGGTAAAGAATTCCAAGTGAAAATAAATTTCAAATTGCTTAAAACTCTTAAGTAGGCAAAAAATTCAATAAACGAACGCTCTTTATCTAACATAGTGCTGTTTTATTCGTTTTTTACGGCTTATCAACCTATTGCTGGTTATTTAAAACCAGAAATTATATTTTAGATTGTAAAATGTTTTGAAGAGACTAATGATTTACTGATACAAATCCTGCTAATTAATCCGTAGGTGGGGAGAGAAGAGGTGGATTCATGCTTTTTCCCAATGGGATTTGCGCGTAAGTAAATATAACGACCTCGACTGGGATTCGAACTCGGCTCTCCGATTAACAATTCTAAGTAGTTACTACAACCCGCACATCCAAGTTTAGAGCATCTGGTATTCCCAAGTAGTCAACCATTTGAGTACTGGCCAGGCTCGACGTTACTTAACTTCGGTGATCGTACGAGAACCAATGTTTCAACGTAATGTGGCCGTAAGCTATATAACAGCATAGAATGAAGTAGAGTAATTTAAAGTTAAGGATAAAAACGTATAAAAGGGACATAATATAGGAAAGTCTTTCAGTGATTTTTGAATTGATTAATCGGGAACAAGCAAGAAGACAAGAATCCCAGATAAAAAAAAAAAGTTCTTTCCATCATATCTTTTTTTTTATTTTTTTTTTTCAGCGAGGTTTTTGTCTTGGTAGCGAACAGATGGCCAATAAAAAAAAGCTGGAGTTCTCTTACTCATTATGTTCTCTCCGTCACTGACGAATGATCGGCAACTTTTCCCTACTGGAGACAATCCAATTTGTCGATACGGATCCCATGCGTTTTGCCATTTATATTACAAGCAAACCTTTCGCCTGATGCTTAGTTTGATTTTCAGTAAAAAAAAAAATCGAGACGGAACAACTTTGGTGTATCGACGTGAAGGCTGAAAGTTGCCACAGACCAGTGCGCCACAAAGAAGGCTACATTAAATCTAGGCTTTTTATCGATTCTTGATTCAGTAATTCCGTAACAAATCGTTTGTTTGGTGTCCTTCTACGGGTCTGTATCGTGGTTCAAGGAATTACATATCTCCCAGGCTGGGCGAAGGGCATCCTAAACGGAAGTCAACGCCCAGGGTAGATGGTTCCCCCCACCCAATGAAATCATTAGCCACGTGTCTGTGACCAAGGCAAGCCTTCAAGGTGGGAGTGACATAGGCTTTAGTTTGACCAGGGGAGGAAATGGGCTCTGTTAGCTTCATTTACTTATAACACGATACGTATGAATGAATATCTTTCCAGCTTTCAATCCAGGTATGTGGAAAGAACTGGCGATGCGCTTATTTCTGCCACCGCGACCCTACGACCACATATGGTCATGGAACTGATGATGTTCTTAAGCGATCATGTGTCTAATCAGATTCGACTGTACTTGACTGGGCTGATCAGACGAATTCATGTGTCTTTAGCAAGACCTGACCATAAGCTAAACCTATCAATTGACTATATTCGCTAAGCTTTCTTCAGTTTGCCAAAATACCATATGTTGCTTGCCAAACATCCTGTTCCTAAGAGGTCACTTTCCATTTTCTGCGACCTCTTTTCCCGCAGACGCAATGTCGGTACTCTATCGCCATTTCCATGGCAGATGTTCAAATGAGCCACATACTTTAATTTACCAGTGTGACAGAGAGAGAATCTGGGAAACACATACACACGTACATATATTTTTTAGGGAAATTGGAGTAGATTTGAATAGTAAAATTAAATCAGAGCATTTTGTTTACTGATGGGGAAATTTGATCTAGGGCAGAAGTTGTACCCATTGAATCTGGGCCATCAGAGACAAGGGAAATAGTCGAAATAATTTTTATTGTTTATAAATTGAAATAGAGCTGAGTAAGCTACAAGGAACTTTGGAATTCACATGATTTTGGTTGAAGCAGTCAGAACCCCCGTGATAATCGCGTGCGAAGTAGTAGGGCCGAGGGTCAGTTATAACCAGCCAGGTTTATCTATATAAATGCGTAGTTATGCTGAAAAATCAGACTGGAGAAAATTCTTGAAGAGAGAATTGGCCCGAGCGAGCGTTGGGAGGAGGAATGTCACTATAACTTTAAACCCCGCAAAGAAATCTTTATCCTTCCATCGCAAGAGTCATATATCGTTCTGAGACGATTTAACAACAAGATAATCACATACTCTCTCTGTCTAGAATCCAGTGTATGAGTTTTTGTTTTTCTGTTGTTTTTTTTTTTACTTTTCTTTTCTGTAACTCGTTTCTCTTCTTTACTATTCTTTTCTGCTATATAAAAAACATTAACAATTCAACCATTGAATCAATGTTTGTCCGGCTTTCTGTAGATATTAATTTGTTTTTTGCTGCATTCTAAATTTCTTAGCGCAGACTCCCCAGCCGTATCTACATCTTCAGTCAACCGTGAATAGACGGACATCACTTCTGCTTTCTGGATCAAACAAATCACCACGTGGGTAGGAAGCAGGATTAAACCAACAGACCGGATGCTCAGGGGACCTATGGTCACTCCCTTAAGTTCGGTTAGGACCGAGTAGACACTTCAACCCGAGAGTAAGAAGCCGGAGGTTGAAGGACCGGGGCGAAAGTGTTAGACCAGTTCAGACCTTTACAACTAGGACACACCGTGCTGCTTTTAAAGTGTCGAATCACCATCATTTCCCCCGTATTCCAGATCTAAGAAGAAATTACCACTCGAAGTGCTTTTTTTCCAAGAACTGATCCTTTGTGAGACAGACATTCGTATGGATAATTCCCTTGAACCCTACAACCTTTAACCTCTTCAGGTCAAGGGTCAATTGTTGCCAATCCTCCTTATCCTCATGGGCTATACTTTCTACCACCTACACTTTTATTTATATCAGCCACCACATTCTTCATATCAATTTTAACAGCAACCTTGTAACTAGAACGAACGACTTTCGTGTCTTGTATGTTTTTAAATCTTCTCACCCCAAGGAAGGTAATAACCCCACTAAGACGCAAGGGATTACTGAAGATGAAGAAAGCTTTACTGAGGAGAGACAGGGACAATTTAAAAGTATGGGCTACAAAGCTACAGCTGATGACGACTGACATTGCATCTAAATTTTGTAGCTGAGAAGAAAGCAAGAGAATTTTTAAAAAAATCAATTATCAAACTAGACGTCAACAGGAGAGAACCTTTTTTAATGGAGTTTGGCCATAAGTCAATAATTGGTTGATTCGTTTTCTACGGTTTATTATCACTTTGCGGGTTATTTAAAGCCAAATAATATTTTCACATTGTAAGAATTTGGGGGGAAATAATAATAATTTAGTGATACAAATCCTACTATTTAACCCATAGCTGGGGGAGAAGAGATGGATTCATACCTTTCCCTAATGTATTTTGCGCATCTATCGTTGTGAATATAACAAACCTAACGTGAATTGGAACTCGGTTCTTCGATTAACAAATCCGAGCCAATTACACCACCCGCACATACAAGTTTACAGCATTTGGCACTCCCAAGCGGTCATCCATCTAGGGATTGACCAGATTCAATGTTGCTTAACTTCGGTGATCGTACGTTTCAACGTGATGTGACCGTAAGCCATAAGGCAATAGATAAGGCTTCATGATAATGGCCAAGTCCGATTGTAGAAGAGAAAGGCACATGTTAATTTTATTCTTCTTAATTCAAACTGAAAGGACCAAACAGATAATTGCTTTGATTTAAATCTTGTACAAAAGGTTTTTTTCTAGATCCTTACAAAACTTAAAAGACAATTGTTCTCGAGACTGACTGCTGTAATGGCCAGGAAACCAAATAGGAAAGCCGCTCCACCACCAGCTACCAAAATATAAGATGCAAGTTGGACAACACTCGGGTCGAGTCGATCAAGTTCGTTGATTTTCGTAAAAGAAATGAAAGTTTCTTCATCGAGCGCGATCCACAGGCCAAGACCAATTGCAACCGCACCTGCAAACTATAAAAGAAATCAAATTTAGTTTTGCTTAAAGACTTGAAGCTTTTATTTCTGAAAGTTCAACATTGACATTTTATTCTGACACTTACTACAGTCGCTTATTTAAGACAAGATTTTTCTCATCCTAACTAGTGAGAATTAAACTGCCAAACGAATCCCTGACAGTTGAAACCATGCACCAACTTTTTCACTCAAACACACACTTTCACTTCACATGCTGAACATACCTTGTACACACTCACATAAACCCTTCTTACACAGCAATATCTTTCAAGAACAATCATTACAAGAGACTCTCATGAACATTCTTCCAGTGAACTTTGAACTAAATGACTATTTCTCATTGAACACTAAAATAACAGTTAAAGAAAACTCTTGTTTTATTCAACCTTTTCTTACTTAAATGCATGCTTTCCTTCACATCGTTGTTTAATATTGTACATCTTATTAAATACATATTTTATGTCTAACAATGTCTTTGGTCATCCTTTTTTGCGTCAGCCTTGTTTCCTAATCTAAAGTTAAATTAAAGTGCTGAAGTCCTCCACAACTTTATTTACACTTTTAATATTAATACAAATATAATCTTTAATTTTTATCATCATTGTTTGATGACGTATTGTCAACCATTCTTAATTTTTGACTAGTATTTCTTTCATCTTAATCAAACCTGCTTTATTTTCACTAATATAAGTCGTAATATTTCCTAGATTTTTTTATTATTACTGCGTAGACAAGAATCAATTTTTGACTAATATTTCTTTCATCTTAATCAAACCTGCTTTATTTTCACTAATATAAGTCGTAATATTTCCTAGATTTTTTTTATTATTACTGCGTAGACAAGAATCAATTTTTGACTAGTATTTCTTTCATCTTAATCAAACCTGCTTTATTTTCACTAATATAAGTCGTAATATTTCCTAGATTTTTTTTATTATTACTGCGTAGACAAGAATCAATTTTTGACTAGTATTTCTTTCATCTTAATCAAACCTGCTTTATTTTCACTAATATAAGTCGTAATATTTCCTAGATTTTTTTATTATTACTGCGTAGACAAGAATCAATTTTTGACTAGTATTTCTTTCATCATAATTTCACTTTTTATCGCAGCTACCCAAACCGACATTCTCCAATAATAATAATAATAATAACGCTTTCGGCGGGACTCGAACTCACATCCTATTTTTTCTCCGGGAAGCCCATCTTCATATGATAGTTGCTTTATCTCTTGAACTACGAAAGCAAATCGTAGCTGCTTCAATTTAACAATATAGATTGTTCCCTTATTTTATTTTGATTAGATGAAACATTGTTATGTTAACCAAATTTAACGAGTATTCCATTTTAATTTCAAAAGCTTTTTGTCGCAACTGCCGATATGGTTATTCCACAGTTAATAAACAAAGCGAGTTGAAAATAAACAATAAGCCTTTTGATTTCTTTGATTTCAAATTAGCATTCTTTCAACTGCCTGATTCACCTTTAATGAATTTTAACAACTGGGTAATTAAATAAAAACCCCAAACGTTACTACAGTTAGAAGGAGTTCATTTGCGCCTTAATTAAATTGTCAGTTGTAGGTTTGTCGCTTGAATAAGAGAAATGAAACTTTAAGAAAAAAAAGTGTTTTAATTTCGTTCGTGAGAAAATTAATGATAAAAGGGTCTTTATTGAAGGATTATTGTGTGAGAAGAAAGTGTTTCATAACATTTATTCTGGCTTACCACAATGAGAAGGTTTAAAAAAAGAATACAATGCTTCAGCAAGTAGCGACCCGTGTCTTGCATTTTGGTATCCCTGTTGGTAAAACGCGTTCACGAGGGTAAAAAAAAGAAACACTGCCGACCAAAGATGGCGACAATTACGTAGGCCAGAACGCGGGGCTGCAATGTCAGAACACTCGGTTTGCCTGCTGCCGATGAAGATGCCCTAAAGACAAGACAAGAAAAGAAACAAAGATGATTAGTAAGTTAAACAAGCTAATGAAAATAGTCATACAAAACACGACATAGAATAAAGTATTAGAGCTAAATAACTACCAAATCCGACAATATGAAAAAACTTAAAATAAAACGTAACGTTGAACATTTTCAAAATGAACAGACAGAAAACCCCAGGCGTTTTCTTTAGTTGTATCTAAATGTATAAACTATGGGACGGAAGTGAAAAAAAAAAATTAAATTACATTTTTTTTTGTTTGTTTGTTTTTTGTCGCTAACTCATTTCTTCGTGTTTTGTTTAAAATCAAATTTTGACGACGATTTGATCTGTGGGAAGAAAATCATTTAAAACTTTCTCCTAAACGGTCAGTTGTGCATATATTTTTAGGTGTATTAGAAAATTTGTCAGATTTTTACAAGAGGCTAAAGTTTGAAATAAGAAAAAAAAAAGGCTATATAAAGAATAAAAAAAGTCTATATAAAGAATAAAAAAGGCTATATAAAGAATTTAAAAAAAGGCTATATAAAGAATAGCTTAGACCATGGTTTCCCAACCTGGGCGATATCGCCCACCGGTGGCCAATTTCAACTGTTGGGTGGGCGATATAAGATTTTGAATATTAAAAATGTATTTCTATATATGCTACCTGAAAAAAATATTCAAAGGAAATACGGAGAGAAAGAGAACTTGTATAAATAAAAAAAAAACAGGAGATTTAATGGGAATAATTAGGTCACATTCCTAGATAAGATATAAATATCCCCGCCAAAAAAATATTTTGGTATTTTCTATAGTTTTAAAAAGGGCCATTAACATTCAAATAGTTCTTCATACAAATTAACATATTTTTCGGCTCTGAATCAGATAAAGAAAAACAAAGAAAAACAAAGAAGTATTCGCTGAATTAGTATAATTTGTTTGTAGTTTACATTCTTTTTAATTTTATAATATTTTTCAACACTGACAACGCTAAACTTAACCATAAAACTAACCTTGACAATAAAACTAAATTAAATATAGTTTTCAATGGTCAAGTTTGTTTTCGTTTGTTATTTAATAATATTTAAGTAGTAGCAGCAACCGCCACTGCGTAAATCAATGATATTTTTTACCTCCTTTTGGTGTTTTTTTTTTTTTACGATATCATAAAGTCAGTTTACGAACCAGTAACAAACTTATATCAAACAATTTTGATATGCTTTTGAATATTTACTATACAGGTGGGCAATAGAAAAAATTTCCATGTGAAGGTGGGCTATGACGCCAAAAGCGTTGGGTACCCCTGGTCTAGACCAACATTTTCATAACCAGAGGGAATTGAAATGGTATTTTTATTTCGTTACGCCCTACCGAGAGTGCATGGGTGGTAGGGACAAGATCATTGGTTCTTCTACACACCCAAGAATCTGCGAACATGAGGATTGGTTTCGTTTAAAAAAAAATTTGCATATCTTTTAAGTTTAATTGCCACGATTAATGATGGTTTGGTGATCATTGAATTATATAAAATATTTACTTAAATAATTTAATTTATTTCTAAATAAGTCTTGAAACTTTCACTAAAATCTGACAATTGTATTATTTTTACAAGAATTTTCATATCAATGTGTTTTCACCGCAAGAATGATACTAAAATCTCTTTTACTAATCTTTGGTCTCCAAATTTCGAACATTCTAAAAAGGATCTAAAAATATAATTTAATCATCAAAAATCATTTGGTCTTTCCTGATAATAATATCATAAAAATTTTGACGATAAAACTTCGTTTTTATTAAGTTTGGAGCATTTATTTTCATCATGGTATGCTCATTTTTAGCGGTATAGATAGATAGATAGATAGATAGATAGATAGATAGATAGATAGATAGATAGATAGATAGATAGATAAAGGAATAGACAACGATAGATAGATAGATAGATAGATAGATAGATAGATAGATAGATAGATAAAGGAATAGACAACGATAGATAGATAGATAGATAGATAGATAGATAGATAGATAGATAAAGGAATAGACAACGATAGATAGATAGATAGATAGATAGATAGATAGATAGAAAGAAAGAAAGAAATTTTTCCAAAATTAACAAATCACAACACAAAAAGGAACCTGTTGCCTTTTTACATTAATTGACAAAATTTGAAGTTTTTTCTTTTTCTAATGATTTAAATGTCATCGTCCATAAACCCGTTTATCGATATTTGGAAGCAGAACTTTTACTCCAATTAAGAGATTAAAGAAAAAGAAACTTAACAGCCGACAATCTTTTTACTCCAAGCAAGGTAACAAAGCCGCCAAGACGCACGGGGACTTATTGGGTGTGAAAGAATATAAGAAGAATAAAAATTACCAAAAAGCAGAAAACAAGACATAGGAGAATTCCACAAACAAGAAATGATGTTAGCATAAAACCTACGTTTAAATTTAGACATTTCAACTTTAAAATGATGAGACCTTACCGCCAATCTAGTACTGCGTTTAAATTTATAAAGTCTTGTTACCATAGAGAAAAGTTCATTAGAATAATTACCATGAAAATATTTATAGAAAAAGGAAGAGGGAAGCTACATTTGGCGATGGGAAAAAGACCGAAGCCGAGATGCCAGGTGAGGATCAATAATATTGATCACCAATGGTAGTCATAATCAAAATATGGATGAATGGTAGACATAAAAACATGAAGATAATTTCAGGCGAGAAACATTGTTTTTGAAGCGTCAAAATTAACAAACAACACATTCATTTTTACGATCAGTTGCTAGTTTGATATTATCGAACCGATCAGATTTATTAGATAAGAATAAATAGTTGTGTAATCGATATCGATTTGTGAACGGATTTCATCAGGTAGGGCATTAAGTGCAATTAGCAACAGCGGATGTTCAAATATAGACCAACTTTTTCATATTATTTATATTCGAACGACACTTCTATCTATTTATCTATGTCTATTCCTTATCTATCTATCTATCTATCTATCTATCTATCTATCTATTCATCAATCTATCTATCTATCTATCTATCTATCTATCTATCTATCTCTGTCTATCTATCTATCTATCTATCTATCTATCTATCTATCTATCTATCTCCAGAATGTTCATTATCTATCTATCTATCTATCTATCTATCTATCTATCTGTCCCCAGCATGTTCATTATCTATCTATCTATCTATCTATCTATCTATCTATCTATCTATCTATCTATCTATCTATCTCCGTCTATTCATCTATCTATCTATCAATCTATCTATCTCCGTCTATCTATCTATCTATCTATCTATCTATCTATCTATCTATCCTTAGCCTGTTCATTATCTATCTATCTATCTATCTATCTATCTATCTATCTATGATGTCGAGACTTTTTGTCTTACCGAGTTTACCGCCAGCTGTACAAGACATTGTCGTTGGATATTCTTTGGAGTAAGTGTAATTTTTATTTGCCTCCCACCATCTTGTGTATCCATTGTTGTCTTTCTTTGTCATCTTATTCGTCTGGATTGCGTGTATTGTTTCAAATTATGTTGGGGTGACGACGGTACGCCGACATCATGTCGGAGCCCGAATCTCCTCCTGCTTACCCTACAAAAGTAACTCCTTCGGCATTGGCAAGGGATAGGCCCCCACAAAAAGGGACAGAATATTTCAAAATTTTAAAAGAGAAGTTTGATCCATATGTTAATGGAAATGAATTATTACCGGTGCCGTCTGTTGAAGCCAAGGTCAATCTCGTTAGTAACAAAGGACCCCAAGACCCGGAAACTAAATATCGTGACTAGGGAAGTGATGGAGGAGGCTCTGAAAGGTCTTCAAATTGCAGCCCTAATTCTAGCCAGAAGAAGTAAGTCAATGTGGGACATCTTATTGCCGACAGAAGAGAAAGCCTAATCACTGGCAGGCTGTATTCTAACTACTTCGACAGTCAGGCTTCAGACTGAATATATGGGAACGAGAAAGACAAAGGTGACTCTACATAGGGTACCACTCTACATATCTGAAGACCATATTGGTTTTTCTTTTCTAAATATGGGGACGTCTCCGACGTCTACCCTATTAAAAGTAAGGCCGGAATTGCCACAGGAGATATTGAAATCTCAATTACATTAAATTGAAAGCAATTTATGGAAATACCCAACACGTTAATGTGTGAGGGTAGACTTATCTATCTCGGTATTGGAGGGTCGTTGACCACTATGTTGGGCTTGTGGAGCTTTTGTCGAAGGTTTGCCCGGGGCAAAATCCAGCCCCCAAAAGAAAAATGAAGCAGCAACATCACAGGCAACTTCACAAGCAACAGCACAGACAAGCAAGAAAACTGGAGAGTGAACGGAGGTCGTCAAGAAGGGACCCAAAAATACCACCACTTCCCTTCAGAAGCAGAATGAGGGTCCCCAACCAGAGCCAGAGGACCAGCAAGAAAGGGAAATAGAAATGCAGGAGATGTCCCTATCTCGGTCGTCTTCAGTGAAAAGAGTAAGAGAGGAAACAGAAGAAGAAGAAAAGGGTGAAAATAAAGAAAAAAGACAAGCGAGCTGAAGCAACAAAGGCTCTGCCAAAACCAAGGCTCAATCAATCCCGGCTTCGCCAGTCAAGAAGCCTGAAGAAAATACCACAAGAAGTCTTCCTTCTTCCCCTCTGAAAGCACCACTGTCCCCCATTCGCAATGCACATTCTCATCAAACACCCCCTCCCAATACCACTGCAGCCGATGATATATCTACTCCTCCCAACACCCCACTTTCCAAATCCCCAAAGCCGAGCACCTCCCAGCAGAGTTCTTCTCGTAAGAAGAAATTCCCGAGTTGAGTAATGTCTTGCTGTGTGGACAAGCAGTCAATAGAAGCGGGCATATCGAAGCAAAAAAGAGCTTTGTTGAAGCCCTTGTTAAAGATGGCGTCAGTAGATGAACTTGCTACAGATGATTCCCGAAATTTCCCCAACGCCGCTGGCGTAATAACATGGAAAAAGAGCACGGGGCGAAATCTAATAGCGTGGGATCACCTTCACAAGGCGAAGGATGCCTTTCCGGAGATCCGTATGACAGAAATAGGAACCCCGGAACTGAGAAAACTACATAAATTTTGTGCAGGGGGGGGGGCAGTAATCCTCCATCCTTCATTATACAGGACATTAAAACTAACGTACCCCTTGGACGTTGGCGGTATTGTCCGAGATGGTTGTATGACGACAGAGATGGGGACAGGGATCCTGGGACAATTCGTCGGGGTCCTTTCATCCGCAGATTTCCGTCCAGTCTGTGAGTAGGGGAATCAACTTGAAACCTCAAGATAGCTAGTTTGAATGCGAGGGGCTTGAGGGATGGGAGTAAGCCTGCTTCGTGATCTCTTGTCGTTCGGTGTAGATGTATCTGCGATTCAGGAGACGCACTTGCGAGGTTGACGCGCGTGTGTTGTCAAGCGACTATGTTGTCTATTTAGCATACGTGGCCCAGCCGGCAAGAGGTGTTTCCTTGTTGGTTAAACGTACCTTGGATGCGGTTAGGCTATTCGGACCGTAGACTCGTCTGTTTCCGGATAGCGTTAGATTCTAGGCCTAGAATGGCTGGACACTGGAAGTTCAATCTGTCTTTACTGGACAGGCGAGACTTCCAGCAACAGCTAATCAAACTAATGCAGCGGGAACTAGTGGGGGCGGTTATTGGGAATAGGTGGTGGGAGAGGCTTAAGGATATGATTCGTTCTTTCACCACCGAATATAGCCAGCGTCTCGCACTAGATAAAGCTAAAAAGGTGAAGACACTTAAAGATAGTCTGTCCCGGGCGGAGGCTGGGGGAACTCCCTAGAGATAGGATTAGCTAAACAGACCATGGAGTGTGCGTAATGGCGCGAAAGGAGGGGATCTTGTGACGGGAACGCTATTTTCATGAGATTTTGATCAGATACTTTCAGCATCAGCTGAATGTGAAGATCAGAACTTATAGAAAGCGTTTGATGTCGACAGATTTCAACGAAAGTTGGGTAAACGTAGCGAGTTTGGTTCGCGTGAAAGGAGCTATCCTTGAGTTCCTTTTTTAAGTCCTCTTTCGTCAAAACGAGGCGGTTTCCTGCGAACCCTCCCCCTGGTTAAGGTAGACCCTCTTTTGTGTACCTAGATAATGTGAATGAGTCTCGTTCCTGGCCTGTTCCCGGCTCCTTACTTCTGTTATGAGCCAAGTTGAGATTCCCAACCTCCCCGGTTTGTTTTGGCCCCTTTTTCATCTCGACTGGTTCAGCCTTTGATTTCCCCACGCCCTACATTTATTTTTCACCTCCCCCATTTCGTTAGAGTGTTAGCCTCTTGATTCTGTCTGATGACAGAATAAGACAGCGGCAACTCTGACTTTTTGTGGGGTGGACGGCTCCTACTAACATCAATTATTTTCTGTTAGTTTCTTTTTTATATATAATTTTTGTATTGGGATTTAGAACCCTTCCCATCATTTCACATCATCGTCAGATATATATATATATATATATATATATATATATATATATTATGAACATTTGTTTTAAATCATGGGGTTAATTTTTAGGTTCCCTTTGTGAATGTGGTATTGTGGTATATGTAGGAGTAAAAGGTGAAGGGTGAATTCTTTCGGTGAATGGTTTATTTGTATTGAATGAATGGGTCGTGAATCGGGTTAGCTAGCTATAGGATAGGTAAGGATGACCGACCTCAACCCCAAACCCCACTTTTTAGGCCATGGGCCACAATTATTGTATTTTACAATAATAAATAGTATCTATCTATCTATCTATCTATCTATCTATCTTAGTCCTTTTCATATTTATCTATCTATCTATCTATCCTTAACAGAGTAAGAAGATTCATAACAGAAATCCATGCAAGATAATTCGTCAACTAGTTCAGATTAAATATTTCTAAGTTATTTTCTAATGATAAAACATTTTTTTTTTTTGCTAATTATCTACTCCACCACCAGTTAAACAACTGAAATTTCTCAATAAATGAAAGAAATTCAATAAAATATTCAACAGTAATAACTGAATTATTATAGAATTCTTAGTAAAATAAAACAAAATTAATCACTTATTAAACTGTGATTTACGGGACTTGGATAACCAAGTTCTTGAATCTGATAAAACGAGTTTTTGACCAGACCAGAAAATAAAACTGGTATCAAAACGAAGGAAATTTATTTCTCTTCAAAATTAAAAAGATTGATTGATAAGTTCTCCAATCTAATAAAACAAGTTTTAGACCAGATAAAATTATGCAACTGGTATATAGATGAAGTAAATTTATTCCTCTTCAAAATTACGAGGGTTGATTGATAAGTAAGGTCTCTAATCTTATCAAACAAGGTTTAGACCAGACAGGATAATGAAACAGGTATTAAGATGAAGTAAATTTATTTCCCTTCAAAATTACAAGTTTATTTATTTTTGACATAGTTACAATCTAGTCATACTTGTGTTGATTGATAAGCTATCTCTCCAATCCTACAAATCAAGTTTCAGACGAGACAAAATACGGACATTAGTATCAAAATTAAATAAATTTATTTCTCTTCAAAATTACAAGTAATTTTCAACATCGTCTCTACGTCTTTCCAAATCTTCTGTCCACTTTTTCATTTCGTGCATCTGGTTTAATGTCAATCTCATCGCGCGGAGCAACTTCAATGTCAGTATCAAATGAAAAATGTCGATCTTTCAACGCCTTTTTGGCAATGTCGGCAACAACTCGAAGTCTCCTGGTGAGGTTGTGCAACAGATACGAACATCAGGCTACACCCCGTTCGCAGTTTGTTGACAGTAATGCAGATTTGCGTTGCAGTAACGCAAAAACTGTTTTCTTTTCAGGTTCCATTATACGCACGTAGTGATGAATGTTCTTATTGCTTTCATATGTATACAAATCTCACTGTCTTATACGCAGCTCAGACATAGAACTCATAACTAACAAACCTTATATCTCAATTCTGGACAGGATTTTATGTACTACAAAACTACCCGTCATCCGTTGGGTCACTGATGGTTCAGGTTATAAAACATTGAAGTTGATTTCAACATTCCATTGAAATAAAAGTTAATTTTATTATAATTCAGTTAAATATTTCAATTCGTTTGTGTCATCATTGGTCTTGTTTACAAGTCCATGTTTAACGTTTTACTGATTGTTTACAGCAAGGATGGCCAACCTGTGGCGCATGCGCCATAAGTGGCGTATTGGATGCTTACAAGTGGCGCATTGCATCCTTTTGATGAAAAGAAACTAAGCCACTTCTACTCATTCATTTCAGTGATTTTATATTTATTGCGCGTCCTTTGCGAAACTTTCAAAACGCCTGGATACGCCCCTGGTCATAAGCATATATTTTTCAAATAAATAGATTTTATTATAACTTTAAAATATGTCCATATTACAACACGTACTGAAAGGAAGTGAATGTTTGCGCATTTAAATTAATCGTACAAAATATTGGCGCATGGAATCAAAAGGTTGGCCACCCCTGTTTTACAGCATTTAATAGGAAAAGAACATCTGAGATAAACCTCAACTTTAAATCAAGTTAACTTAAAAATATTTTTTTAATATGCCAAAAAATATTTTTAAATCATATTCACTTGAAAATATTTTTTGAATATGCCAAAAAATATTTTTTACATATTTAAAATATTGTTTGTTTAAAGAAAGCTGAAATATAAATAATTACTTTAGAAACAACTGGACAAAACAGCAAAGCGGGATCTCTTTGTGTCTGTCTTTAACTTTAAAATATTTTAATTAAAAATTCGTCTGTTTGAAGAAAGTTAAAATAAAAACACTTACTGCATAAACAACTCGTATTTTTAAATCTTATTCACTTCAATCTTATTCACTTAAATCATTATGCGTCAGACGGAAGGACGGACGGACGGGCACACCACACAAGCACGCAAGTATGCACGTAATCACACTTTTAGTATTATATAGATAGATCAAATTCATATTCAAACATGTTTCTATTTCGCCAATTAACGATGATAGGAGACTTTGTTTATCAATCAAAACTCATAATAATCTTTGTAAGCGAGCCTGTCTTTCCTTATTTGAAATATCAACGGAGCATATTCCTCTTATTCTTCTCGTCAAATACATTTGTCCATTTCTCAAGTCTATAAGCGAAACCTGATATAACTACCTGTACCAAACCATAGCTTCTCAGAATAGAATTACAAAGTCTATATTTAAATGATGATCTATTCCAGTGATTCTCGGCCGACTATTGTGTCGATCGATCCTCTTAAATGTTCCGCGAAATATTGCCACGCCATATATATATCAGGGCATTCCACTATTTTTGGAGCTGCTCCCACTCCCTCTCCCCATTTTCAAAAAGGAGCCCCGCTCCAGTTCCAGCTCCATTAAAAAAGTGGCTCTTTGTCGGCGCTCCCTGGCTTTCCTAACTCCGAAAGAATTACAATTGTTGCAATTCTACCACTTGTATATTGGCATCAAACAAAAGAGATTTAGGAATATTGCCACTTCTGCTCTGGTGGTATAATGGTGATTGGACAAAAGCTGGGGGCCTGACAAAAGTTTATCACAATAATTCAAAAACAGACAAAAGCTGGGGGCCTGACAAAAGTTCTATACTGAGTTATCAGTTATAGTGAAGTGTATGAGTGTTGAAACAGAGTAGTTTGATTTGGCCTTGTTAGTTAGATAGCCCACCATAAGAGGGGTATACAACAAAAAAATCAAATTGTAAAGTGAAACAACAAATTTATATACATATAAATCAATTTAGGTCTCTACAAATAAAATTAATGTATTTTGGTTGATAAAAGGTCGTCAAAATGTTCGTAGTAGTCCTAGCAAGAATGAATTTATGTGTACGTAGGCAGGAACGTATGTATGTATGTAGGTATGAGCGTTATCGTAGGGTAGGAATGTCTTTGAAGTAATCGCTCAGTCTTAAAATGTTCCGTTCGTTTATCAACTATGAAAGAAGTGAGGCAGAAAGTTAGAGATGATAATAACGACCGCTTGATGTTTGTGAAGGGACGTGTTAATACGTTCGTCTCTTTCTCTCTGGTGACAGGCGAACTTGCCTGTCTTTTTTGTTTTGGGGGCTTGAAAAGGTCATTTGAGAGTTCACTCCCGGATACGATTCGGGCCTTTCCATTGAACGACGGACAAACTTCGCGTCGGCTCGCGAAAAGGTCCGTAAAAGAATTTGTTTCTGAGAAATGAAGATTATTTGAATTTTGCTTTTAAATGTTTCCTGGTTTTCCATTGGCTGAAAAACATTTCGCATCAAGGTGTGAAATTTCACGAGTTTTGTTTTGGATTCGCTTTTGCGTGTGTGTTAAGCAAAGTTTGTAAATTCGAGTCATTTTAATTTCTAACAAAATCAATGAGTCAATGTTTAGCATTTGAATTTTAAATCTAGATCTTGTTTTGTTCACACAATAATTCAAAAACAGACAAAAGCTCAACAGGGTAAAAATAAATCAATTTTAAAAAAAAATTTTAAATTATATATTTTTTATCATTTTTCAATATTTACAAGTATATTTTTTCTTGACATTTTTTTTAATTTCATTTTTTAATGTATGTATAACATTTTTCCAGCACTTTCTGTACACTGCATTCTTTTAAAGATTACATCCTAATTTATGAATTAGGATTATTAATTGTTCTGATTAAAATCTATGATAAGGACAAATAAGACAGGTACATTCTTAAAAAGTCTCCTTTTTAAAGTTTCTTTAACAAATCACCAAACAGACCCCCATTCATAAATAATTCGGTAACGGAAAATTCTGTAATTTTGATAAGGTAGAAAAATTATATTATTATAACTTCAATAAAACATTCCACACGCTAAGTGGATTTGTTTAATGTAAAACAATTGCTTTACCGTTTTCCACATTGTCCTATTTTAAAGGAATTTCGAAACAATAAAAACGTTTGAATAACAACCAGTAAAAAATGTCGACTTCAAAGCGTTTATGTTAAAAATGAATGATGACATTTTCATATTTGTAAAGTATTATTAAACTGATGCAAAAATTCTTAGAAATATCTGTGAAGCTTTTTCTTTTAGAAGACTGTCGGGAAGGCTATTAGAATAATCCAGAACTTAAACCGTTAGCAAATCATCTGCCCGGAATAAAAATGAATTGAATAGCGACAGAAAAATAAAGATTGGTGTATGTAGTTTCTTTAAACTTAGACCTTAATGCCCATAAAAAAAACGGAATGTCAAAATAACGCATTTTCCCTTGACACCGCTATTATTGTAACTACCATCACTCCTCGGCATTGTTTATTATTTTAAAAAGCGATGATTAGAATTGTAATAAAAGCTAAACTTATAACGAAAGTGAATTTATACATTTTTTTTTTCTGAGAATATAGGACAAAAATATTAAATGCTATTTCTTTATTAGATTATTTTTAAAAACTTTTCACCCCAAGCAAGGTGAGAGTACCACTAGCACACGCAAGGGATTACAGAGAGTGGGAGCAAGTGTAAAGAGGCGTGAAAGAGAAAAGGATGAAGCGAAGAACGGAGAATAGATCAAGGCATCTGGAGATGTCGATTGACATTGGATTTAAACAGTTGAAGGTTATAGCTATCAGGGAAGATAGTTCCACAGACAGGAAGTGCGAGACATGAAGCTATTGGAGTAAAAGAGACGGCTACATTTAACCGTTTTGACATTGAAAGGGTGGGACCGAGATGCCAACCTAGTTGCACACTTAAATTCATGCAGTTTGGGAACTAGCGAGAGTAGCTCATCGGAGCAGTTACTATGAAAGTATTTGTAGAAAAGACAGAGGGAGGCGACAGCATGTCTGAAAGAGCGACTGTAAACGAGATGCCAGATCAAGGCCAATCATATTGCATATCCGTCTCTTAAAAATTCACAAGAATAATTTTATATTTACAACATTCTAAAAACTAATACAATTAAAACTAATGCAATATTTATCATTTACCAATTTATAAAGAAAGAAATATGAAAACATTTTTTATTCATAAACATTTACTAAATTATTAAAATATGTGAATGAGTTATAATGAAATCCTTATTATTTACCATTTTATAAAGTTCGAATCGATTGGTAATTAGCTGATGTTTTGCCAACCATTCCAATAAATGAATGGTGTAAATAAACAATCTAATAGTGTTTATTATTTTTATTGTAAATTCTCAAGAACAAAGAAAATGTATAAATTCACTTCCATCACATTTAGCTTTTATTACAATTCTAATCATCAATTTTTAAAGCAATAAACATTGCCGATGAGTGAAGGTAGTTAAAATTATAGTGGTATCAAGGGAAAAACTGTTTTTGAGACATTTTTTTTTTTTGTAGGCACAAGTGTTTATGAACTAACCTCGGCAAAAAATAAACTCCAGGCTGTATTGAGGATCTTTCGTGTAAGTAGTGCAAGAACAACACAGCTGATAAGCCTGATCAAATCAAATTGCAACAAGGAGAGTGTGACCTTATTGCAAGCATGTCCAGATGCTCGATTACCAGACGACAATGGTGATCTCCGAGGAGACGGACTTGGGCTCGGAGTTGAAGTTGTGATACCAGGGAATTTACTTTCAGCAAATGCATCATTTGTTTTCACCCTTTTGCGTATATGAGATTTGTCAGTACCAGCATTTATATTTACAAATTTCTGAAAACTAATAAAATTGTATTATGACTAATGCAATATTTATTATTTACCAATTTATAAAGAAATAAATATGAAAACAATTTTTTATTTATAAACATTTAGTAAATAATTAAAATATATGAACCAACTATAAAGAAATCCTTATTATTTACCATTTTACAAAGTTCGAATTGATTAGTAATTACCTGTTGTTTTAGCAACCATTCCAATGTTTTTCTTTCTTTTTATGTGCCATGCCCTTTCAGGACGTAGACGATCATGGCTCTCTACTTTCCCCCTATCCCTTGTAGCTCTCAACAAGTTTCATCCCTCTGCGACCTCCCCAAGACTTCGTTCTTTCATTCACTCGCTTAAGCCCGCCAGGTATGGCACGCGTTGCTTTCCTTTGTCTCTCTTTCCCTCTATTCAACCTGCGAGTGTCAAATTCTCCAAGCCCTCCTTTCTTATTATGTGTCCCATGATGTTAAGCCTCCTCCTTGTTTACATCCTCTTCAAGACCTCATTGTTGCTCACATTCTCAGTCCAAGATATCCTCAGCATCCTTCTGTAGAACCACATTTCTGCCGCCTCGAGTCTCTTCTTCACCTTTGAGGAGACCGTCCAACATTCACTGCCGTAAAGGAGAGTAGCTGTCATGTAACAGCTCAGTACTCTTTTCTTTATTACCAAAGTGATCCTCCTGTCTTGCAGTACTCTGCCCAGATTTTGTTTATTTACAAGAATAATTTTATATTTACAACATTCTAAAAACTAATACAATTAAAACTAATGTAATGCAATATTTATCATTTACCGATTTATAAAGAAATAAATATGCAAACAATCATTTACTAAATTATTAATAATAGTATTTATTATTTGCATTATTTACATCGTTCGGACTGTTGTCCTCATCTTTATTATCATATCACGAAGTTTCGGCCGTTGTACACTCCGGCCATCTTCAGGTGTTTGGAATTTCGAACTGAATCCTCTATTTCGTACACCGGTGTAGAGTGTTCTAGTTCCACGTGCCATGCCTCTTCCGGATGTCTCAGTTATCTCCCTTTAAATGAACTCTCCAAGTTTTTGTTCACCACCGCAGTAGCTAGGTATTGAACTCACAGCTCTTTGGGTCAAGTGTCCTTGAGGACACTTGGCACAGTGTGAGTTCAATACCTGGTTAAGGCGGTGGAGAACTTGGAGGGGGGGAATTAACAGGAGATAACTGAAAAAGTACTAAGAAACTGGAAAAATTCGTTAAAAATAAAGAAAAAAATGAAAAATAGAAAGGTGTGTTTTTCTCACGAGATTTATTCAAATTTATGGCATCCGGTTATTCTAAGAGGTCTTCAGACCCTGTCCGGATGTATAATTGGTACGATTAATCTTAACAATATAAGACTGTCATATGACACTGCATTGAAGGCAAACACAGAAAAGAAACTGCAGGACCTCCTAGACAAGGTACTAAAGGAAAACGATAAAATTTTCTCTTCTATTAATTCTTAATTTCCCCTCCCTTATAATCACACACAGTAAGCTTCTACCTTGAGGGGCTCTTGGTATTTGTATGGGGTGAACTAACATTAAAAATAGCATAGATTATAGAAAAACAGGGATAAAACCTTGTCAATTGAATAATGATTCTATGAACTCATATAAATAGAATATTTTTGTCAAAAATTATGTCAGCTTCTGCATCAATTTAATTGATTTAGCTGTTATATCGATATTACAATGGCAGATGATCAAACGAGTTACCTTCCTTAGTTCCACCAACTTATATCTTAACCGCTAGGACCTGCCATAACAACTTCAAAGCGACTATCCATCCCAATTACTTTGGTATTCCTCTTTACAAAAGGAATCACTTCTCATATCGGGTGTATAGTCTATCAAAACGGATGTCATTTAAGAAGCGGGTATTTGCGATAAAATATCGGTACATTACCCGTTTATCTTTTGCAAGGTGGGCAGTAAGTTTTGTAAAATATTCCGCTAAATGGGTGTGTTAAATGTAAACCAATTACTTCGGGAATTTTGACCCCGTTTTTTTTTTAAAGAATTTACTTTGCATTCCTGTAATCTATTCTTATCATAACTAATAAAATGTAAAAGCAATGGGTGTATTTGTCATGCTGCTTCTACGATTAACAATTTAATATCATCCACATCTAAATTTGCCATCAGAACATCTTCTTAGACAAGATTTCTCTATTGAACATCGCTTTTTAAATCAAACTAAAAAATATTGAATCATAAACTATTTTCATTTAGGGACAGTTAAAACAAGCAGAAAAAATTAAGAATCAATTTATTTTATTGCTAAAGACAACGAAGATATTTAGTCATACGAATAAATTTATTTTAAATGCTTTATTGACAATTTTTTAAACATGGCACGTGGGACTAGAACAGTCTACCCCAGTGAGCGAAATAAAGCGTTCAGTTCGACATTCCAACCACCTGAAGAATGCCGGAGCGTACAACGGCCGAAACGTTGTAATTAATATGGCGACAACGATGAGGACAATAGCCCGAATAATGTAAATGGTGTTCATAATACCTCATCTCAGAAATATAGACAGATACTGAAAGGCCGAAACGTTGTAATAAATATGGCGACAAAGATAAGGACAATAGTCCGAATAATGTAAATAGTGTTCATAATACCTCATCTCAGAAATATAGACAGATACTGAAGGGCTGAAACGTTGTAATAAATATGGCGACAAAGATAAGGACAATAGTCCGAATAATGTAAATAATGTACATAATACCTCATCCCAGAAATATAGACAGATACTGAATGGCTGAAACGTTGTAATAAATATGGCGACAAAGATGAAGACAATAGTCCGAATAATGTAAATAATGTACATAATACCTCATCTCAGAAATATAGACAGATACTGAATGGCTGAAACGTTGTAATAAATATGGCGACAAAGATAAGGACAATAGTCCGAATAATGTAAATAGTGTACATAATACCTCATCTCAGAAATATAGACAAATTTGAATATTAACACTGTCTTTTCGGGCTTTACATTCCAACTATTGTAAAGTTAATTCCTTTTTCTGTATAGGAGAAAAGTGTCGCTGCCGACATCATAGTTTGAACATAGATCGCCAGTGAGCAAACATGGGCGTTCCTATTATTTAATTAAGTAGATCACGTGATCATAAAAGAAAGTATAGTAATAGGAAGTAGTATGTTGTCTAAGCGATCACTATTTCTACCCTATCCTCTATTACTATACGGATCGCTATTCTATTCTCTCTACTGATCATTATACTATTCGGCGATTACTATTTGAACAAGTATTACTAGTGCGAGTATTATTTGAAGGAGTTACTACTACCACTACCTTCGTTTACAAAGTCTCGACTCCAACGAGCATTCCGGAAGTGATAACAAGCATTCATTGTCCTAACGGAAGTTACAACGAGTGAGCGTCTACCATCACAAAACCTTTAAAAGGAACAGATAAAAAATAACCACGAAGCAATTGGTTTACATTAAGCCAATGATTCCCAATGTGGGGAGCATACCCCAGTGGTGTCGCATGGTAATACTTTGGTGGGGCATGCATAGGATGTGCACCCTTAAGCTTACTATACCAACAGAATAAGGGGACAATTCAAGAATGAGTTATTAAAAGTGAATTGTTTTCTAGTAAATCTGAGAGTGTTAATATTAATGTGTGTTAATGCACACGATGCATATACAGTATTCATACATAAAAATATTTTGTGTGTATGTACGTATATGTGTAATTGGCATAGAGGGTATATCCCATCTCACCACTCTTGCATATCTCGGTCAACAAAGGAGAGGGCGTGATGAATGTCGCTGGAAGAGCCCATGTTTTGTCGCCCAATCAGCGTGTGTGAGCATTCAGTTTCCTTCCTTCACGTGAATTGCAATAAAATTTTCAATGTGTAAGAATATGAAGAGGGGTGGTGCAGCAGAATTTTAGAAACACCAAAGTGAAATGGCCTAGAATCGATTGGGAACTACTGCATGAAGCAAACCCATTTAGTCGGTGGAATCTTTTACAAAATCCATGGCCATTTTGCAATTAAAAGATGATATTCCAAATCAGATATTCTTCTTGTAAATATTCCTTTCTTAAAATTTAATCACGTTGATAAAATACCTTTTGTAAACTGGATTAATACCTTAAGGGACTTATAAGGTTAGTTATAGATTTTCTAGCATTCTTTGATATTTTTCATTCAAATAACAATATTATTTAGGCTTTAAATGATTTCCACTGGCTTCCTGTAACTTTAAACTATCTTTCAGCTAGATTGTTGATCCAAAATTTTAAAACTGTTTTTGACAAAATCATTTTTAAATTCGCGTAAATCTCAGTTTTCACTTTACATCAGTATAACAAAACAACCCACTTAGTACTGCTAGCATATAAAAAACGTACTAACAGTTTTTATATATACTGCTAACAAATGGCGTTTACAAAATAAGCGGTAATATTAAATTTACATAACTTTTTAAAAAGCTTATTTTAATTAATGTTTAATGTATTATTCATATTTAATTCAAATTTTTAAAAAATTGCCATATATAAACAATGTTTCTGCGGATAATGTTTTCTTAATTCCTCGTGTTTACATTGAAATAATTTATATCTGCTTTATGCAACTTCAGACGTAAATTAGAACACCTATAGCGTTCGTAATAATAACCATTGTTGTCGTCTGATATTTCATATTGCTACAAATTAGTCGAACTGAGACGAAAAAATTATGGAATTATCTAAATAAGTTAAAATAATCTGTTTAATGATTTTCTTAAAACTCTACTAAATTATTTCAACAATGGAAAAGAAAGGTAAGTTTTCTGAATTCATCATCATCATTATTATTATTATTATTATTATTATTGATATAAACATTAGAATAATTCAAATTTTTCGCTCATTTTCAACTCTACATAGCTGGGTCCAAAGTGGGAAATTCCAGCGGTTTTAATACAAAAGAACAAAAGGAATTTTCGATGACTTTTGCCGTAAATGTTGTTTATGCAGAAATTTTAAGAGAAATTCCATTATAGCTTATTTATCTCTGTTTGTAGAACGAGTATTCGGCTAATTTATATACATTCATATATTCCTTGTTCCAGCTTCAAATTATTTTCCATGGCTATCCTTGACATTACAATATTTTTTAGTATGCATACAAAGACGATACTGTTTTTGATTCTAGGAATTCTTTAATGTTTTTTCTTTTTTTTTTCTTTTTCTTTTTTTTGGTAAAATAGCATGCCTTGTTATTGCCAATGAGACAAAGAATGATGTATGGAATGAAACGAAAGCCAACTTGAATCTGAGTGGACTGAAATATACGCCACTTACGCAAAAATTTCCATTTATATATTTGCCAAATGGAAGATGGACATTTGTTATACAGCAAGTTCACCGGTCAACCGCATTTAGTCAAAATATATTGTATTTGTTTTTGTTTTTTTTCTCCTGTTGTTGTCATTCAAGATCCATTAAAATATTTAGATGATAAAGTTGACCGATTACAAGAGCATTGAAAGGTTAAGAAAACCTCAAGGACACTGCTAAGAAGATTTCCCTAACACTATAAAAAATCTAAGCCCCTGAAGAAATCCGGAGCGTACAACGGCCGAAACGTCGTGAATATAAAAATAAAGATGAGGACAACAGTCCGAACAATGTAAATAATGTAAATAATGAAACAAATTTCCATCAAGCACACAGCAACGGACAAATAAAGAACTGACACTGCTGATCTTGAAATAGCAAGCGACCAATCAGAAACGCCCTACGTCACTTCCTCCTCTGACAAGACGAGACAAAAAGAGAACAGATTGCTCGTCTTTTCCCTCTTAGGTCCAACGCGCGGGAAGATCCACACTCACAACGAACTCTGCTTGACATAACAATTAATTAATTTCTACTTGTCGCCAGGAAAGCTTTTATTTCCTATGAAACGATACTTCACGATAATTCTGTCTTTATTTCTAAGATGGGGTATTATGTACGTTATTTACATAATTCGGACTATTGTCCTCATCTTTGTCGCTATATTTATTACAACGTTTCGACCGTTGTACGCTCCGGCCTTCTTCAGGTGGTTGGAATCTTGAACTGAACCCTTTATTTCGCTCACTGGGGTAGACTGTTCTAGTTCCACGTGCCATGTTTAATGGATGTCAGTTATCTCCTGTTAATTTCCCTCTGAAAGTTCTCCACTGCCTTAAACGGGTATTGAACTCACACTCTTTGGGTCCTGTCACTGGATCTAACCAACGCCTTTATCCACTGTGTCATACAGGACCCATCGAGTGTGAGTTCAATACCCGGTTAAGGCAGTGGAGATCTTGGAGAGGGGAATTAACAGGAGATAACTGATAACTGACATCCATTAAACATGACACGTGGAACTAGCTACCCCAGTGAGCAAAATAAAGGGTTTAGTTCGGCATTCCAACCACCTGAAGGCCGGAGCGTAAAACGGCCGAAATGTTGTAATAAATATGGCGACAAAGATGAAGACAATAGTCCGAATAATTTAAATAATGTTCGCGATAAATATTTAATCAAAATATTCTCTTTTTAACTAATCATTAGAAAATATACTTTGTGTGGATGTGCGTCATATAACAGCGATTCAGAATGGAAACCGACGATCAGAATTCGAATTACGACCGAGTTTGTTATATTCACAGACTTGCGAGGGTATAAAATCCATTACTTCTCCCCCATTATTGGTTAAATAACAAGACTAAATGGATCTGTTTCTTTAAGATTACAATTGAAAGAAATCTACTGAATTGAAAAACTAACTTAAAGAGGGATAGTCTCTGCGAATCTCTCTTGCCCTAGACACACCACTGTTGTTATGGCTACAGTACATATGATGCTCCTACGTCTCTAATTGGTTACGGGTCACGTGACATGTAATTTTGCCGGGAGCGAGTAGGCTCCCGTTGTAACAGGTTTGTTATAAAGTTAGTCCCACAAACCATGTCCGTTGTTGTCAAAAAATCGATCTAAACAGATGTGCTACATAAATAGTAATTATATTTGCTGCATCTGCCGTAGAGTGGGTTTTTTTTTCTGTTTTTATTAGGTTGGTGCAAAAATAATGTCGTTTTTTTTTTAAGTTGAACGTCAAAAAACGACATTATTTTTGCACCAACCTAATAGCTGCTACTCTCCTATGGCCTTGTGCCGGACTAAGCTAATATTAGTAAATACCTACTGTGATATTGTCGGCAGAAGACTAACCAGTTTTAAAAATGGAAATATCGTGGAAATCCACGTTCTTAACAATAATTCATTTTCCGCCTGTCTTTTCTATTAATCTTTTGCTTATTTTCAATACAAAAAAAAAACACTCAACGTGAGAATGACTATTTCGGCTACAAAAAAATTAAAACAAAACTTTAATGAAAAAGGAAAGGCGACAAAATATTGAATGTATCTGACCTAATCTGACCTGTCAGGAATGTTTGCATTCATTCCTAACATCTGAATAGCTTTCTTTTTTCTCTCTGATTTTAAGTACATCTCTAGAATAAAATCATATACCAGGTGTAACAACAAAGTTGCCCAAATCCCGTTACATCATGAGATAATTGTTCATCCCACAATATGTTTAATATCTAAAAGAACACTAAATTAATTGTTCTTTTTTCCAGGTTTTCGGATAAGACGTTTAACCATCTTGATATTTGTCGTAAGAATCACTGAGAAACCCTTTGAGTTATTCAACTAGAAAGGGAACAGGTTAAAATTGTTTTGTGTCAGATCCACTGTCTTCTCAATTGAGCAATGGTGAGAGGAAAAAGATCATTCAGGCCTTCAGTAATAGTACCAAAATTCATACTCTGGCTTCCATATTCAAAATCCATTCAAGAACCATCACGAGAATGGTAAATAAGTTTTAAAAAGAAGAAACAGTAGAAAGGAAAACTGGACGAGAAGGTCACAATAGGAAGAGGGATCATCGTTTCAACTTAGAGATAAATACATTCTTATTGTTTAAAGTAGAGTTTAATAGTGTTATAAAACCTCGGAGAATTCCAGTAAGATATATTTAATCATTTCTAAAATACAGCGGTCCAGAGTTTAAGCTGACAATTTGGCTGTTACACCCGGTATAATAACGTTATTATCAGGAAGAGTTGCATTATTTCTTAAGCAGTAACAATTTCTTCATTTCTGACTTTTGATACAATTTTATAGTACTGATTAACAGCTACCTAAGCCGTCCGCCGGGTCGCACTTATGTGACATCATAGGGCTTTCGATTTATGCATATATTAGGGGGACAAAAGACGCTTTGTGTTTCCATTGTCTCAATCTGAGTCGGAATAATTAATTCTCATCTATTGTCCAATATGAAAGATCTTTTTGCATGACATCATCGCAATTTAATGCCATAAATTTGGTCTGTTAGATCCTGCCATTGACTACACAACCAACATCCTCCTGTTGATGATTCCCGAGTCATATGCCTTGCCAAATTTCTACCATTTGTGTTTATGACATACTTTCAAATACTGATTTTCAAAGCAGGTTTTGGGGTGGGTGGAAATTGACGCAACACAGTCTTCCTCTTTTCTTTCTCCCATTTGGGTTTCTGACATATTAAACTAATAACTTTAAATATGAAAGACCAGGACTTTAAATACTGATTCTGAAAACAGACATGTAGACTTTTTTAACCGGGAAAAATTGACGCAACACAATCTTTCACAGTTGTTATTTTTATTTCTGTTTGTGTTTCTGACATACTAAACATTGAATTGTAAATATGAAAGACTAGAATTTTCAAATACAAAATTATCAAAGCAAGCATATCGACTCTTCTCATTGAGAAAATTGGCGCAACACAGTCTTCCTCTTTTGTTTCCTCCGTTTGGATTTCTGACATACTAAACTAATAATTGTAAATATGAGAGACCGGAATTCCAAATACTGATTATCGAAGCAGCCAACCAAACCACACAGCCTTTTTGCTTACAGTCACTCCTAGCTAGTAATTACTTTTGCTCTATCACTTGTATCCAAAGGAATCCGAATTAATGTCGTATATAAAATTTTTTGACGAATATCAGAAATTATAATGAACGAACCCATCTGGCTAATCACTTATTTTTGTAAGGATATTTTTCTTCTCGGTGGCTGATTCAAACCAGATGTTTTTCCTGGTTCTTTTTTACAGAAGAATCGTAAATGTTATTTCTGTGACTACCCCGGTTTCCTCGTAGACAATATATGTTTTTTCTATTTGGCATCTTTGAGGATATATTAATGGTCTCTTTCTTATTGGAAGGCAGCGAGGAAGGACGGGTAGTCTTGGTTTTGCTCAATATTACTGAATTGCATCTCATTAAATTTGGGTTCGATTCTCCTTGAAACTGTTCGGGATTTTCATTTATAATTTTCAAAACATGATTTTTCAACGTATTTCGTTTTTAATTTTCTTCACAACTTTTCAATCCACTTTTCTGCGAACTTCAACTGTTATCATCCAGTTAATAAGCACTTTCTTCTTATATTTTTTTGTTTGATTAATCCTGTGAGTTCCCAGTGTCACAATCTTGTGGGGTTTTTTTCTAATCATTTCATCCGAAGCAAAGATATAAATCATCAATTTCTCCTTTTGGCATAATTTACGTATTTTATTCCCGATGTTAAAAGCACGGGTTTTTCTCAACACTTCCCATTTTACAATTGGACTTTTATTCTTTTTCCTTCACTTCCCATACATGACTAGCAAGTTTTGTACTATTTCTATAGCTAGCTAGCTTAAAGGAAGATTTGTGATTATAATATCTCATTTTAAACGTTCCTTCCGTGGAACCAATATACACTTTTTCTTGACTCTTTATAGGCTCTAATTTAGCTCTGTAAATATGAACCTTTACTAGTTCAGCGGCCAGTTTTCAGCATTATGATATTTGGATTTTTTTTTTTTTTTTTTGGTTGCTATCGCATTTGCGCTCCTCATATCCATTTTTTTTTTTTTTTTAACATTTTGCTCTTTTTTTAATTTTTTTCGATGTTTCTCCTACAACTGTAACTAATATTACAGGGCTTTTATTGAAAATTTTGCGTAACATGAAATTTAGGGGGAATTAACACTTAACGAGGCTACAAAGATTCTTTCAATTGTCGTTTTCACATCTAAATTAAAGGGGCGCTAAACCAAATAATATTTAATAAAATTATTTTTACTAAATAAAAAAACGGCAGATAATGATTTACTTATACAAATCTTACTAATTAATCCATAGCTGGGGAAGAAGAAATAGATTCATACCTTTCCCAAGGGTATATATATAGATGTCAAGGCATTACAATTGTTTTCTTTTTATATATATATATATATATATATATATATATATATATATATATATATATATATATATATATATATACAATATATATATATATATACAATTGTAATATATATATATATATATATATATATATATATATACAATTGTAATATATATATATATATATATATATATATATATATATATATATATATATATATATAAGAAAACAATTGTAATGCCTTGACATCTTTCATTTTTCTTAAATTTGACATTGAAATTTTCTATGCATGTTACTTTGGATCTGACACTGTCTTGAAGTGTAAGAATGAGGAGGTGTAAACATCAAATTCTCCCCTTCACTTCCATCATTTGCATCTAGTAGCATGTGTCTTATATCTTGCCCCACGTAGCAATTTTTGCTTACTGGAAATAATTAAGTTAGACATTAAGCTTTTAAAAATCATTTATTTTTAATTACCTGTGTTTTGTTATTAATTTCTGACCCGGGTTTTTTGTGATCCTTATAAATAAGCGATTATTTTGTTAATGGAGTATATAATTAAATTGATTAATTATTCAAATTAAGCCATTTCTGTCCCACACCCATTAGAACATTGCGCTGGAATTAGACGGATGTAAGCAGTGTCATATAAATGGAAGTAAGCAGTTTCATATAATCGGAAGCAGTTTCGTGTAAAACGTAAGTAAACAGTTTCGTATAAATGAACGTTATCAATGTCGTATAACCGGAAGTAAGCAGTGTCGTATAACCGGAAGTAAGCAGTTTCATATAAACGGAAGTAAGTAGTTTCGTATAACCGGAAATAAGCAGTTTCGTATTAATGAAAGTTATCAATGTCGTATAAACGGAAGTAGTGTCGTATAAACAGAAGTAAGCAGTTTCGTATAACCGGAAGTAAGCAGTGTCGTATAAACGGAAGCAAGCAGTTTCGTATAAATGTAAGTAAACAGTTTCGTATAAATTAAAGTTATCAATGTCGTGTAAACAGAAGTAAGTTGTGACGTATAAACGGAAATAAGCAGTGACGTATACGCGGAAGTAAGCAGTTTCGTATAAGTGGAAGTAAGTATCTTGGCATATTTTTGAAAATATTTAGAAAAATTAGCACATTAAAATATTTATTTGTTTATACCTCAGATAAAAATAAGGCAAAAATCTTTAAAATATTAAACATCTTTTTTTTAATAGTTTTTATAATCTACTAAAAATTTCAACTTTCAACACTATCCACAGAGTCCACTATTCGTAACACGCCCACGGAAACTATCAAATTGATTGATCGATTTTTTTAACGGCTTATCAACCTTTTGCGGGTTATTTAACACCAGAAAATATTGTTAGATTGTAAGTACTTTTTTGAGAGATTATAATGATTTACTCATACAAATCCTACTAATTAACCAATATCTGAGGGGAAGAAGCGGTGGGTTCATATCTTTCTCAAGAATATTTGATCGTAAGTGAATATAACAAACCCGATCGGAATTGGAACTCAGTTCATCGATTTCCAATTTCGATTTGTTATCTACCACGCCAGCCGCAGAAGTTCACTTTTATATTTACACACGCTCTATCTCTGATATTGAGCACTTTATTCCATAAATATAGCACACATTAAGACTATATTTCTTTATATATATATATATATATATATATATATATATATATATATATATATATATATATTAAAACAAGTTTCATTGAATAATTTAGATAAGTTTTGTCTGCTTATTTTCAATAGGATCCGTTCATATTCTCGGATGAGCTTTGTGGTGTTGGTATTGAAAGAAGAGAGAAAATTACCGTGTTGATACATATTGTTTTATTCCGAGTACTCAGAATAAAATGATATGTATCAATTTTCCCTTCGTATTGCATTCTTACGGAGGAAGTTCTACTCGTACAGCTTATTCCAACAACTGCTACATTATAAAATGGACTCCCTGTGGGATGTTTTCCCAATCGCTACAATCTTGACTTCTTCAAGTCTAGGGTTAACCGTTTTATTTCCTTCATAACCGTCTTGTCTTTTCTTTCTCTCAAACAAGACCACTCAGTAACCCTCAAGCTTAAGTGATTCTTAAGCCTTGTATCGAGTGAAAATTAGCATAAAAATTTAAAAAGACCTAAAAAACGGCTTGGACAACAAATTGCAAGGTACCATTGCTAGTACTACATATTTTTAAAAAGATTTATTTGCCGGAATTTATTGTGAAGACTTGCACTCTCGATGAGGTTTCGGAGAAATTCCTAAGGTTACAGAAATTTTTTTTTGCTCCTTCAAAAAAAGTTTAAAATGTCAACACTCTATTAAGCAGACTCCAGTTTTTCCTATAATCATGAAATCTAATTAGATGATTCGTTATGTGTATTGCAAACATTTCCAGACATTTTGGTGGTGCTGTTGTCTTTATTAGATGCATAATTACTAATTGGTTATTATTATATGCTATTATAATTATGTTATGTAACAATTATATACATACGTACACACATACACAAAAGGTGAAAGAGAGACAGTCACCGAAAAGCAGAAATTCTTTTGCTTACGGTAGAAAAAGTCATAGCTTTAGACTTCCCTGTTTTATTATTCTCTTCAAGTTGGGTGCATGAAAGACAGAGATAGAATAATAAAGTGGGGGGTCACGGAGAAAAAGCCACCGAAAAGCAGAAATTCTTTTGCTTGTTTTCCAATAGTATTAAACCAGCAGAAACTCTCTAATGAAGTGATGATATTTTTATTGCATGCGGCTGAAATCGAAGACTTGCCTATTCAGAGGGCTTATAGACGGACAGATTTAGACGAAAAATTTGTTCGGTTTTGAAGAGTATATAGGGAACATCTGACAACTTTAGTGTCACACCAAAAATTCTTTTTTTTATTGACTTTTAAAAGTTTTAAGCCATGGAAAGTATTCTTTATGTAAACATTATCCAGAAAGTTTTTGACCAGTTCAAAAGTTCTGTAAAAACATATCTTAATAATATTGTATATTATTTCATTAAACATGTTAAATTTTGTTAAAGAATATTTTTAAAAATTCACTGCAATACTTAATTTTAAAACAAAATTTCAAATATTTAAATTCAAATTTCACATATTAATGTTGATGTTATTTTAAGGAAAGTTGAACTTTATCTTAAAAGAACATTTGGGTAATTAAAACAATTTAAATTAAAACAATATTAATTTAGTTTAGCCATAATTACGAATTTTCACTTTCCAGGCATCAATCAACGCCATTTTCTGAAACCTGTCGTCAAACATATTTAAACATTTTTTTATAAATTGAAATAAAAATGTCTAACTCTCGTCAAAACATAAACTGTTTATTAGATGAATTGTGAACTGGATTGAACATGGATTACTTTATTTATTTATTTTCTTAAAAATCCGTAAAAAAAGCCTTTTCACTCTCCACTTTGGTGATTAGCCTGCGTGCCCTGGTTCTCAAGTCACCCTTCGCCATTGATATGTATACACACACACACACACACACACACACACACACACATATATATATATATATATATATATATATATATATATATATATAGGAAGCAGATCTTCATTCAAGTGTATTTGGTTGAATAATCTAGACATGTTTATTTTTATTTTAATCCTCTCAAATTCACGCATCAATTTCTTAGTGCTGTTATAAAACTGATTAAGAATGACGCCGTAGTTTTGAGTATTTCTTTTATTTTTCACTTTCAATCTCATCCAAGATCATCTTCAGGGGTGAATTGCTAAGACAAAAATTAATGTAATTGTTGATAGTTGTGAATATCTTATGAATGCGCATGAAACGCGCCCCGTTATAGTTAATTTAAAAATTAACTGTTAAGAATATGTAAGGGAAGTAACTTAATATATATATATATATATATATATATATATATATATATATATATATATATATATATATATATATAAGTGCCCCCAAAAATATACATGCTTTTTGACTTGTCGTCAATTTGAATATTTATAAATATACATTTAATTTCAGATTATATTTAATTTAAACCATTAATCTTTGTAAGTCAATAAACATTGCATTTATTATCATTTAAACAGCGAGTACATTTTTAGTAAATCCATATATATATATATATATATATATATATATATATATGACCAAGTGGATAAAAACATTGGTTAGATCCAGCTACTAGATCCAAAGGGTTGTGAGTTCAATACCAAAGCAGTGGTGAGCAAAAACTTGGAGAGTTGTGTTAAAAGGAAATAACTGAGACATCCGGAAGAGGCATGGCACGCAGAAGTAGAGCAATCCTTCCCTGTTGGACAAAATAAAGGGTTCGGTGCGAAATTCCAATCACCGGATCGTACAACGGCCGAAACGTTGTGGATATGGCAATGAAGATCAGTCCGAACAATGTAAATATTGTAAGTAATCATAATACCTCATCTCATATATATATATATATATATATATATATATATATATATATATATATATATATATAAATGCCGGACGAGGAACAGCGTTACCAATGAAAATATATTCATTAATAATTATGTCAGACTTATCGACACTCGTCTGTCAAGATTGCTGCCCCTACACCTTTTCTCACCTGGACCACGATTCTCAACTTCATTTGTCTGTTGTGATACGGCGAAACAGTCTGTCTCTAGATGACGATATTATCTCTTGAAAAAATAATTAAATCGGTCGAGCACTGGGGAAAACAGCGCGAATTTTTAAACAGACACTATTACTATATATAGTAATAGTAAACATGGAAGTTTTCCAAGCAACGACAAACTCGTGCATATAAGACGCTGGAAGCGAAAATCGGACCGGAGCTCATGACGTCACACATGACCACGCGAGAGTAAACATGTAAACAAAAACAGACCATCATTATTGTTTTGTCCGTGTATTGCTTAATATATTGTAATGTAATTGTCATCTTTGATAATGGCTTATGTAAGCCGAAAGCTTAAATAGGATTAAAAAATATGTATCAATATAGTGATTTTGTTTCTTCTTTTAATGATAATGTTATTAAGCTTATCAGACGATATGAAAAGAATTTACATAAAATAAATAGAGAAAACTTGTCTGTAGTATTTGATGAAATATGTATCAATGAAAAAATGCTGCCGAAATACACACACACACAATATATATATATATATATATATTATAAATTAAGGGATTAAAATATGGTTTCTTCGCTACACATGAATTACCATGTTTCAAAGACGGAAGCTAAAAAGTTCAAATTTAATTATATAATTAAATTAAAAGCATTAGTTCTGTTTCATCTTTAAGCGAATTTTGGAATAACTTATTTTTAAATTTACTGAGTTTTAAACGCACATACAATTCATAATTTTTTTTTTTCAATGATACAGAGAAATTCAATCATTTAGACAGGGGCGGTAGCGTGTTCATTTTTATTAACTATTATTGCATCAATTATGAGTTACGTTATATATATATATATATATATATATATATATATATATATATATATAATTTACTATTAAACAGATTTCTAGTACTGCCATATCTAATCAAACATTTGAGGAATAAAAAATATGGGATCATATTAAACATAAGATACAATAATATCCACGTTTAAAATGTAAGGTACCTTTCGACCGACACATTTTCAAACACAATCGTCGGTAATCTAAAACGGAGTACTAACAAGAAAATTTTTTATTAATACCGTAATAAAACCGGATGGTAAGGGGGAGGAGGGTGGTAGCGCCTGTTATGGTTCTTCTTCAAAACCTCCTGATCAGAGGCCTTGTTGCTGGACATAGTTTATCGTCTTACCCAGGACACGGATCTAGTTTATCGTCATACACAAGACGAACCCGCTTCCGTGGATTCAAACCCTATGGCAGTACCTTCTTCATTGGCCTAAGAGAGGCAGAGTCGGCCTAATATCGACGCGAAGGGCCCATATGCCTACATATGATCCAAGGACAAATATTGCCCCGGCTTATATGCATGCGTATGGGCTCCCCGCATAAAAAGACTTTGCGCCAAGTCCTGTCTTTGTGGAGAGGGCAGGTAAATAAAATCGGATTTAATTTTCAAAAAATAACAACTTTTAAAAACAAAATTTTTGTTTGGTGGAGAAGATAACTTCTCTGTTTTGCAAACGTTAAAACTCGGCAACTTCTTACTTAAAACTTTCTAAATTCCTCCAATCACATATAAAGATTTTACTATCGGTGCATTTAACCCTTTGGGACAAATGTTCTTGAACAATTTTAAACTTTCTGCCTGATCTCCTGAGTCAAAATTCGAAAATAATTGGTATGTAATGTTTCATGGTAGATAAAAAAAATCGTTACATGTTTTTACCAACCGTTCAACCTGTGGCTGGACATGACGTCATTTTCTCTGCCACCGGTAAATCGGTGCTCAAGGCTCAAAAGGTTAATGTTAGAGGACTCATGAAAAGACGAAAAAGCAGAATACATTGCCTCCGGACATTGATAGTTATAACTTTCATGTATGTAGTCTCCAAGAAAACAACATCCAAGAAGAACTTGATATTAATACCGGCGTTAGACAGCACAAGTTAATAACTTTGAAAATAGACAATTTTTTTACGGAAATGTTTTTTGCAACAATACTAAATGAAAGAATAACATGTATAGATATTGGACGATTAACCACAGTAAATATATTGAACAACGGCATTATAAGAACTATTAATAAAATTCCTTAATTCTACAGTTGGTTGGTTGATTTTGTTTAGCGGCATATCAACATCTCTGGGTTATTTAAAGCCGAAATCTAAATATTTTGTACATAATTTTATACGTTCAGGATAAAGTCTTGTTTTCTTAGATATATAGTTTGTTGATCATAAAATGTTTTTTTGGGCAATTTTACTATAAAAATGTTTTGTTTTTTTTAAATGTTGCATTGATTATCATTTTGCTATAAAAATGTACTGTTGCTTATTTTATTATAAAAAATGTACTATTGATTTTTGCTTAGGAGTTCTATTATTTTCCAATAGATGGGACCCTAACAGGTGCTACCACCCCATATTTCTACGGGAAAAACATTGAAGATTGGTTTGGTTTGTTTTGTTTTACGATATATCAACCCCAGTGGATTATTTATGCCGACAAGATTTTTATTGCTGGTAATATTTTTTCAAAAAGGTATTGTTGGTAATAATTTTTATGTTCAAAAATTCATTGCCGGTAAAAAATTTTACAAAAATGTATTGCTGGTATTAAAATCTATTTTTACACGTTTTAACCCCAGTTTGGGGGGGTTAACTCTTTACCCATAGCTGGGACCCTAACAGGTGCTACCACCCCGGGTCAGGGTGGACCTGGGAACACCAGCAATTAAGAGGTGGTTCCACGCTCCTTAAAACCTCCTGATCAGAGGCCTTGCTGCTGGACGTAGTTTAACGTCTTACCAAGGAGGGGGACGTAGTTTATCGTCTTACCCAGGACGCGGGTGTAGTTTATCGTCTTACCCAGGACGCAAACACTGAAGATCTTGGAAGCCTGCAGCTCTTACGTGAATAGGAAAAAGGCAGGTAGTTTTGGAAAGGACTGATAAGGGATATTGTTATGAGATTGGTTTAGCTAATAAGTAATTGGCATAAAGAGAGCTATAACTATAGCTCACGGGCAACTTTGTATACGTATACTGTCTACAGCTAATACGTTTGATCAACAGATATTTACAAAATTATTGACAATGAGAACTTATATAGATTTGTAGGGTATTTTCAAGTTAAAACAGCTTACACGTTGATGTGTCAAAAGGAATATATATTTTAGGACTATTAAATATCTTTCATCCACCCGCCTACACTGCGCAAATATGCATATAAATGATGAGTGAGCAATCAAGGATTTTCACATAACCGAATTAGCCTACCAAATAGCTTTACCCAGAACACCCTCTTCGAATTCTTCTCTGCATGGGAGAAAAATTATACAAGAGAACAATTACACTCACCACGTCTTAGGCTAGCCCATAAGAATAACATCTCCTTAATTGTCTTCAAACGCAAGAACTTTTTGTAGAAAGTATAGTCAAATACCTGAAGTGTTATCGTTTACGATCAGCTTTTGAGGCTCGTATGTCAGACCGCCGCGAGAGAATACATACCTGTCATAGTGATGAATATATTATGGATATATTCAGGCATTATCTGAATAGTTTGAATGTTTGTGTTAGTTGCAACGTGTAAAATCCTTACTGATTCGACTTTTTTTAAGTCTAAAATCTAGAGTATGTAAGATAGTTGTGATAAGAGAATAGTCTTACAAGAATCTTAATGTTAATGTTAATGTTGTAAAACATCCCACCGCTATCATCTGAACAATGTTGGAAAAATCTTAAAAGTGTTATTTTTTAAGTTCACTAAGGTCTTTATTGTTTATGCAATACAACCAAGCATACCCGATCAATAACATCGAATAGCCCAAGTGAAGTCTTGATTAGTTGCCGTTTTCTGGGTGGAACTTATATAAAGCACGTCCTAAAGCTAGTAGCAAATTTTATTCTGGGTGCGGGCCGAATACTGATCATATACGGTCGGGTCGCCCATCAAAGAAGTCTGTTGTTTATTTAGACCCGAAACTTCTAGTGACATGGGAGCAACAACACATCTAGATTCGGCACTTAAAGGTTTATTTTAATAATATGTTTATGCAATCAGTCAACGCTAAAACCTATTTTATAAGGCTTAGGAAAATGAAGCTTGAAAACTGTGTTTCCATATAAAATTTACGGATACGAACATCGGTCAGAATTTGGGCATTTCATTTTTTTTTTCTCGCTCGACAAAGACAAAAATCACTTTAAGAAAACCGTACTTAGATCTAAACTAGCTTTTAACATCTCTTTTGAAACGGCTTCACTTGTGAGCGGAGAGTCATCCCCATGTTTGATGGAATTCAAAGGGAATTCTTTATTAAGAAATACTGGGAAATAAAGAGAGTGTTACTGCAAAGTGCGCTAATGTGAGCAACTGACTCGTTTGAAGTGCACATTGGAATATTTTCTATTAAGACATGAAGGTTGAACCAATTAGATTTTCGTATTATAAAACTAGTTTTCAGAACTCATATTCAAAGCGTCAATCGCTCGGAATCGTTCTTTCGTGATAGAACACACAATTCAGCTGAAAAGAGGCACATAGTAATCGAAATCTAGAAAAAGTGATTTCGCAACAGAAAAAAATGATGCAATAAATTTATATGAATGAACAAATGGTTAAAATCACTGGAAAATTATTTTTTTTAATCATTTTACCCCCCAAGCAAGGCGATAAAGTCACTAAGGCCCAAGTGGTTACTGAGTGTGTAATAAAGTGAGAAAACGTTATTGGGTAGAAAAAAAAACAATAAGAGAAGAGGATTAAAAAAAAAAAAGACTGCAAACGACGATCGACATTGCATTTAAATATTTGGAGGTTGAAGTTGACAGGAAAGCAACCGGAAGAGAGTTCCACAGGCGAAAAGTGCGAGAGAAGAAAATATTAGAATAGAACTTATGGCTACCTCCAGAAATTTAAAAAGTGAAATGATTAGACCTAACTGCCAATCTAATAGAAAATAACAACATAGTTGCGTCAAAATCTTTTATACATCTGGATTCATAGCACCATTATTTAGTCATTAAATTGACTCGTTTTGAAATTAGCTGAAATTTTGCATTAACCAAATACGAGGAAAAACCTGATCCAATTAAATGGGGATTTAAGAAAAGAAGGGAAATATATTAAGAACTGAATAAAGGGGCTATGAATTTAGACGAATAAAATCTTTTTCTCAGAATGTTCTGGAAACTTTTGCATCAATCTAATATGATGGAATGCGCAATTTAACTAAAAGTTGGCATAAGGTCATAGAAAGCGAGGGAAAATACTCTGACGACTGAATAATGATGCTATGAATTTACATGAATAAAAGATTTTGACGCAACTATCCTGGGAAGTTTTCTGTTATTTTGCATATTGCTTATCTGTAAAGAACCAAAGACGGGATAAAAAATATCGAATAGGTGCTGCTTTTTTATATTTACCTGTTGATTGGTTGGTTTTGTTGAACGACATATCAACACTTCTATGGGTTATTTAATGCCGAAATCTAAATATTTTGTACGTAATTTTATGCTTTCAACTACAGATATTTTGTATATAATTTTATACTTTCAAAGTAAAAGGTACGTTTTTTTAGATACCGTATATGACACGTTTGGCGAAGGAGGGGCGTAGTCAACAAAAAATCGAAAATTGCTTTTTTTACTGCAAATTATTCATTCGTCACCAAGTATTTTACAAAAAAGTTAGAGCCGATTACACAATATTTCAAATTTGTTAAAATCATTTTATTTTTGTTCTTATATTTAATTTAAAATTTTACAGGCTTTATTTTTGAAATGGAATAAGATCCTTCTAAATTTCAGAATTTCGCTGTTGGCCATCAAAATGATTGGAAGAAAGCGATCTAAAAACAACAATGGAAAAAAGAATTAACAAAGCATAAACGAAATATTTCCAGTTTGTTCAACTTGGGAAACTTAGGATTGCAGCCAAAGTATTTTAAAATGCTGCCAATAACAAAGGAGAAAATGAAAAATACCTAAAAACAAATCGAATATTGCATCAAAATTTATATTATTTTTATTTATTTGTTAGTAACTAAATATATAATTGTCAACAATATTTCTATAAAACTTGATATTTCCTGTAAGAAAGTCTTGATAAATATTATTATTATTATTATTATTATTATTTTATTTAAGTGTAAGGTAGTCCTACATTTACAACTCCTTACGGTTAACCATGAAAAGAAATGGTGATCAAAACTGCTAAAGAACTTTAAGCGCGTATTGCTAAAAAATTATCAAATGTTGAATACACCCCTCCTCCGCCGAACATGTAATATACTCGGATATCATGCGGCTTTCGAAGACCTAATTTTGAAGCTAATTTTAAGGGGGTCGCATCATGCATGCGATGTAAAATTAGCGTAGTACTGCTGGCCCTGGCTATGCCGTTGACCAAACTATCTATTTAATATAGTCAAAAAGTAAAGATGTATTTCAAATAAATATCAGGAGTATATGCGGTATATAGTTTGTAGATCATAAAATTCATTGTGGGCAATTTCAGCACACACACACACACACATATATATATATATATATATATATATATATATATATATATATATATATGAAAATTTCTCCGATTTAACCAGTAGAAAAGACAATATTTATGAATAAAAATGACAATAGGAAAACTAGTAATTGCTTTGATAAAGTCCACATTGGCGAAAAAGCGTCAGCAATTACTAGTTTTCCTATTGTCATTTTTATTCATAAATATGTGTGTGTGTGTGTGTGTGTTATCATTTTTATCATTTTGCTATAAAAATATATTTTGGTAATTTTATTATAAAAATGTACCGTTGATTTTTGTTTGATGGCTCACTATATGCCCATAGCTGGGACCCTAACAGGTGCTACCACCCCGAGTCAGGGTGGACCTGGAAACAGCAGCAGTTAAGAGGCAGTTCTATGCTTCTCGAAACTTCTAGCTGCCGGATATAGTTTATTGTCATACCCAGGACGGATATTTACCTGTTAAAATAAAACGAAATGTTCATGATAAAATAATCTTCAGGAAGAATGACTATTAGAATTGTTCTAGAAAGGATATCAGTTTCGCAAGCTACTATTGCAAGTGCATTCACAAGAGAAGTGTGTTAGATACAAAAGGTCTGCTCAATTCTTGTGATCTTATGCCGGAACAGATCATAACGGCTGAAGAGGGCTACGCATGACGGACATGCTACAGAAGGCGCCATTGGAAATTATAACACAATCCAGCGGCAGTCGGTTGCAAAGTAAAACGGCGATAGGAATAGGTGACCGGGGGTAGGTTTTAATGAAACTGGGATTTTCTAGTCATGAACATGTGTTAAATAATAGTTTAGCAGACTATTATTTTTAGCGGGAATGGTATCTCAGCTCGGACTTCCTCAGGTTGACCTTCGAGGTTAGATGGAAGAAAAAATAAGGAAGTCGATTTTCCTTGGCTGAGCCAGCGTAAGAACGATAGACAGAGAAAGTGTTTTCGGAGAGTTGGTTCCTACACGTCCACACATGTTTTCTTTCGTGTCTGAAACGGCTCCCCTAGTGGAGGGAGGAGCGATCCCTCCACCACCGGATAGTTAGAAAACAATAACGTTGAAGTCGAATTTTCATTGGTTGAGCCAACGTAAGAACGGTATACAGAGAAAGTTTTTTCGGGGAGTTGGTTCCTACAAGGTCTACATGTGTTTTCTTTCGAATCTGAAACGGCTCCACTAATGGAGGGGGGAGATACTCCCTGGATAGAAAATGTAAACGTTGAAGTCGAATTTTCATTGGCTGAGCCAGCGTAAAAACGATAGACAGAGAAAGTTTTTTTCGGAGAGTTGGTTCCTACACGTCTACATTTGTTTTCTTTCGTGTCTGAAACGGCTCCCCTACTGGAGGGTGGAGCTACCCCCGGGATAGTTAGAAAATGTAAATGTTGACGTGATAAATAATATAGTTAAGTTTAAAATTCCCTGTGTTGAAGTTCTTTTAGCTCAAGACCCAAAGCAACTAGCGATCTCCGGCCACGAGAGAAGAATTGCAACTTTATTAACAAACTGAGCCCGTCACCCAAGACCTCCCCAGAATGCAGGAGATATGCAACACATGCACGATGGCGGCGAATTTCGTCATCAACGCCATCATCATAAAGGAACCGATCAGCAAAGAAGAAATTAAATACTTGGATATGCGATAAAGCCGACGATGACGATGATGCCGGAACAACTTAATCTTTAACCGTCGAAGAATATATGGAGACGGAAATCTATCAGAGATGGCAACAATAAAATATGGAAATACTAGTAATAGAGTAACATTAATCATGTTGGGTGTATCAAATGAGACTTTTAATATGAAGCAATAATAATATAAAATGAAGCTATTGATAACATAATAGTTACAATAAATGTATATTATCCAAGAGAATTGTTAGAAAGCAATAAAATAAAGTAATTCTTCTTCTTCTTCTTCGTTTTACCATGTCTCTTCAGAACGTTGGCGATCATGACTCTTCACCATTTCCTGTCCTTTGTAGCTCTTACGAAATTTTGTCCTTTCGTCATCTCTCTTAATCCCTGTTTGGGCACCTCGACGTAGTGTAATGGTTAGCAGGCTTGTTCTGCTAGAACAATTATAACTGTGTACTGAGTTCGAATCTCGCTGGATGTCCCATAATTTCGGTCTTGGGCCATATCTAAACTACGTTTAGAAGATCACCTCTTTTAACCCCTGTTCTACCATTCATTTACACAAGCTCTTTAGGTGGGCCATGCGCTGTTTTCTACTGTCTTTCTTGACTTCAGCGTGCTACATTTACTAAGCCCCTTTTTCTCATTATATGTGGAATGTATTTCCTTCTCTGATGTTAAGTGACGTTTTGTTTCGATTTTCTTTAAAACTTCGTCATTCCTCATATGTCTAGTCCATTTTTATCCTCAGTATCCTTCTGTAGAACAACATTGCTGTTGCTTCAAGTCGTTTCTTCAACTGTGAGGAGAACCGAAATTGCATAATCATTCAGTACTCTTTTCTTTTGTTTCTTACGGAATTTTCCTGTTTCTTATTACTTTGCTTAGCATCTTTCGCTATCCCAATGTGACTTTGGATTTCAGTGTCGCATTTTTTCTGTCCTCTGTTAAGACACTTTCCAGACAATTAAATTTTTGCACTTGTTGGATTTTGGTATCTCTAGTTTGTAATGCGTATGTAGGATTTACCCTTTTGCTGACGACTATACATTAGATCTCCTTACAATTGATGCTTAGTCCTTTCTTCTTGCTTTCTTTTACTCCCTTCTCTTGGAGTTCCTGCAGTTTCCTTTCTGTTTCTGCTATCAACACTGTGCCATCTGCATATTCAGTGTTGTTAAAATTATGACCGTCAATAATGAATCCTGGTAGAACTTCAAATTCTCTCAAGATTGCTTCACTGTAACGGTTGAATAAGTCTGGTGAGAAGACACACCCTTGTCTTACACCCCTTTCTATTTTTTTGTATATTTACGGAATTCATTTTTTATCCTTGCTCCCAATATGAATTTTGGGTTAATATAATATCCTTTCTAAATATTTCAAGGTTACTTAACAGTTCCTTGTTACGTACTTTATTAAAAGTTTTTGCATAATCTAGAAAACACAGAAACATGTATAAAATGTAGGAATAGTAAAATTAATACTCATTTTAGGGAATGGGATAACCCAACGTGTTTTGTTAAAAATTAACAATAACATTGAGTAAAACTAGTAATAAAATGATTGTAACCCGTGAAAATTTCACTGTTTTTCTATTTGAATTTTCTGGTGAATTTTATTCTTAAATTAAAGATTGAATAAGTTCCTTGTTAGTTCCGCGACTATAGAAATTCTCTTACGGCTTTGTTAATTTTTTTTAATCGGTATCAACCCAAGCAAGGACGTACACTCACTAAAATTCAACCGTCCTGGGTATGACGATAAACTACATCCGCGTCCTGGGTATGATGATAAACTACATCCGCATCCGGGATAAGACGATAAACTACATCCGCGTCCTGGGTATGACAATAAACTACATTCGCGTCCTGGGGTAAGACGATAAACTATATACGCGTCCTGGATAAGACGATAAACTACATCCGCGTCCTGGATAAGACGATGAACTACATCCGCGTCCTGGGTAAGACGAGAAACTGCATCCGCGTCCTGGGTAAGACGAGAAACTACATCCGCGTCCTGGATAAGACGATAAACTACATCCGCATCCTGGGTAAGACGATAAACTACATCTGCGTCCAGTGTAAGACGATAAACTACATTCGCGTCCTGGGTAAGACTATAAACTACGTCCAACAGCAAGGCCTCTGATCAGGAGGTTTTGCGGAGCATGGATCCACCTCTTAATTGCTGGTGTTCTCAGGTCCACCCTGACCCGGGGTGGTAACACCTGTTAGGGTCCCAGCTTAATAGTTAAGCCCAAAACTGGGGAATAAACACTATAAAAGTGTAAGAATAGGTTTTAATACCAGAAATACTTCGTAAAAAATTATTACCCCCAATAAATTTTTGAAGAAAAAGACTACTGCCAGCAATACATTTTTGAAAAGAAGAAATATTATTACCAGCAATAAAAATTTTGTCGGCATTACATAACCCATTGAGGTTGATATGCCGTAAAACAAAACAAACCAAACCAAACTAAGACACAAGGAGTTACAAGGTGTGGAAGAATTAGGAACAGAAATATTAATAATGAGTGGGAAGAGGAAAGAGTAATCAGAACAGTAGATAGTGGTTGATATTGTATTTAAATTTTTGCAGATTAAAGTTGGTTGGAAAGCATGAAGCCTGAAAAGGAGTTCCACAATAAAGGCAATAAAGTCACTAAGACACTAAGGGTGTGGAAGAATTAAGAACAGAAACATTAATAATGAGTGGGAAGAGAAAAGAGTAATCAGGAGGACAGTAAATAACGATTTATGCAGATTAAAGTTGGCTGGAAAGCATGGAGTCGAAAGGGAGTTCCACAAGCGAGAAGTGCGAGAAAATAAACTGTTAGCGTAGAATTTACGGTTACAACTTGCCAGCTCACTTGTAAATTGATCAGATCTCGACGATACTCAAGTACTGCGCTTAAATTTTAAAAGTCCAGGTACCATAGGGAAAATTGAGCTTTGCAACATTAACAAAATATACAATAACGACCATAAACGTGAATCAAGATCATTATTTAAAAAAGGAACTGAGTACAAATGTAAAGATTCAAAATTGACAAGCTTTTCTGTTTCACATAAGCAGACGTTAAATATATGAGAGTATTATCGTCTTCCCTGTGTAACTTTCCCTTTTTCCTAACACCAAACAGCGCCTTTGGTATCTTCTTTTCCTTCTATTTATCAAAAAGGTGTGTCCCATTGCTTGTCTGGGGCAATGGCAAAGTGTAACGTACTTGTTAACTAAGGAATAAAATAAATTAAAATAGTAACAAAGAGTATACTAAACAATAGACTTGTTTCAAATAGCAATAAAATCAAGTCATATTAGTGAAGATAATACTAATATTGGTGAGTGTATTAACCCAGAGTGTATTCATAAAAATAAGTATAAGTTGGAATAAAACTAGTAATAAAATAATAATAACAATGAAGATTGTATAGAGCCAGAGTGTTGGGATAAAAAGCAACAATATTAAGATGGAATAAAACTAGTAATAAAATAATAGTAATAATGAAGAGTGTATAGAGCCAGAGTGTTGGGATAAAAAGCAACAATATTAAGATGGAATAAAACTAGTAATAAAATAATAGTAATAATGAAGAGTGTATAGAGCCAGAGTGTTGGGATAAAAAGCAACAAGAATAAGATGGAATAAAACTAGTAATAAAATAATAGTAATAATGAAGAGTGTATAGAGCCAGAGTGTTGGGATAAAAAGCAACAAGAATAAGATGGAATAAAACTAGTAATAAAATAATAGTAACAATGAAGATTGTATAGAGCCAGAGTGTTGGGATAAAAGTTCAAGTAATAATAATAAATAATAATTTAATGTGTAATGAACTTAAATTGAACAGGTTGTTATCAGTTTTGTACTCTTTTTTTTACCTAAATTCATATTACACACCTTTGACGGTAGATAAAATAATAAAATATGGCTTCCAGTAAAAAAAATGTCCTGTATTGATGCTTTAGGCTAAATTTGAAAGGGGAAATGACAAGTCACATCTATGACGTCATCTAATACGAAATCAGTATGTAAGATTGTTACACCCACTCTCTCATGACTTGAAATGGTTTACTTCATGTCAAGGGTCATATCGATTTCATTGTTGGTTGGTTGTTTTTGTTCAGCGGCATATCAACACCTCTATGGGTTATTTAATGCTGAAATAAATACTTTGTACGCAATTTTTTATTTATTTTTATTTTTTAGATAATAATGACTTAGTGATGCAAGTCTTACTAATTAACCCATAGCTGGGGGAAGAAGAGATGAATTCATAACTTTTCCAAGGGTATTCGCGCGTAATTGAATATAACGTAGCCAACTGGAATTGGAATCGATGAACAATTCCGAGCCATTATGCATTACGTCATTCATACATCCAAGCTTACATTACCTGTTATTCCTCATCTAGGTACTGACCAGGCTTCACGTTGCTTAATTTCGGTGATCGTACGAGAATCGGTGTTTCAATATGATCTGACCGTAAGCCCATGTCGATTTGAATTCCTGTAAATGTGTGTGTGTGTGTGCGAGAGAGAGAGAGAGAGTCTGCTTGCGTCAGTGAATATCCAAGTCAATGCGTGAGTCTAAGAAATGATAAAGTTTAATGTCAGCAATGAAATCATTCTTCTCCAAAGTCCTGACGAATGATAAGTAAGAAATTACGAAACTCAGAGATGACATCGATAAATTTTGAACATTATTATCTTTTCTAATTCAATTATATATATATATATATATATATATATATATATATATATATATATATATATATATATATATATAAAGAAAGAAAGAAAGAAAGAAAGAAAGAACAGTAAGATATATAATCCGGTGTTCTTATAGATATTTTTATTTTTACAAAATAGTGCTCAATGTAAATTTACTAAGCATTAATATTATAAATTAATTGATTTAAAATATGTTTTTTTTCGCTACTTAGTTCTAACCATGTTTCAAAAATGGAAGCTAAAAGCTTCGAATTTAATTTTGTAATTAAATTAAAGACATTAGTTCCATTTCATCCTCAAGCGAATTTTGGAGTAACTTATTTTTAAAATTACTGGGTTTTAGATGCACAGCAAAAAAAAAAAAAATACAGCGAAAATGTACACGCAAACACGCCTTGTCTAGATGAATGGATTTCTCTGTATCCTTGGAAACGTGAATTATGATTTTTTGCTGAAAACGGCCAAAACCTTGTAATGAATATGGCGACAAAGATGAGGACAATAGTCCGAATAATTTAAATAATGTACATAATACCTCGTCTCAGAAATATAGACAAACATAAAAATGTCTTAAAATAATTGTCGGACTTTGTCCATTTCATAATATATGAGTGTACGTGTGTTTGTGTGTAATAGTATCCAAATCAAAAGATATGATAAGACTATGTGAAAGACTTAATTTGATTTATTGGCGCTTTTATTCTCAAAAATCCGAACGCATTTTACCTACACACAGAATCCTGACATTATCCTTTAAATGCATATTTTTGATAATTCTTTTTTGTTTCGTTTGATGTGACCATATAACTTAAAGGTTTCATTCTATATTAAGGCGATGATTGGGTGGTGGGGGGGTCAGACCAGTTGTGTTCAGAAGGATTTGCACGCCCTCATACGATCTCTTGGGCGAGTTTTGGTCATGAAACATATGATGTGATCCCGGATTGTTTCCATTATCTTAAAAAGTGTTATATCCCAATTAATACAATCCGGACCGTAAAGCAGTACAGGAAGAATATATCTGTTGTATTAGGTTGGTACAAAAAAAATAATGACGTAATAATGTCGTTTTTTGACGTTAAAAAATACGTCAAAAAAACGACATTACTACGTCATTATTTTTGCACCAACCTAATAAATCTTAGCTTTTATTTTGTAGGGAATACGAGAGGATGCTCATTAAGGTCGTCACCATTGTTTTCTACTGATGAAGCGCGAACAAAGCAAAAAAAACATTAATTTCAACCTATAATGATGACAGCATTTCCCGCCTTCAAACTAACAGTGCAATACTAGGCATCTTATCTTTCATGGAATTTTATTAGGGGGCAACGTAATTTACTTGACTTCGCCCATCACCTTTCTAAGTGTCATATGACAGATAGTCCTAGATTACAAAGTCCTCAGTTGACTGTGCTGGGTTTGTACGACAATATCATTAAAGAAAGGATTGGTAATGAGAAATACTTTGGCAGTTTTTATCTCCATTCTTAATCTCTCGGTGTTCCGGCCCACACATAATGGATATATTAACAACGGCCTTCAAAACATATTCACCTTCAGAACATTTTTGTGAAGTTACCTGATGGCGCTCACCTTTTATTTAATGACACAACTATTTACTGTCGTTATATTAAGTCTGATCAGTTCAATAAGGTCAAATTAGCAGCTGATCTAAAAAAATAACCTACAGTTAAAAAAAAAACTACAGTTAACTGGGGCAAGAAATGGCTTGTTAATTAAAACGCCCCCGTAATAAAACTTATACATTTTAATCGTCTGAGAGAATACTTTTGCCTTCCATTAGAATGTCTGGTGCTAACCCTAAGGAGAGTGAATCATTGTGTCTTCTGACATGAAATGGAAATATTATATTGAATCAATCACTAGGTCCTGCTGCTAGAAAAGTTGCTTCCCTGTGTCAAACTAGATATTTTTTCTCACCAGAATCTATCTTACATATTTATAAGTCTACCAGTCGTCCTTGCTTTGAATATTGCAGTCGTAGCTGATCCGGTGCTTCTGCTATGTAATTAGACATTCTTGATAAAATCCAAGGATGAATCTGCAATATTAATGGCCCTAAAATGGCATCTCGGCTTCAGTCACTTTCTCAGCGCTGTAACAGAACTTCCCTATGCCTTTTCTATAAAGGTTTCCATGGTAATTGTAAGGATGAACTTTCCTCCACATTACAAAGACTTTATGAATTTAATTACTAAATTGACAGAAATGTCATTTTACATTTGGAATGACTAGATGTAACCGTAAGTTCTATGCTAGCAGTTTCTTCTCTCGCACTTCTCCCTTGCGAAGCTCACTTCCGGCTTCCTGCATTCAAATTTCATCTTCCAAAATTTAAATACAATGTCAATCGTCGGTAATTTCTTTTCTTTAAATTGTTCTCTCTACGTAATAGTATTTTTCTCAGAATCTCTCATACTTAGTAACCCCTTCCGTCTGAGTAGGTTTATTGTCTTCCTTGGAGTCAAATAATTTGTTTAAAAGTACCCTATACCACGTAATACTTGTTTGTATAACAGCAGTAGTTTCAACTAAAACAGTCATTCTTGCAACGTTAATAATATTTTATAGGTACGTAATTTTGTTGGCTGTTAGAAAAGAAATCTGATCTGAAAGCTAACTACCACTCAAGATAACATGCTGACGACAAAACCAATCAAGATGCCTCAAGAGAAAACTAATATCAGACAAATATCAATTGAATACCAATCAAGGAAACATGGTGGCGACAAGTCCAGTCAAGATGACTGGAGAGGAGACTAAAATCAGAGAAATTTCAATTGAATACTAATCAAGGTAAGAAGCTGGCGACAAGACCAGTCAAGATGCCTGTAGTAGAGACAAATATCAGAGAAATTTCAATTGAATACTAATCAAGGTAACATGCTGGCGACAAGACCAGTGAATATGACTGGAGAGGAGACTAATCTCAGAAAAATTTCAATTGAATAAAATCAGGGTAACATAATGGCGACAAGACCAGTGAAAACGACTGGAGAGGAGACTAAACTCACTTGAATACTAATCAAGGTAACATGATGACGACAAGGTAAGTCAAGATGACTGGAGAGGAGACTAAACTTGGGGAAATTTCAATTGAATATCAATCAAGGTATCATGCTGACGACCATATCGATCAAGATGACAGGTGAGGAGACAAATAACAGGTAAATTTCAATTGAATACCAGTCAAGGTAACATGCTGACGACAAGATCAGTAAAGATGACTGGAGAGGAGACTAATATCAGATAAATTTCAATTGTATGCCAATCAAGATATCATGCTGGTTACAAGACCAGTCAAGATGACTGGAGATGAGACTAATATCAGAAAAACTTCAGTTCACATCCCCGACCCCGCAAAATTTTAAAACAATTCTCAATCAGAATTGGAAAAGAATAGATTTATCATTTTCGCTTTCTCCGACGATGGAATAGATTTCCTATTGCCCTTCCTCGCGCCATGATCTGGTCACTCTTAAAAGATGCGAACGTAGAAAGTAACTTCATTTTTTTATTTTTCATTCCTTCTTTCCTTCTTTCTTTCTTTCTTTCTTTCTTTTTTTCTTTTTCTGTATTTATTTATTGATTGATTATACTACTCGAAGGACAGAAATAATTGCTGACATTCTCCTCACGGATTTGGACGAAAAAAAAACTCCGAATGACGTCAAAATCCGCAAAGATTTATCATCCTTTAATAAGTCAGTTGTGCTTAATTTAATTTGTAACTTATAAAAATATAAATAGAAAAGAGAAAATGTTGGTAAAATAGTGTGATTCACAAAGCACTGCCCGGGGCCCCCTATTAGGCTCCACCCCTGTCTCAGACTTCGTGTTTAGTACACAGCAGCCCTGCCAATAGAGTATAGGCCAAAGAAAGATGGTTGAATGATTTTACACGTCAAACTTTATTAGGTTATTTTGTTGGGTACGCAACAGTTTATTTTTATTTTTCTTGCTTTCTTTTTTTCTTTTTCATTTTTTCTTTCTTTCTTCATTTATTTATTTATTTATTTATTTGTTCAGTGTTGATTCTCCAAGTCGAAGGACCAGAATAATTGGTGTGAAAATCGTTAGAAATAAAAAAAAAAAAAAGAAAAAAAAATGAAAAAAAAAGAAACTGAACGCTGTTTGTCTTTTGTGAGAAAAATCAAGAAGTCGTTAATATTTATGAGCGTTATTTATTCGAAAGGTCACAGCCAGGTGCCGAGAAAATGAAGGGGATGTAAAAACAACGACAACCGTCATTTAAGCCATACTTAAATCTGTAACATAAGTGTCTTACATGCACGGGTAAACGAGTGTGTCTGAGAGACATAGAGAGAGAGAGAGACAGACAGACAGACAGACAGACATAGAGAAAGAGAGACAGACAGAGAGAAAGAAACAGAGAAAGAGAGAGCGAAATAGGGAAACAGAGAGGGTGAAACATAGAGAGAGAGAGACATACAGACAGACATAGAGAAAGAGGGACAGATAGAGAGAAAGAGACAGAGAAAGAGAGATTGACATAGGGAGACAGAGACGGTGAAACAGATAGAGAGAGACAGACAGACAGACAGACAGACATAGAGAAAGAGGGACAGACAGAGAGAAAGAGAGAGTGACATAGGGAGACATTGAGGGTGAAACAGAGACAGACAGACAGAGACAGACATAGAGAATGAGGGACAGACAGAGAGAAAGAAAAAGAGTAAGAGAGAGTGGCATAGGGAGACAGAGAGGGTGAAAGAGAGAGAGAGAGACAGACATAGAGAATGAGGGACAGACAGAGAGAAAGAGAGAGTGACATAGGGAGACAGAGAGGGTGAAGCAGAGACAGACAGACAGACAGAGACAGACAGACAGAGACAGACATAGAGAATGAGGGACAGACAGGGAGAAAGAAAAAGAGTAAGAGAGAGTGGCATAGGGAGACAAAGAGGGTGAAACAGAGAGAGACAGACAGACAGACATACAGAATGAGGGACAGACAGAGAGAAAGAGAGAGTGACATAGGGAGACAGAGAGGGTAAAACATAGAGAGACAAACAGACAGACAGGCATAGAGTAAGAGGGACAGACAGAAAGAAAGAGATAGAGAAAGAGAGAGTGACATAGGGAGACAGAGAGGGGGAAAAATAGAGAGACAGACAGAGAGACAGACAGACATAGAGAAAGTGTGACAGACAGAGAGAAAGAAACAGAGAAAGAGAGAGTGACATACGGAGACAGAGAGGGTGATACATAAAGAGAGAGAGAGACAGGCCGACATAGAGAAAGAGGAACAGACAGGAAGAAAGAGACAGAGAAAGAGAGAGTGACATAGGGAGACAGAGAGGGTGAAACATAGAGAGAGAGAGAGAGAGACAGACAGACAGACAGACATAGAGAAAGAGGGACAGACAGAGAGAAAGAGAGTGACATAGGGAGACAGAGAGGATGAAAAATAGAGAGAGAGATATACATAGAAAGAAAGACATAAAGAGAGAGACAAAGAGAGAGAGACATAGAAAAAGAGGGACATAAAGAGAGAGAGACATAAAGGGGAAGACAGAGAGAAGAGACATAAAGAGAGAGATAGACATGTATAAAGTGAAACATAGAGACAGAGAGAGAGAGATCTAGAGAGATCTAGAGAGAGTGGGACATAGAGAGACATAGACATAGAGTGAGAGACATAGCAATAGATAGACATAGAGAGATAGACATATATAGAGATAGGCTTGGAGAATTTGATACCCACAGGATATATTAAAGGCAAAAGAAGCAGAGTGAAGTAGTGTGTAAACTACCTAACGAGCACGTGTAAACGGATCGAAAAACAGGATTAAGAGGGAAAGAAAGTAAAAAAAAAAATACTTAGAGCTACAAAAGATAGGAAGGAACACGACATATAAAAATAATAGGTGAATCCAAATCTGGCGATCCAGGTTCAAATGTAAGTTATTCCTTTTATTTGTGTTTCTTGAAATAAACTTCTCAAGAATTTTCCATTTTTTGTTTCTGTTTTTTGGAACATTCTGAATACAAGACTGATAACAGTGCAACTGAATCTTGAATTTCGAAACTTGCGACATATTTTTTTTTTTTTTTTTTTGAACGGGTACTTTTAAAATAAGCTCGGCTCTACTTAGGTTAATAATTGGTGGGGCGGGGGGTGATCAATTCAAAAGTTTAGTAACGCTGGCCTTTCAAATATTATCAAGTTCGTCACCTCTAGTCAATTTTACCAACCCTGTTTCTATAAGTGTTGTAACCTACAAAAGGTTACTGAATGAGGAATAACCAAAACGGAGGCTGGAAATAAAATGGTATTGTTATAAAGATTACCATTTTATTTCCAGCCTCCGTTTTGGTTATTCCTCATTCAACAAAATACAATACTCGCCAGCGGCGTGAAGTAGGTAAACCACTGCTAGTGGTGGACTATTTAAACAGCATATTACCCCCACTTACAATAGTGTCCAACGTACTTATGAGGATTGGGACATGTCCATTAGTGTCTATAGGTACGGTATATATATATATAGATAGATAGATAGATAGATAGATAGATAGATAGATAGATAGATAGATAATGAATGGGCTGAGATAGATAGATAGATAGATAGATAGATAGATAGATAGATAGATAGATAGATAGATAGATAGATAGATAGATAATGTAGTGACCGTGATAATGTTGTAACCTAGAAAAGGTTACTGAATGAGGAATAACAAAAACGGAGGTTGGAAATGAATTGGTAATCTTTATAAAATCAACAAAACACAATACTCGCCAGCGGCGTGAACTAGGTAAACCACTTAGACAGCATATCACCCCCATTTATAATAGTGTCCAACGTATTTATGAGAATAGGAACATACCCATTAGTGTTCATAGGTAGAGTTAACCGTTATCTTGCTCACATATCCCCATAAACTGAGCCTCTTATTCTGTAATCCTATACCTTGAGTGGCTCTTAGGCTTTTTACAAAGTGAACCTCATTGTAAAAAATACTATTATTTTTTTTAATAAAAATTTATAGAAATGAAATTTAAATTTTAATTACTGAGTAGTTCTCATCCGTTTTTTCATTTATTTATTTTGTTTCTAAATAATACAAATTCTGTAAATATTGGGTTGGTGCATAATTATCAGGCGTTTTTGTAGGCGAGATTTTGTTAATAAAAATTGATCTCTTGTTTACACTTTTTTTAATCAAAAAATTTTACTTTATTTTCAGTTCATAAAAATTCGTGTCGATAATCATACACTTCGGAATAATCATTTTAAAATGTTATTGTTGAATTGTTAGGTTTCTTTTTTCATAATAAATATTATTTAAAAAAAAAAACACGCCTGATAATTATGCACCAACCCAATAGAAATTGATATTGTATCACACTTAACGGCCATCTTTGGTAGCCTTTAAGCGAGTTGTTTTTAACGACATTTTTTTCCTGGACTATTTATCGGCTAAAAGCCAATTTTATCTACATCTTCATTTCTCAATTGTTTAATTTTCCCTTTATCTGGTTTTAATTATTCTTCTTAATTTGCAACTCGCGATTAATCTAAATGTTTTTTTTTTCCTTCTCCTTTTTGTCTCAGCTGTCCAATGTACTGACCCGCTCGGCCTCATGAAACCCTAGCATCCGTCAACCAGTCTTTCTACTTCCCATTGAATCGAAAATACAAATGACGTCTTCTCCGGGCTATTTTTATGACCGGTCACGTGATCTCCAAGCTGACAAACTCAGATAGACTTCTCGCCGGTTTCTCTTGAACCCTGACCTTAGCTTCCCACTGTCGAGAACAAAACGGGAGAAGCTCGTTTGGTTTTGTCGCTGGCAGGAACGATGAAAATGCGTAGCCATTTGAAGTCTGGGTGACCAGCACGCGAATGCCAGACGTTTAAAATTCTAAAGAAGCTATCTGTTCAAGCTATGCAATTAATATAATTCCCTGAAGCTGGAAACAAGTAACGTGACTTACAAAAACGTAATAAGTTTAGCTCACACACTCAAAAAAATGCTCGTTTCACACATATTTCAAACAGTATAATTATTTAGAGTGTGGGGGTGTTTTGATTGCAGTTCGGATTCAGGAATCAGAGAGCCGAGTTCGAATTATGATCAAGTTCATTACATTCACTTACATGATAATACTCCCCCCCATCTATAGGTAAAATAGCAGGACAGATTGGGTTCTATAGTCTTGGGTGGCAACCGGTCTAGGAGAAGGAAAAACGCTGAATTCAAAATCAATATCAATTTGGGCTCTGTAGCCATGGTTGGCAAACAGACCAGGACAAAAGAAAAACGCTGAATTCAAAATCAATATTAATTTGGGCTCTGTAGCCATGGTTGGCAACCAGACCGGGAGTAGGAAAACGTTGAATTCAAAATCAATATCAATTTGAGCTCTGTAGCCATGGTTGGCAACCAGACCAGGAGAAAGAAAAACGCTGAATTCAAAATCAATATCAATTTGAGCTCTGTAGCCATGGTTGGCAACCAGACCAGGAGAAAGATAACTCAATTCGGATTCGGAGCCGGAGTTCCTAAGACAGTGCGATACCATGTTCAGTTTTGGCCTGGTAATTCATGCGACAACGCCACTACCAAGCTGTATTAGCCACACTACCTTTCCTTTGGATAACATCAGTGGCATGGAGAGAGGAAGCGTGTTGTATGGGCGACTGCCGATCTCTCATTTAAAAAAAAAACAAAAAAAACGCCCAGACCTGCGTCCTGAAGAGAACATAACTCTTCGGGTGCAGAGCAATTATTTAGTAAGCGCATATTGTTTTGGCACAAGGCAGCAATTATGGAATACCTATGAAGGAGGGGGAAGAAGAAGAAGAAGAAGAAGAAGAAGAAGAAGAAGAAGAAGAAGAAGAAGGAGGAGGGGAGTGGGAAGAAGAAGAAGAAGAAGAAGAAGAAGAAGAAGAAGAAGAAGAAGAAGAAGAAGAAGAAGAAGAAGAAGAAGAAGAAAACAAGGAGGAGGAGGAGAAGAAGAAGAAGAAGAAGAAGGATGAGGGGAAGAAGAAGAAGAAGAAGAAGAAGAAGAAGAAGAAGAAGAAGAAGAAGAAGAAGAAGAAGAAATTTCCTTTAAGGTTTAAGCTATCAGTGAGCTACTACTAGATTTTTTTCATTTTCAACATTGTTATGCAATAAAATTTATCCTGAAAATTATTATTTACTTAACAAAAATGCTTTTTTAATTATTTTCAAAATATGTTTTTTTTTCATCATTTTAATATATTGTTGCATTTATTGCTATTGTCTTCTTTGTCTGCTACCAAAGAAAATAAATGGCCGTAATGTTTTTTAGATGTTGTCCAGTTTTGGAGTCTTTTACTCATTGACTAATTCGTTTTCTACGATCTACCAACAGTTTACGTGTTATTTAAAGCCAGAAAATATTTTTACATTGTAAGAATTGGTTAGGGGGGGGGGAGTAATGATTTACTGACACGTCTTACTAATTAACCCATAGCTGGGCGGAGAAGAGGTGAATCCATACCGTTCCCAAGGATATTCGCGCGTAAGGGAATATAATGAAACCAAATGAAATTAGAACTCGGCTTTCCGATTAACAACTCCGAGTCATTATCCATTACACCACAAGCTGGTATTCTCAAACGGTCACCCATCTTGGCACTGACCAGGCTCGGCATTGCTTAACTTTTGTGGAATCGGTGTTTCAACGTGATGTGGCCGTAGGCATGCTTTATAGAGGTACGTACCTGTCTATATTTCTGAGATGAGGTATTATGTACATTATTTGCATTATTCGGACTATTGTTCTCATCTTTGTTGCCATATTTATTACAACATTTCGGCTGGGGTAGACTGTTCTAGTTCCACATGCCATGTTTAATGGATGTCAGTTATCTCCTGTTAATTCCCTTCTCCAAGTTCTCCACCACCTTAAACACGTATTGAACTCACACTCTTTGGGTCCTGTCACTGGATCTAACTAACGCCTTTATCCACTCTGCCACGTGTCCTTGAGGACATCCATTAGATATGACACGTGGAACTAGAACAGTCTACCCCAGTGAGCGAAATAAAGGGTTCAGTTCGACATTCCAACCACCTGAAGAAGGCCGGAGCGTACAACGGCCGAAACGTTGTAATAAATATAGCGACAAAGATGAGGACAATTGTCCGAATAATATAAATAGTGAGAGTTACGTACCTAGGTTTTTTCGGGTTTTTTTTTTGTTTGTTTGTTTTTTGTTTTTGTTTTTTGCAACCCGAAGTTCAAACACTAGATACACCGCTGAGTACAAATCTACCCGATGTTTCTTAACGGTTACCCACCTAAGTACTGATTGAGGGTTTAAATTTGATTAGTTTGGCACAAGGCCACGTATCGCTTACAGTTATCTTAGCACTGGCTTGCCTTTTCAATGTTTAAACCAAAAAGATTAATTTGATTCGACTGTAAGACATTTTTCAGGAAAATGACGAGCTCCTTCATGACAGAAACAATTAAGACTCTCCACAGATTTTTTTTTTTTATTGTCTGTGAAGTGACATGAATTATTAGGATGATAGCGAAGTGATTTCTCGTTGCCTTCTCCTTAGTTGGGAATTCAGAGTTTTCCTTCTCTTATACTGGTTGCCACACAAAACTAGTAAGTCCAGTCTAACCTGTTATTAATTCATAGCTTAGCTGGGGGGGGGGGGTATGGAGACCGGTTCATGCCTTTCCAAAGAGCATTAATGCGAAAGTGAACGAAAAGGAACCAGGGCAGAAATTGAACTCGTAGCCGGTTCTACGCTCATCCTCATGATATTAATTGCACGGCTCGAACACAATAAATGGGAAATGATTTTACATCGAACTTAATAGCTGCCTTTGGCGACCTGTAAGTATGCTGTCATTATTAAAAAGCGTTTCTTAAAATATCTCCTTAATATGACGAGTAATTTTGCCCTGTGGACTCAATTTTTCATGTCCGCGTGGTCAGAACGTTCGCTTTCTGGCCAAGAGAACCGGGTTCGAATCTCACCAGGGAACAACGAAGTTAATATTTAAGGAAGGTTCCTTATTTTACTACAGTATAACAACACAAAAATACAAATTCCTTCATTCAGTGCCATGCTTAGACGATCATTTATCTTTCGATACATGACTGACGAGGCTATAGATCATGGTCTGTCCTGTTAAATAGCTGGGGGGTGAGGGAGAAGAAGAGGATTCATACCTTTCCTAAGGGTATTAGCACGTAAATGAATGCAATGGATGCGAAAGGAATTCGAACTCGGCTCTCCGATTCCTCAATCCCAGCCGCAATCCATTACTCCACCGTGCCTTTTTCCAAATCCCTTACTCCAAACGAAATATAGTTAGAAATGGCAAATTATTTAATGTGATGCTTTTTTCTGTTTATTGTTCGATAAAATCTTCACATCAGAGGAAATATTTGTCAATGACAGGAGCAAAATATCAGCCAGGTGGTCATCACCCAACCTTGTTCTTAAATCACTTTTAGTATATTTTAGTTTTAGAAAAAGTTGTTCACAAGCATATTTACTTCCAAATAAGGATACCACCATTTTTATACTATTCAATAGGCTTTTAGATTTTCCGCTTTTCAAAACATATTTCTTGTAGAAGTCAGCAGTTGATTCGGAATGAAATTTTGATTTCAAAAATACGTCGCAACTTATTAACTCCAACTGATATTTTTCTGCCATTTTCTTCACCAATGGATTAGATAATCAGTGTCCAGGTGTTAAGCTGGCGGGCCGGACAAAAATCTATTGCGAGCCGGATATGGCCCGGGGACCGGGTGTTTGCCGACACCTGCTCTAAGACTTGTGCCTTATTAAGTTAAGCATGGTAAATATCGATTCATTTGGTCGTTACATAATGTGCTCTCGTGTTAAATGTAAATTAATGGCATTGTCTCAAAGCAGTTGGGCTTACAGATGTATCCTTGTCGCCGTATTGCAGAATGACATTTTCAATTTCCACAATTGTCTATACAGCTGAAGAATATTTAGCAAGCATACGCTATTTAGCATGCACAACACCCTGATGATAAACTGGGCCTATAGGTTCATGATTTCGTCTCTACACACAAGGTATATAGGGTACCGTCTTTCAAGATCCAATGGTGATATACAGTGCCGATAATAGTACCCTTGTTGTTCAAACTTTTATTGAAATAAATGAAATGTTATCAGTCAGTTAAGTTCCATACGTGATACACGTTTGGGCAATCATCTTTCTTTCGATTCATGACTGACTAGGCAGATATTCCTACAGTAGGTTGCCATTTATTTCTGTGGTAGACTGGTTACCAGCCAAGGCCAAAGAACGCAATTTGTTCTGTTAGTTATCCCATAAAAAAGAAAAGATAGATTCATACCTTGCCCAAAGATATTTGCGCGTAAGTGAATGTAACGCGAACCCCGTTGTCCGATTTCTCATTGCGAGTCAATCTCCATTGCACCACAACGAATGCTAAAAAATGGATTAATCGGCACCAGCGTTGAATTGGAATCTGGTTTCATGATACAATGTCTTCCTATCGTTGCGGGGTTATTATCTTTGTCATCGTCTGCAATTCCGTTCTGATATGTGAACAGAATTCACATATTCCACGTTTACCCTTCCCACGATGGCCTGAAAAAAACTGGAGAAGTTACCGCCATTTAAATATATTGTCCCCAAAAATGATTCTATGATGAAACAAGTCCCATGACTGCCACTTTAAACAACCTCTTTACATACGACACCACCGGCTGAATATATTCCTTGCGAGACAGCAGGATTTGTTTGGTAACAAAGAAAAGAATACTGAGCTGTTACGTGACATTTGCGGCAGCGAATGTTGGACGATTTCCTCAAAGATGAAGAAGAGATCCAAGGTAATGGAGAAGGATGCTAAGGATAACATGGACCGAGCGTGTGAACAACAATGAGCTCTTAGAGAGGTTGCAAACAAGAAGGAGGTTTATAGTTAACATCAGGAAGAGGCAGTTGAAGTTTCTGCGACGTATAATAAGAAAGGAGGGCCTGGGGAATCTGATACTCACAGGTCGAATAGAGGGAAAGAGAGACAAGAGAAAACAACACGTGACATACCTAGTGGGCTTAAGCAAGTGGATGACAGAACGTGTTCTGGGGGAGGAAGCAGAGGGAAGGAACTTGTTAAGATCTGCAAGGGATAGGAGGAGGTGGAGAGCCATGATCACCTACGTCCTGAAAGGACATGGCACATAATAAGAAAAAGAGTTGTACTGATTTTTTTCATTTTTTTTTTTTTTTTGGACACTAATCTCCGTGTTCTACTGTCTTTTGTTTTTGAGATATCATTCCATCTACTGCTGTGTTTGACTTTTGACACTTCATCCTATGCAATATGGTCTTGCATATCCTGGCAATTCAGCTGCTTGTAATACAGTGAATATATACATAGGAAGAAATTCTTTATAAATTATGTTACGATAGAACTATTTGGGGATTTTTTAAAGATAAATGCGTTGCAAAATATTTATTTACATACCATAAATCTCAGGTAGGAATTTGCATTTCACAGAAAATTATGTTTCTTAACCAACATGCTTGGTGTATATATATATATATATATATATATATATATATATATATATATATATATAAAACGCATTTATATATATATATATATATATATATATTGTTGTGGTGTCCTCCCTCTACGAGTCTATGTTAGACTCTTCCGCTTACTATAAATTAAGTAGGAGAGAAGGTTCGGGAGACAGGGAACTGTGAATAGATTGAGCGCTAGTTCATTTGAGACACTCTCACTAGTCGTGTAATACTCTTCTGGTGTACTTATTGTTTAATATACGATATATCTGCAAGCCTGGTTTTTCTTATTACTTTACCATTTACTTGGCCACAACATACATATATATATATATATATATATGTGTGTGTGTGTGTGTGTGTGTGTGTGTGTGTGTGTGTGAATTACACACACAGTGCTGGTGTTATATAACAAAACTATAAAGTATATAAATTAATGAATATATATATCCCACACCGTTTGCACTACATAGAGTTTCATGCCAAATGAGCTCTTCAGGTGGTGAGTGTATACTCCGAGTAGTGTAAACAGTGTGGATATGTATATTCATTAATATTCAGACATGTATTGTTAACTATAACAGACAACGAATGTCTATTATGCTTTATCAGGAGCCGTTCCAAGCTTCGTATGTTGACTTTAATTTCAGGGAAAATGACTGAATCCGAGATGCCAGGTCAGGACTGATAACATTACAGACCCTTTGGATTTTGTCGACAATCTTGAGATTATATAGTAGGGGCAATGGACCCGATAAACGAAAAGTGTTTGTATGTGTATGAGTTTGTATTAATGTGTGTGTTTGTACTCGTTTATGATCGTATCTGTGTGTTTATGCCAGTGTTTCTCAATCTTTTTTTTAAACTTCAAGGCGTAGATTAACTAAAAGTCTGGGGTGAACTTTAAATTTTAGTAAGGAAAAATTAGTCATGAAATTTGAAAATACGAAATTTTGGTTTAGCATTCTCCAACAATATTAGTGGTACTGTTTTCATTTAAAGAGGTTTATGAAGAATTTATTTTTTAGGAAGGGGAGGAATTATCCACTCCTTAAAGATTAAAGAATTTAGCATCCATTTTAAAATATCTAATGACTAAGACTCGATTTAAACATGGAAGCCATGTGATTGGCGTATCTAGATTTTTAAAAATAAAGATATAGATGAAATATAAATATAAAAATAATTTATTTTTATATAAAAAATAATTTTAAATATAAAAATAAATTTATAAATTACTCTTTTGTTAATTTAGGGAGATTTGTCAAACAAATATGGAAAATAAAAACTTAGCAAAATCTTAGCCGTTTCTATAGAAACTGAAATTGTAAACGGAAGTGTATTAATCACGGAACATAACTCTGTATTTGACTTTAGATTTTCATTCTGAGCTTCCATAGAATAAAAATTCAAAAATTTGCTAAATATTTTTTAAAAACAGAATTATTTTGAAAGAAATGATCACATTCGAAAATAGCATTAAACTTCGCACTTTTTTATTCTTCAAGCACATCTTTACAATTTCATCAGCAATGACCAAGATCAGAAAGAGTTTTATAATCTTAGTGCAAAAATGCAAGCCAACGGTTCACAAACGAATATATATTTATAGAATGTTTGTCCTTTAAAAAACAGAAAATATACAGTATATTTTACTAAAAGTTAGTATCAGCAAGTTTTCACAAAAAATGATTTTTGACTCTTTTTCCTTTTTTTTTTCTTAAGTTTTTGGGCCATATTTTAAATGTGTTTATACTCGATATTATTATTATTATTATTATTATTATTATTATTATTATTATTATTATTATTATTATTATTTCCTCTGATTGCTATTGTATACAAATTTCCTTCCGGGTCCCAACAGAGACCTAAGGTCAGAAATAACTTCATAACATTTTTCCACTGATCATTTTTGTAAAAAAAACAAAAAAACAAAAAAAACTCTAATATCACATACATTTTACATAGATAAAGCCCTTCGTATGTTGTGGGCTGTACTCGTGGGAACATTTTTTTGTATTTCTTTAAGGCATGGACTACAAGAAATCCCTTCAGTGAGTCTATCGGAACTTTTTTTCCAATCAATCCGAGTGCTCCAAATACAACTGGAATTATTGATGTCCTCATGTGCCACATTTTTTAGACTTCCACTTGAGGGTCCTTGTTTTTTGAAGATCTTCAAAGACACAATGCAATCTGCAGAGATTGCCATGTTAATAAGAAAACATTCTTTTTTGTAGTCTTTGATCACAATGTCTGCTCGATTAGCTTTGATTGTTCTATTTGTATATATTGAAAAATCCCATAAAATTGTTACAGCTGCTATCTCTCTAACAGGGTTTGGGTGATGTTCATACCAGTTTCTTGCAGTTTCTTTTCCGTAAAAGTTGTATATTTTCCAGTGCAGATATTGGCCCAATCTATCATGCCGTATTTTATATTCAGTGGGTACTAACACCGTGAAACTTTATATAAGATGGTCAATTGTTTCTGGATATTTATCACAGAATATGTATTTTCGGGTTGAAACAATCTTTTCAGTATATGTACTTAGTAATTTCTAGTCAGCAAGCATTAGCCCTGTGCAACAAGAATAAAACTTTTGGTTTCAGCTTTTAACCCTGCACTACGTAACCACTGTTGGGTATGGGGTTTGTTTACATCGGCTTGTTTGGTACGGACAGAGTATTAACCATGAATAGGCTTATCTTGCCATCATTTCTAAATCTGGTACATTGCATTTATTTTTGCTTTCTTTTTTAGGTTCTTTGCAGCTGCAATAAATGCATTATGGTTTATTTGCACTTCTTAAATCACTTGAAATTCCCTTTTGATTTTTTTGACTTCGTTTAATACGGAATATTTCTTTCATGTTCTTTGACACAGATCATCATCTGTTGAAACTTGACTAATGCATGGAATAATAATGCAACACAAAATGTACTTAGAACAAAATGTATTGAAACAAGAAAGTGTACACAATATTTACATATAGTCTTTTGTATATTCCTGGGAAGACCGTTCCTGGAATGTGTGTTGACTGAGTCGCAGTCGGGCAGAGTCTCTGGTTGAATCTCCTCATTCCTTCCCAGTACCAACCATATTTATATGGTCGGTACTCCACTATGCAAATTAGGTGGATCCTACCACAACATCATCCATTCTTTTGTAGTTTCTAAGTATCTTTGAAGACTAATTGTTGTAATTTTGTAAGACAGTTCTAGTTGAACTTTTCCTCTACCTCCTTCGGATCTGAACACATACGGACGATCAACATCACCCTTAGGATGATGCAAGCGGTGGGAAGTTAGAAACTTTCTCGTTTTTACATCCATTCGCTTAATGTCAGTTATGATTCAGTTAAGGATGTTGAAACTGTATTATATTATTATTATTTTATTTCCATTAATTTTTGGTATATACTCATTTCTTTCCGAGACCCAACCAGAGACCTAAGGTCAGAGATGGCATCATTATATTTTTCACTGAGCATTTTTTGAAGAAAAAAGAAATACCTAAGATCACACATATTTTACATAAAACCCTTCGTAAGGTGTGATCTGTAATTGTGAGTATAATTTTGGTATTTCTTTAATGCTTAGGTAATGTGGGCTGTACTTTTGAGAACAATTTTTTGTATTTCTTTAAGGCATGGGATAACAGGAATCCCTTTAATGAGTCTATTGAAATATTTTTCCAATCAATCCGAGGGCTCCAACTACAACTGGAATTAGTGATGTCTTTGTGTGCCACATTTTTTAGATTTCGATTTCAAGGTTCTTGTATTTTGATAGTTTTTTGAAGATCTTCAATGATACATTACAGTCTGCAGAGACTGCCATGTCAATAAGAAAACACAGTTTGTCTTTGCAGACATTATTATTATTATTGTTTGGATTCTACTGTTATTATTATTATTATTATTATTATTATTATTGTTGTTGTTGTTGTTTGGACTCTTTTCTTCTTATTATTATTATTGTTGTTGTTTGGACTAATTATTATTTTTTTTTATTTCCTTTGATTTCTTTCCGGGTCTAAGGTTAGAAATGGCATCATGACACTTTTCACTGACAAAAAAAAATATTACATAGATAAAGCCCTTCGTAAAGTGTGGGCTGTACTTGTCAGAACAATTTTTGTATCTCTTTGAGGCATGGACTTCCAGGAATCCCTTCAATTAGTCTACTGGAATCTTTTCCAACCAATCCTAGGGCCCCAACTACAACAGGGATTGTTGATGTTCCCATATGCCACATTTTCGAGATTTATCATTATTATTATTATTATTATTATTATTATTATTATTATTATTATTATTAATATGTAGATATAACACATTTGGAATTTAATTTATAATAATGTAAAAATTTTCCACGAGTTAAATAAATTTACATACAAGTGACCTGAAAAATATTTCAACAAAACTAAAAAGTAAAAAAATAAAAACAATTTAAAAACATTCATTAATGAATAAATTTTGAAAGTTGCAATGAAAATTGATAATTCACTGATTATTGGTAAATTTTTATAAAACAAAGGAGTATCGTATTTTTTTATTTTTTATTTTCACGTCTCGAAACTGCACATGATTTTAGAGAGGGTAGCTGATAAACACAGTTACCATCGATTCGCTATTTCGATATACGACTGAAAGTACATCGCCCTTCTTTTCTCCACACTTTGCGTGTTCCGTATTTCCCCATAATCTAAATAAAACTTCCTGACCCCGGCTATTTTGTCACTGTTTGTCTTTGACTGACTGACGTAGCGCCTTGACCTTTGTGTCCCGTGCCAAACACAAAGATGAGAGAAAATCAAGAGGACTGTCCAAATGTGCCTACAAGGAAAACACGTAAAACAAAAGCGGCTTTGAATGTATCCTTTCTGCCGCGTGACATTGAGCAATCGGGAGTTGAAACACGAACGGCCGGGGGGGGGGGAGATAGGCTGAAAGAGCTTCACTTAAATTCAGTTAACGTTCTCTTTATTTATTTATTGAGCTTTGTCTGGGACAAGGCAGCGAGTTGATAGACTACCAAATGTTCCTAAACGGTCATCTCAGACCGGCCATAGAGCTCATAGCCTCCCCCAAGAGAAAGTTAAACCTCAACCTTGAATCACATTCGACATGGCGTGCTGAAAATTCCAATCCTAAACTTCCCTGACAATATTCCCATGAAAGTTTCAAAATAATATTAAGCTCAAGCCCCAAGGGGCCAGAACCACAAATAGTACCTCTTCTTCTGGGGTTATTATTCGCAATGTGAGGCATCCTCAAAAGGGCAAGAGCCGTGGAGGCTTAAACAATTTTCTGAGGTATTGCAGTTAAACCCTGTTTAAACCTCGACTTTGTGTCATATTTGACAGCGATGTGGGTGTACTGAAAATAGACATACTTCATCTTAAACTAATTAAAATAATGAACAGAGATCTGATTAGAATCCGACCAAAAAATGGAGAAGAATAATACAGAAGAATGAATAACAAATTTACTGGAACAAGATAAAAAATTTCCTGGTCAGAGTAGCGTCCAAAATGAAAAAGAGAAGTACAGAAAACAATTATACCTTTGTTTCATAGATTACATTTGGAAAAACGTTCATGAAGAAGGGTTTCGAAAATGATATCCGATAATGTATTTGTTGTTGATTCCGTGAATGGAATCCTGCACAAATAAATAAACAACGCCAGTAATTGAGATAGAAAAATAAGTGTATTAAACGTAAGAATACAGACCTGAAGTGAAGATTAGTAGTCCAGGAATGCGGGTTAGTAGAAAGTATATGTACAAGTCTCTGTAAGTAAAGCCGTAATCATCTCTCTCTCTGGACTCTTGTATAACTCTCTGAGAACACCCTGTGTCTGTCTCCGTATCGCTCAACCTGTCTCAACGTATCTCTACGTATCTCAACGTATCTCCACGTATCTCAACGTATCTCGGTATTTATCGATCCACCCACGAGGATTGAATGTGGCACAAGGCCTGTGTAATGTGGGTATCTCCGAGCCTGTAGTCTCGGCCAAAAATATAGCCTTTGAACCCACCTAGACGGGTTCAAGCCCTGTCTACCTCCCCGGACGAAACCTTGCCCTTCGGTAAAGCTTCGTCCGGTTTCCTCTCTGTTAACGCAGAGAGTCCGACAGCCGTCGCAAACAGTCAAAGACTGTATCGAGACGAATCTCAGTATTTATCAATCCACCCACGAGGACCGAATGTGGAACGAGGCCGGTTTAATGTGGGTATCTCCGAGCCCGTAGGCTCAGCCAAAAATATAGCCTTTGAACCCACTTAGACGGGTTCAGGCCCTGTTTACCTCCCCGGACGAGACCCTGCCCCTCGGTAAAGCCTTGTCCGGGTTCCTCTCTGCTAACGGATCTCAACGGCAGGTATTCTCTCTGTCAATATAAGTATACTTTGGACGAGTCCCACAACAGTATTTTGCCTATATGGCATCATCAGATGGATAACGAAAAATCTTATATTATTTTTCCCAATATTTAATTATTTTAAACACACACAAATGCATACACACATATTTTCGTTATCCATTTGATGAAGCCATATAAGCGAAATACATTATCGGATATTATTTTCGAAACATACTTTCATGAACGTTTTTTCCAAATGTCAATAACTGTGTCGGCATTGCCTACCCAAATTTATTACATTCGTAGATTACACAAAAGGATTCGATAAAGTAGGATATAAAAATTGTTTTACATGTACTATTTTCCTCCTCATTATTATTGTTATTATCATAACGTTTCGGCCGGAGAGTACATTGGCATTCATCAGTAACCTTTAGCAAATTTCCAACTGAATCCTTCATTTAATCTACAAATTATTCTCGTTCTTCTGTCCACGTCTAAGGATATTTATTTCTATGCTTTTCTTACTAAGGTCCTCATTACCGAGAATATCCGTTAATTGTTTCAAACGTCTGAATCTCCAGTGGTCTTTGTTTAGTATATATTCTTCATTCCACAGAAGTTGATGACTAACATTTTCCCTCTATACATGATCAGATATACCTGATTTCATTGTCTCGAGCCTAATTACAGCTTTTCGATGTCCCTCTATCTTTATGATAACGAAATAATTAAGCAATAATCCTCGTATGTATTTTTCAACATAGTCTTCTAAATTGTCAACGCACTTAATCCAACTCTTCTTTGCTAATCATGTAGATAAAATTTTCCTGTTCAAAATATAGGTAATGACTGTGTCAGGGTACAGACTTATTGATACAGCTTAGTGCAGTATAATACAAAGTCAAGTGTGTGTGCCACCTAGTGATGATCAAACTCATTACAATAGTAATGGTCATCATTATTATTATCGAATATATCATGAAACCCTTTAAGAAGAGACAGTGTCTCTGGCCTGAAGTTTACCTTCTAAACTAGTTTTAAAAAGTATCTGTCTATATTTCTGAGATGGGGCATTATGTATATTATTTACATTATTCGGACTATTGTCCTCATCTTTGTCGCCATATTTATTACAACGTTTCGGCCGTTGCACGCTCCGGCCTTCTTCACGTGGTTGGAATGTCGAACTGAATCATTTCGCTCACTGGAGTAGACTGTTCTAGTTCCACGTGCCATGTTTAATAGATGTCAGTTATCAGTTATCTCCTGTTAATTCCCCTCTCCAAGTTCTCCACTGCCTTAACCGGGTATTGAACTCACACTCTTTGGGTCCTGTCACTGGATCTAAATAACGCCTTTATCCACAGTGCCATGTGTCCTTGGGTTCTTCTTATTGTGTTGTATCTCTTCAGGATGTTAGCGATCATGGCTCTCCACAATTTCCTGTACTTCGTAGGTCTCGATAAATTTTAATCTTTTTCTTATTTCTCCTAAACATTATTCCGCCACCCATTTACTCAAGCTCACTAAAAACATTGTTTTCCTTCTGTCCTTTTTACCTTCAATCTGCCCTGTGAGTATCAGATTTTCCAAGCACTCTTTCCTCGTTATTTTACAGAGAAATTTAAACTATTTCTTCCTCTTCCTGATATTAAGTATGTGTCCTTTTTGTTTCTATTTTTTATAAATCGTTGCTCGCATGTTTGGTCCGTGGTATTCTCAGCATCCTTCGGTAGAACCACATTTTTGTTGCTTCAAGATTCTTCTTCATCTGAAAGGAGATTGTTTAGTATTTTTTTTTAAACATTTCACCCCCAAGCAAGGCGGGAGTGTCACTAGTACGCAATAGGCTACAGAGAGTGAACGTAAAGGAAAATATTGGGTATATGGGAGGTGGGGATTTAGGCAATGATAAAACAAGAACAGGGCTCAAGGTATCAGAAGATGTCGATTGACATTACATTTAAATTGCTGAAGATTATAGTTATCAGGGAAGCAAGTAAGAGGAAGGGAGTTTCACTGTCGGGAAGTGTGAGAGAAGAAGCTGTTGGAGTAGAAGAGGTGATTATATTTAACTGTTTCAACAGTAAAAAGGTAGGGACCTAGATTCCAACCTAGTAAACGTTTAAATTCCTGCAGTCGGGGCACCAGTGAAAATAGCTCGTCAGAGCAGATGTTATGACAATATTTATAGAAAAGACAGAGGGAAGCCACATTACGCCAGTGAGAAAGGTACTGTAGACGAGATGCCAGGTCAGAACCTATCACATTGCATATCCGTCTTTGGATTTTATCGAGAACCTTGAGATAAACAGCAGGAACACCAGACCATATATGGTAACAGTATTCAATGCAAAGACGAATGGCAGATTTGTAGATTTGAGGGATGGACTCAGACGAGAAAAACCTTCTGGCGCGACACAGACAACGAACTTTCCTTGCGGTAGATGCCATTGCCATATAGGAAGACTGACATCACATAACAGTTCAGTACTCTTGACGTTGTTTCTAATGAAATTTGCATTATTCTTTATTCATTGCAATATGATAGCCAGAGGCTTTACTGATATGCGATATAATAGAAATATTTTCTTTTAATTCTCACAGGTTAATGTCATCTATGAAAGTTTAATTGTCAGCTGAAGCTACTTTTCTACTTAATTACGAAACCTTGTCTGGCCGACACACGAGACAACAGTCGACCACATAGTAAGTAAAATAATATTAAGGGAAAAAGGAGTCCGATCCTTTTCATAGCTGTGCCCCCAGGCAAGGGTTACACGCCTTCTTATTAGCCATATATGCCACATAGAAGATAGAATGTTTAACCTTCATTGACTTGAAGGGCGGTAAAAAACACCGATGACATCACACGGAACTATATAAAACGTGTAACTAAAATGTGTACAGTGTGTTCATTTATTAAATTATCCAGTGTTTCCCGTTTCTCGCCATTATTTTACTCATATATATTTTACGCATCTCCAAAAATCACCCCAACAATAATCAAGCAATTTCATTTCTATCATTTTGTTTCTTCCCCTAAGTAAAAAAAAAAATCACTTTAATTTTTCGATTTAAAAGAAAGTTCTGATTATTCATCATTTGGTTATATTTTTTTAAACTGTGTCGAAAACATTTCGACGCCTTCTCATATGTTCCTTCAATAGAGCGATAGAGCGTATGTAAATATAAAAGTGGACATTGAAGTCAACATCGAGCAGTGACAGTCTGTTTCATTCAGACATTTTTACTACGTTACTTAAAAGTCAAAAATTAAAATCGAGCAAGAATAAACAAAAAATAAAATAAATAAACAAAAATAATTAAATAAATTAAGTAAATAATAAACAAACCAACAAACCACGAACGCACACACAAGCACAAGTAAACGCAATAAAAACAACCAACAATAAAATGATCAATAATAAATAAAATAAATAAAAATAGCACACAATACTATAAATAGCGCAAAAACTGCATCGGGATCCACAATTATTTCCACTCGATAAACTTAAAGAAACTACGAAACTTCTTTCTATGGGTTATGTTAAAGATCTCATGTATCCAAAAAAGATGTGTGACATCACTGATGATGTCACATATCTTTGAACATGTCACGTATCACGTATCTTGCTATAACGTAGCAAAAAATCACTGATGCCATTGCCACTATTGATGAGGCGAACATAGCAAGAAATCAAGTACCATCTTGATATGTTTTGTGCAACTAATGGTGGCCATATAGAGGTGGATTAAATTAGTTAAAAATGTGAATATAACAACAAAGATGAGGATAACAAAGATGGGGACAACAAAGATGGGGACAACAAAGATGAGGATAACAAAGATGGGGACAACAAAGATGGGGATAACAAAGATGGGGACAACAAAGATGGAGATAACAAAGATGGGGACAACAAAGATAGGGACAACAAAGATGGAATAACAAAGATGGGGACAACAAAGATGGGGATAACAAAGATGGGGACAACAAAGATGGGGACAACAAAGATGGAGATAACAAAGATGAGGATAACAAAGATGGGGACAGCAGTCTGAAGAATGTAAATAGTTAAACAAAAACTTCATTATCTACACCTCATTTTGTAACAATTTCCACGTATTTGTCTGTTTATTTGCTTTTGTAATAATTCTTTTAAATTGTAAGGAGATTTTACGGGCACCCTGTATATATAAAATATTTTATCTCACAGACACATAAACACACACAGACAAACACCCCCCAGATATTTAAAGAGAGAGAGCTATTTTTCCCTGGTCCCTGACTACATGAATTTAATCATGCTACTAGATTGGCATCTAGGTCACACCCTTTTACTGTTGAAATAGTTAAATGTAACTACCACTTCTACTTTAATAGCTTCTTTTCTCACACTTCCCGCCTGTGGAACTCCCTTCCGTTTACTTGTCTCCCCGGATAACTATAATCTAAAATTAAAAATTTAAATGCAATGTCAATTGCTATCTTCTGTCTTCTTCATGAACCTCGTTCATCTTTTATCTTTTTTCAATCCCCCCTCTATACCCAGTCTTTTCTCTCATTCCAGCTTTGGTGTGTAATGATTAAAAAATAATATTATATATATATGTGTGTGTGTGTGTGTGTGTGTGTGTGTGTGTGTGTGTGTGTGTGTGAAAATATATAGAAAATAGGAAAGAACTCGTTACATAAATAATCCAAAGTTCTTTAATATTTTTGTTATTATTTTTAAAAAAAAAAATTTATGGAATCATCATGTTTCCATAAAAAAATTTCACTTGAAGATGGAACAGAGCTTAGTACTTTAATTCAATTTAATTCAAATAATTATATTGAAGTTTTCGGCTCTTGTTTTGAAATATGGGAACTCTTATGTAGCGCTGGAATCATATTTTTAAATAAATAATTACATATATATATATATATATATATATATATATATATATATATATATATATATATATATAATATTTATTATTATTATTATATTTTTATTAAAGAGATTATAATAAAAACATTTTGAAATCGATACACAAAAGGTTTCATGAAAGAAGTATAGTCATAGTATTAAAACATGAAAGTTTTTGTGCAGCAATTTCAATATGCTTTTTATTATAATCTCTTGAATAAAAATATAATAATAATATATTGCTCTACTTTGTATTGAGGACTTTTTTCAAAATAAATGCTACGAACTAGCTAGTTGATTTTTACTTCATCTGTACTTTCTCTTATATATATATATATATATATATATATATATATATATATATATATATATATATATAATAGCTGGCCATTCGTATTCGAGGACAACCGTCTATTAGGGCGGCTAGCCAATCCCTATTGCAGACTCTCGCTCAGGCACATTTGTATTTGTTCAACACCCACAGAGCCAACCTGTGGTTTATACTGCAACTATGTTGAGCTGACCTTAGTTACTGTTTCTGGACGAGTTATATATATATATATATATATATATATATATATATATATATATATATATATATATATATATATAAATATATATATATATATATATTTCTGAGATGAGGTATTATATACATTATTTACATTATTCAGACTATTGTCCTCATCTTTGTCGCCATATTTATTACAACGTTTCGGCCCTTCAGTATCTGTTTTTATTTCTGAGATGAGGTATTATGTACATTATTTACATTATTCAGACTATTGTCCTCATCTTTGTCGCCATATTTATTACAACGTTTCGGCCCTTCAGTATCAGTCTATATTTCTGAGATGAGGTATTATATACATTATTTACATTATTCGGACTATAGTACTCATCTCTGCCGCCATATTTATTACAACGTTTCGGCCGTTGTACGCTCCGATTTTCTTCAGGAGGTTGAAAAGTCGAACTGAACCCTTTATTTAGCTCACTGGGGTAGACTGTTCTAGTTCCACGTGCCATGTTTAATGGATGTCAGTTATCAGTTATTTCCCTCTCCAAGATCTCCACTGCCTTAACTGGGTATTGAACTCTTTGGGTCCTGTCACTGGATCTAACCAACGCCTTTATCCACTGTGTCATACAGGACCCATCGAGTGTGAGTTCAATACCCAGTTGAGGCAGTGGAGAACTTGGAGAGGGGAATTAACAGGAGATAACTGATAACTGACATCCATTAAACATGACACGTGGAACTGGAACAGTCTACCCCAGTGAGCGAAATAAAGGGTTCAGTTCGACATTCCAATCACCTGAAGAAGGCCGGAGCGTGCAACAGCCGAAATGTTGTAATAAATATGGCGCCAAAGATGAAGACAATAGTTCGAATAATGTAAATAATGTAATATATATATATGTGTGTGTATGTGTGTGTCATAAAGAAGCAATTTATACAAAGAATTAATTAGCAATGTTAATGTAATTAATGGTGAAATCACTTCGCTAACAAAAATTAATGAGACATTAACTTACTATCAATTGTTTCATAGTAATATCATTGCTATTTAATTCAATAATTATAAGTCGAATGCAATAACATAAGTAACCAAGTAACCGTTTTAAATTCTCTGAAAATCGGTACACACACACACACAAACACACACACACACACACACATATATATATATATATATATATATATATATTGTATTTCGGCAGCAGATCATAATTCAAACATTTATTGTTAAATATAATAGACAACGAATGTCTATTATGTTTGATCATGAGCCGTTCTAAGCTTCGTATACTGACTTTAATTTCGGGAGAAAATAAAGACAAAAACTCTTCAACAGCATAAAAACATATAGAAATGTGGGCCAGTTTTTGTTTTTATTTTATGTTTGAATATTTATATATATATATATATATATATATATATATATATAATGGGATCGGTGTAACGAAATCAAATTCCGGCTACGACAATTTGGGTTCACTTTGCTTTAATGCCTCTAGAAAGGCATGAATTCATTTAATTTCTTCTCCAGCTATGGTTTAAATAGCATAACAGACTGTGCTCTTTAGAATGTGTTGGCAACTAGTCTTGGAGAAGAAAAATTCTGATTTCAAAAGTGTGGAGAAGGTAACGAAAAAGGAATCTACAATGTTTCCAAAGAACAATTAAGGCAATGTACTGTTTGCAGATATTAAAGAACTTACGGCCGCATCATGTTGAAACATCGGTTCCCGTTCGATCAGTGACGTTAAGCAACGTTGAATCTGTTTAGTACCTTGATGAGTGACTCCTTAGGAATACCAGGTGCTGTAAGTTTTGATTTGCAGGTGACCTAATGGATAGTGGTTCATAATTGTTAATCGGAGAGCCGAGTTCCAATTCCAGTTACATTCCTTATATTCATTTAAGAGCGAATACCTTTGGAAAAGATATAAATCCACCTCTTCTCTCCCCGCTATGGGTTAATTAGTAAGACTTATATCACTAAATTATTACTACTCTCTCCCGCAAAAAAATTCTTACAATCTAAAGCATTCTCTGACTTTAACTTAACTGCAAAGGGTTGATAAGTCGTAGAAAACCAGTCAATCAATCAAAAATATTAAAGAGAAAAGGAAGTTGTGGAGAACTATGATCACTTATGTCATGATATAATACTTTGATAGATAAATAGATAGATAGATATTAGGTTGGTGCAAAAATAATGACGTAATAATGTCGTTTTTTGACGTTAAAAGTACGTCACACAACGACATTATTACGTCATTATTTTTGCACCAACCTAATAGATATGAACAGACTGAGATAGACACACAGAAGTGAACAGGCTGATAGATAGATAGATAGATAGATAGATAGATAGATAGATAGATAGATAGATAGATAGATAGATAGATAGATAGATAGATAATGAACGGGCTGGGGATAGATAGATAGATAGATAGATAGATAGATAGATAGATAGATAGATAGATAGATAGATAGATAATGAACGGGCTGGGGATAGATAGATAGATAGATAGATAGATAGATAGATAGATAGATAGATAGATAGATAGATAATGAACAGGCTAAGGATAGATAGATAGATAGATAGATAGATAGATAGATAGATAGATAGATAGATAGATAGATAGATAGATGGATGACGAGAGAGCTACATTAGATATGGCGTAAGGGCTCCTTTAATCGCCATGGAATGTAATTGACGTCATTGCTCGTGTAATAGTTGAAATCTGTCACCTCTTTCAAGCCTTTCTTGGTGTTTTATTTCAGACAACTGGTTACTTTGCAACACGGGGAAGATTAACGGTTTAATCAGATTTATATCGCAAAAGGACAGCTGGATTAAGAAATACTTTATAAACTTATTTATTATTATTATTATTATTATTATTATTATTATTATTATTATTATTATTATCCCGTTAGTTTTTAAGGTACCCCCAACCCCGGAGGAAAGATAAAACAAGAGGCGTTATTTTTAGACCTGATCCCTGATTTTTCAAAGGGACAGAGAAAGCTATGTACACTTGAAAAATTGCCTGTTATTTAATTACAACTAAGCTGGCTTTTGTCACTAATGTATGTGAGGATATGCACATGTATACATATTCAAGGGTTGACTGTAATAAGACGTAGTAGAGAAGATATTTTCACCCCTCAAGTAGCAGCGTCGCTGTTGTAATTGACTCATTTTGTCACTAATGCCTTACTTGAACCTTGATCTCTGACAGTCACTTTCTTCAGTGATTTTCAATGCATTCCTAGAGTAAAATCATTTACAATATTTTCATACAACGCGCAATTGCCTTCTGCAATCAACTAAATATAACAGGTGTTAAGTGTTTGTAAAAAAAATTAAACAATATATAGATAAGTAAAAAACAAATAATATTACTATATTTTCCGACTGAACTCATTATATATATATATATGTGTGTGTGTGTGTGTGTGTGCAGTTATGTAGAAAAATAGGAAAGGACACATTAGGTAAATAATCCAAAGTTCTTTAGTATTTTTGCTTTTTATTTTTAGAAAACAGTGCTCCATACCGAAGTAGAGCTTAGATTATAACTATTTTTTTAAAAATATGATTCCTTCGCTACATAAGACTTCTCATGTTTCAAAAACGAGAGCCAAAACCATCAATAAAATTATTAAAATTAAATTGAATTAAAGTAACAAGCCCTGTTTCATTCTCAAGCGAAAATTCAGGACGTGTGCAATTTCAAAAATGTATAACTTTATTTGTATTTCCGATAGAAATAATCCGTAAAAAAATGTTATAAAATCGAATGTACCTAGTTTTAAGTATAGTTATTGAATAATTCTTTACCAAAAAATTTGCAACAATTTTTAGATAAATAAAAAAATATTTTCTTTTTTTCCAGAATCAATTTGATCCATGGCTTCAACCGAGGAACAAGTAAACTGCGTCCTTTGGTTGGCTGAACTGAAATCTACTATTGATGTACAAAGAAAGTTTAGAATTGAATACAATAAAGAACCACTTCATAGGAACACTATTGCTAAATGGATGAAGAAATTTAAAGAGACAGGCTCCGTCCATGATAACCCACGGTCTGGAAGGCCATGTATCAGCGACGAAAGTGTTGCATCCATAAACTTGAATAAAATTTCAATAAAACCCTAAAAAATATAGATTTACTTCTTTTTAATCCTTTTTACAAATTATTTCTATCGCAAATACAAATAAAGTTATAAATATTCTAATGTGCACACGAACTTTATGGACACCCTATATATATATATATATATATATATATATATATATATATATATATATATATATATATATATATATATATTAAGACATTTTTATGTTTATACATTCTATATATATATATATATATATATATATATATATATATATATATATATATGTATGTGTGTGTGTGTATTTAGGCAGCAAATTCTCTTTTAAACATGTCTGACTGAATAAATTACAGACATTATGTCTGCTAATTTTTAATAAAATCCGTTCATACTCACGAATAACATTCCGTGTATTGATGTTAAAAGGTGAGAGAAATGTGATATAGCTGTTTAAATTTCTTTTATTTTCATTTCCCAAGTACTTTCGATCTTCTCCCAAGACCATCTTCAGGGGTGCAAATGATACAAAACTATATGTTGTTGATTAGTATAAATATTTATATAAAGTTGTACGTTGTTATTCATTACCGTAAATTTTTTTTCCTTATGCTTCTTTTAAATGCGAAACGGTAATGAATAACAACGCACATCATTATTTAAATACTTATACTAATCTTCCCTTCTTTCTTTCTCTCTTTCAGTTATTTTCTCATTGAAACCAAGTAGCGTTCTGATATGTGTTTTCTTTTTCCAGGCAACCAAAACAGAATAGTTCATTATTTATGAGGTATTGCCAAGAGACTTTAAACACTTCCATCTTCCCGTCCTTTTTTTTTTTTCTTTCTTTCTTTCTGTCTTTCTTTCTTTTATTTTCTCACTGAAACGAAAGAGTATCTTTTCCCCACTTCCCATGCGATTAAAATAGTGTAGTCCGTTATTTGGGACTTATTGGCAGGGGTCGTGTGTACTAACGAATGGGGTGGACAATCACAATTATAATCGGATGTTGCCAAAAATAATATGAACCAGGGTAATTTCGTCAGTCAACGCATTCAATGAAAGCAAACCTTACAAATACCGAGATTAATATTAAAAGTAGGTCAATAATGCTTATTACTAATTAAAATGTTATAAGATCAGTATTATTGTAGTGAGTTCGATCCTCACTGTGTACAGCATCCTTGTGTCATTGTACCAGTCTAGGTTATTAAAAATACACCTTTATGTGCCGAATCTAGATGCGTCGTCAGTGTTGTTGCTCCCATGTCACTAGAAGTTTCTGGTCTAAATAAACAACAGACTTCTTTGATGGGCGACCCGACCGAATATGATCAGTATTCGGCCTGCACCCAGAATAAAATTTGCTACTAGCTTTAAAATGTGCATTATATAAGTTCCACCTGAAAACGGCAACTAATCAAGACTTCACTTGGGCTATTCGAAGTCATAGATTGGGTTATACTTGGTTGTACTGATCTTCCTACATGCGGCCAAGACAGGGTGTTTTTTTGGAAATAGCGAAGTAAACAAACCTCTATATATATATATATATATATATATATATATATATATATATATATATATATATATATATAATAAAAACGATTTATTTATTATATTGGCTCGTCTTACAACTTACTTTCTCTTCCTCCTCTTTTAACTTCTCGATTATATCTTATTTGTTTGGTCTTTCTCTTTTTATAACTTTCCTTTTTATTATTTTTTTCTTAACTACACTTAACAAAATGTTTAGAGTGATTAAAATGACTTAGACTATTTACAATAAGAAAACTCCTAAAATGCGCTATGAATAATTTGGGATATTGATTGATACTCTAATAAAATCTGTTTAAAAACTAAGAGAAATGACATCTAACTAAAAATTACTTAAAAATAAATTAATCAAACTATTTACATGTTAAATAATAGTTAAAAGAAAACATAACGTGTCAATTTTAGTTAAAATAGGTTACTCCCAAAAAATTATCCTTAACGGAAGAAGTTAAAGAGAAATAAGATATATTAGGTTGGTGCAAAAATAATGGCGTTTTTGACGTATTTTTAACGCCATTATTTTTGCACCAACCTAATAAATAAAATTGCTTAAAATAAATTAATCAAGATATTTATTTACATATTGAATAATAGTTAAAAGAAAAAAATAGCGTGTAAATTTAGTTAAAATAAGTTACTCCTAAAAATAAGTTACTCCTTAAAGGAAACCGATTGAAAAAAACGAGTAAATACGATAAAAAAAAAAAAGAAACGAAACGAAAAATGGGTAATTATGATAAAAAAAACTTGCGAGTAAAGAAAAGGAAAAATTACGTGTAAGAATATTTTTGTAATAAAATAAATCTACTCGAAAGACGAATAAAACGCAAAAATGAAGTCATTGAATATGCGACTGAATGCAACTTGAATCAATTGATTCTCTGACGCTTCGCGCCATCTATATATACAATTTTAACATACATATATACAAATCTATATACCCTTTTAAGTTTTAACAATATTTAGTGGTGGTATTTACGACGTATGTTCATCTACACTGAGAACGTTCGTATTTTTAGTAGTTTTGAGCAAAAGGTAAATCTCTTGTTTCGCAAACCATGACGAAACGTTTGAGATTGTTGCGAAGACATGAGGTTCAATTCTCAAATTCTTCAATTGATCTTCTGCTTGCTTCACTGAGATATGGTATTATTATTGTTATAATAGAATAACTCATTCTTTTGGCTCAGTTTTTAGCTCTCTGTATTTACCTTACCCTCTAAGCACACACTTACAGAGGAAGCATGTGACACATGTCCAGTTTAAAGCTTCCATAAGCCTACACATGAGGACAAAAATTACCAATTCTACGCGATCATTGTCATCCTGGCGTTGATATCCATCAACCCTCCCCCATTAGTGAAATGAGAGAAGTACTGTTGCAGATTATAAGTTTACTTGTCTTTATTGACTATATTTTTATTCTTTGTATCCTTTACTCACTGAAGGAGAAGGTTGTAATGAGCTGTTCTCCCTGTCAACTGGACACAACTTGTTTCCTGAGAAATTGTTTGTATCAGATTGATACTGTAGCAGACGTCTGGTTATTTAAACTGCAACTAGAAGGTAGGGCTTCCACAAGTTATAACCCACTACTTTGGCCTCACTCACCAAATCGAGGACTACTGTCGAGGCTAAGCTGACTACCATTTATATACGCTATCCCTCAGCTGAATTAAGGTTGCCAGATGTATCGCAATAATCAGGATTATAATTTTCATTCATCTATCCAAAAATTCATCACGTTTCAAACGAAATACTCAATATTATACACTGATACTTTCAGATCACGTGGAGTAATGGATAGCGGCTTGGATTGAGGAATCGGAGAGCCGAGTTCGAATTCCAGTCGAATCCATTACATTTACTTACGTTCTAGTACCCTTGGGAAAGGTGTGAGTCCTCTTCTTCTCCCTCCAGCTATGGGTAAATAGCAGGACAGACTGGGTTCTTGGATGGCAACTGGTCTAGGAGAAGGACAACTCTGAATTCAAACCCGGAGTGGAGCCCCTAAGGCGGGTGGATGGCACTTTGTGTTACCTTCCGGCAACTCCTGCTGGTACCAAACTGTATTGGTTTATCCTCTCCTTTGGACTATGCTAGCAAGGCCGAGATGGAGAACTAGACGTCTGGGCAGCCCTTCAAATATCCCGCCCGGGCTCGTAGTACACTGAGTGTTATTCCATCGTCTCTCGAGACGGACGGATGCCGACGACGACTTTCAAATCAATTTTCCTCGTTTTTGTTGTTTTTATTACAACGTTTCGGTGGATATATCCTCCTGCCTTCCTCAGGTCGTGTTATTATAAAACATTTTTTGTTAAAGCCAGTTTCTTCGTCTTTTTAATCTTCGTTACATATTTATAGAGAAACTTATAGATGCATGCTTGGATTTCTTTCTACTCAGTAAAAATGAACAATTCTCGGTCTTCTCCACACATTTTTCTTTTCTGCCTTGAAGTCGGAAGGTTATAATCACTTGACTGTATCCCTTTTGCGTATAAACACTATTTCTATTTTGTGAACTTTTAATCTATTAGCAAAGTATTAAGAGACAGGAAGTTTCGTTAGAAACAAGGAAAAGAGTACTGAACTGTTACATGATATCTGTCCCCCTGTATGGCAGCGAATGCTGGACAATCACCTCAAAGATGAAGCAACAGAAATGTGGTTCTACAGAAGGATGCCGAGGATAACATGGGCTGAACATGTGAGCAACGACGAGATTTTTGGGAGAATGGAAACAAAAAGGAAACTTACTAACCATAAGGAAGAGGAAGCTGAAATTTCTGGGACACGTAATGAGGAAGAAGGGCTTGGAAAATTTGATACTCTTTGGATGGATAGAAGGAAAGAGGGACGAGGGAAAGCAATGCGTGACATACTTAATGGGCTTGAGGAAGTGGATGGCAGAGGTCTGACAGAAATAACAAAAAGACAGGAAGATGTGGACGGTCATGATCATCTACATCCTGAAGAGACACAGCACATAAAAGAAGACTGTCTTATAGTTTATTTGCTTTTGACTTGGTTTACATTATATTGTTTTGTCTCGTATTATTTTGCCATTTTCTTTTTCTGCTTCCTCTTCTTATTGCACGTGAGAACTTTCTCTTTAAGCACGTCTGCCTTTTCTACAATTTGATCCACGACGTAGCTTAAGCAAAGTCGAGGAAACTCGCCCGAATCAATCATTATAATAAATGAAAACGTCTTGAGAAAATGTGTAAAGAAATATCTTCATCCTCAGAAAAACAGGTTTTCTAATAATACTCTCCATCTCGGTTTTTCGCCTTACTCTCCTTTTAAATCGTACTTCCTGTTGATGTCAGTCATTACGTCATCTTTTATGAATTTCTTTTTTTCCTTCCATCTTTCTCTTTTTTTTTTTTTTTTTTTTTTCGCCGTCAACATAATAAAACATTCGACCTCTCGTCTTTGTTTTTTATCATGTTGTTGTCTCCTTTCAACGGCGCTCTCAACAACAGAAAACGAAACGTGCTTTTCACTCTGGGCGTTATTTCATCTTATTTTCTTTCTTTCTTAATTTTTATTTATTTTGCAGGTGAAAAGTGGACAATGCACACTTGTTTTGTCCTCTAATGAGTTTACCGCTTTTAGGCTTGCGATTTCTAGCTGCAAAAAAATTAGCTGAGTTTAAATCTGTCATTTTATGAAAAAGCAAAAATGCGTCATCTTGCAATTTTGACAGCTGTGAATTGTCTGAGCCAAGCAGATCCACAAGGTTATAGTCTGAAGTAGAAATAGATAAAGAAGTACATGTAATTAAGTTAATTTTTAACTTCACAGTCAGGCAACAACATTCGGTGGAGATATTTATGAAGCTTAGCTTACACTGTGTCAGATTTGATTATGCAAGTTAATAATTTCGCGATATAATTAGTAATTAACCAAATAAAGTTAACAGAATTTTCAGGGTGTCATATACTGTATATTGCGTGAGTTTCGGTTTACAATATATATTGATATTTGTCTATATTTCTGAGATGAGGTATTATGTACATTATTTACATTATTCGGATTATTGTCCTTATCTTTGTCGCCATATTTACTACAACGTTTCGGCCCTTTAGTATCTGTCTATATTTCTGAGATTAGATATTATGCACACTATTTACATTATTCGAACTATTGTCCTCATCTTTGTTGCTATATTTATTACAACGCTTCGGCCGTTGTACGCTCCGGCCTTCTTCAGGTGGTTGGAATGTCGAACTTAACCTTTTATTTTGCACACTGGGGTAGACTGTTCTAGTTCCACGTGCCATATTTAATGGGTGTCACTTATCAGTTATCTTCTGTTAATTCCCCTATGAAAGTTCTCCACTGCATTAAACGCACTTATGTTAAGCCACAAAAATCTTCTGAGCCGAACAAGCATAGAAATGAATACAATATGGGAACCAGTAATAAGGAGTGCCAGAGAAAAGTGATAATAACAACAAAAATTGCAATATGAGCTCTGGTAAAAACATGAAATGATAACAGCAAATATTGCAATATGAGCATTGGTAAAAAATTGTTGCTGAAGACATTAGGTTCATAATACCCAGAAACAAGGACACATGGCACAGTGGATAAAGGTGTTGGTTAGATCCAGTGACAGGACCCAAAGAGTGTGAGTTCAATACCTGGTTAAGGCAGTGGAGAACTTTCAAAAAATAATTAAAAAAAAAAGTTTTATCGACAAAATGTAATAAAAAAAAGGTTTATCGACAAAATCTTTGTATTATTATTAAGATGGAAGTCCAAATGATATTCTTATGTATTTTTTTATTTTTAGAAGCTTCAAAGCTTTGATTAAAAATCTTAGTTTTTCCTGTTATCAACAGAGAACTATAAATTAGTATAAGAAAATTTAAGCGTCTTTTCTGAAAAAATTTTCGATTTGGAAATTCTTGCAAAAATCAGATAATTTTCGGATTTTAATGAACTTGATAAAAAATGAATGAAACTATTTTTGATTTTTTCGTTTTAGAAAATATTTTTTGCATTTGTTACTGCACACTTATTTAATTTTATGAAATTTCGAGAAATTCTTTTTGTAACGTTTAATATTTATGTTACTTATAAGCACAAGTCCTCGGAGAATTTAAACCATCAATTCTTTGGTCAAACAGGACCCCTAGTTAGAGGAAATCTATTCCGAATCATAAAATAAAAAATGCAAGGAAACCAAGACATTACTTAATTAGAAAAGCTTTTAATTGCTTTTATGAATAAAATACATTATGGGCAATATTCTTTTATGAAAAAAACATTTTCGGTGAATAAAGAATTTTTAAAAGAATTGTGTTCATTTTCTTTAAATTTTAATTAAAATAATTTATAAAGTTTTAAATCTTTTAACATTCTGTCTTAATATGTAGCGTTTAGATATTATTGTTATTAAGTAAAAACTATATTTATTAATCACAAGTGGAAAATTTTACTACAATTCAGCGAACCTCAGTATTTTAAAAAGAATTTTGAATTTTCTTGTATGGGTATAAACGTGCCGATTTTTCTAAATCTTAAAATCCATACACGATATTATCAGAGCGGTAACTATAGTAAATTGAATTTATAGGAGCAGTAACTACAGTAAATTTAAAATTTATTAGTTATTTTCTAACATTTCCTCAACAAGCGTTTTCATAAGTAAGACTATAAAGCTAAAGTACATCAAATTCAATAAAATATTAGAATGCTTAAAACATTTTTTTAAATTTTAAGATTACAAAAAAATGATATAAAAAGCGTTTACGTTGTATTCGTCATGTAATTTTATATTATGTCTTCTTTAGATAAATTTCCCAAACATCAGATTGTTCACAAATGTCTCTACGCCTCATAAAAACACCTACTTTGGTGTTAAAATAGCCTTTTCTGCGATGTTTTCAACTAAAAGTAAATTTTTGTTTCAGTTCAAGTGTATTAAACTTTAAATAACAAAATCTTTCTCAAATAACATTTCAGAAAAGTATTTTTTTTTATTTTTGAAATATTTTAATAAAGCGAAACATCTTATGTTGACAGATTTGTCAATATCGCCGATTTTATTGAGTTTACTGATAATACGAAAAATTAATTCCAATCAATTGAAATTCGGTTTGAAGTACAGGAAAATTATTTTGCTTATTGGAATTATTAAATTTAAACTGAAATAAAAGGTACAAGAAAAAAAAAAGTTCATTTTTGTATTTTGAACTTTAGGCATCGCTTTTTATGGATGTAGCTAGATTTAAATATAACGGGTGTAACAGCAAAATTGTACAAACCGTGTAACAGCATGCGATAATTTACCATCACACAAAATGTTTAATATCGAAAAAACACTAAACCAATTGAATTTCTATTTTTTCATGTTTTCAGATGTTTAGCCATCTTGACACCATTTGTCGTAAGAATCACTGGAAAAGCCTTTGAGTTATTCAGGTAGAAAAGAACAGCTTAAAATCGTTTTGTGTCAAATCTACTATGTCTTCCCAAATGAGCAATAGTGAGAGGAAAAAGATCATTCATGCCTTCAGTAATGATACCAACATTCATACTCTGGCTTCCATCTTCAAAGTCCATCCAAGAACCATCAAGAGAATGGTGAATAAGTTTAAAAAAGAAGGAACAGTAAAGAGGAAAACTGGATCAGGAGATCACAACAGGAAGAGGGATCGTCATTTCAACTTAGAGCTAAGTACATTCTAATTGTTCAAAGTAGAGTCCAATAGTGTTATAAAAACTTCAGAGAATTCCAGTAAGATATCTTTAATCATTTCTAAGATACAACGGTTCAAAGATAATCTAAGAATTGGACAAATTTGGTTTTTACACGATTTGGACAATTTTGCTGTTACACTCGACATATTCAATTTGTGAAATATCTCAAATACGTGATTAGGTCATCATTTTATTATTCTACATTATCATATGGGATCCTTGCAATTCTATAAGCATCAGTCTTCCCTTTATTAACTTTATTAACAATTCTACCGTTTTAACTTTCATGTGACTTGCAAGAATTTTTAATACTTCCCAGGTATCTCGTTTGTTTTCCAAACTCATATTGTAGGATTATTATTATTATTATTATTATAAATAAAATATAAAATAATAATAATAATGAAAATTATAAATAAAATCAAACAATGACATAAAAACGTTGTATAAAACAAATTAAATAAAAATCAAAAATAATAAAAAATACTCCCAGCTTGCAACAAAAACTGTTTATGCCGGAAATACGGACATCCCACCAAAAGACGTTAAATTCAATCTCTTCACCATGAACCTTGGTACGGACAACACGTGTCCGACTTCTCTTTATGATACAGCTTGCAATACTACAGAGTAAATTTCTCCGTTTTATCACCTGTACCATAACACAATTGTAACCTAAAAATACACACATCAATACACACAAAAATATAAATAAATTGTATGAAATTAAGATACAATTTACTCAGCTTTTCCTGTTACTTCTGTACGTTTTATTTCCTATCAAGTGTGTTTTTATTTCCATGAACACAAGGCTAATTTCTACTGCTTTTTGGAATGAATCCTTTAGAGCTGATATTATATCCTAAGAAGTTTATATTATCTTTAAAGAACTCACATTTATCCAAATGAATTTGTAAGTTGTTTTCTGCACGGATTGACAGAACTGTCTGCAGATGTTCATAATGTTGGGCCTGTGTTTCTGAAGATGCTAAAATGTCATCTATATAGATATAATTTATCTCCATGAAGATATTATCCATAAAAGGTTGGAAAGTAGCACTACTGTAGGCCGATAGGCATGAATAAATATTCAAATGGACTAAAGGGTGTACTGACGGCGGTTTTTTCTACACAAGTACTTTAATGATGAATATACATTTTTTATTCGATTGATATCTAAAGAGGCCAGTGCGGGTGCATAAGTTAATTTTATGCTTTTGAAACCATTTTTACGAAGTAGGTAACAGTCGGCTAATTTTGATAGTGTCAAGGAGTATTATTCAATGAATATCCTCTTTAACATCAATAGGCATTCAAAATACCTCGTCCAAGATTTTAGGATAATTATTTACATATATTTTCAACCATCATCAACATTGAAGGTACCTATAATTTCATTGCCTATAGTACTTGCACAAAATATTACTCCATCTCCCAAATGATGTGTTATGATCCAGAATAATGACGATGTTTCATCAGTATCTGTCCAACCACCTGAAGAAGGCCGGAGCGTACAACGGCCGAAATGTTGTAATAAATATGGCGACAAAGATAAGGGCAATAGTCCAAATAATGCAAATGGTGCTGATATTTCATCATTCTCAAAATAATCTTGCCATCAGTGATGATAGAAAAGAACGATATTTCATCATCCTTACCCTCATCATTATAAAAACGACCCTTCCACCACAAGGGAGTCAGTAGGGTAGAGAACAGTACAGTAGATTAGGGTACCCGTACCAGTAGTCAGTAGATTAGTAGACAAGTAGCAGTATAGAAACACACGTCTGCCAACACTCCAGGAAGAACGAAAACAGGCGATTTCAAACGCATCCTCATAAACGAAATTCTCGGAACCAAACCAAGTAAGCACTGACTTTTAATCAGAGGAGACATTGAGAAAATTTTTTACACACCATACCAATATTCTGTAATTCACATCAGAAAAAAAAAATACAAATTCTTTTTTATTTATGTCAACATGTGTATCAAGTTTTTATTGTTGTTATCGTTGTACGTTTTATGCTTTTTAATTTCATGTCATTAATAGCCTACCCTGTTACAGTCAACAAATAATATCAAGTCAGGATTACTACTACATGAATGACAACTTACCAACACCGTTACAGATGTCTTTTAATCAGTATCTTTCTATGAAAGACCCAACCTCAACTTCAACCACTGAGTCCATTCAATGGAGTGTTGCGGGCGTAATGCTAGTTGTGTTCGAGTTGAAAAATACTTGTCTCATGGCATATTTATCCAACAACAAAAGTGGTGGACTTGGAATGTGAGTCCGGGTAATAAAATAACAAGTAACAACAAAATCGTATATATAAACAAACGATAAGTATGTATTAACAAAACAAAGATATACGTAGACAATAGGAAATTGTTACGTGTGACAAAACAATGAATATTAAAGAAGAAAACATTTAAACTATTGAAGGTGTTTGAGTAGAAGTAAATGTAAAAAAGCGTGTGTGATAGACACTCGTGTTTATATGTGATAGACACTTGTGTTTATATGTGATAGACACTTGTGTTTATACGTAAATGCGTGAAAGAGTTCAAAATGCAGCAAAATACCAATGGAAGCGAACGAGCCTCAAAGTCAGCGTTCTTATCTACGGTCGGCCAACATCTTATTGTCACTGGGTGAAATTGGAAAAAAAAGAGAATGTTACTATTTATAGGTTTAAGAGCGTCCCCTACCGACATTTTTTTTAGCTAAGTAAGTGGGATAACTCCACAGTAGCTCTATATTCCACCATTTAGTGGTTACTGTCAATAATTTTGTTTTCTTTCTTTCATATTGTTTTCAAATCTTATATGCATCTCTTTGAATGAGGAACCACAATTTTTCTATTAGATTGAATATCTAGAGCGGTTGGGATCATTGATCTGATGTCATTGAAAAAGTTTTGTTTTGTTTTTTTGGCAAGGCGGTTATTTATTTTTTTAGCTAACTTTTGCAATATCTTTCAGATTTGGCTTCTGCTTACATTTTTTCGTTTATTCAAATATTTTCTTCCGAGTGCATTCACTTTTCATTCATTATTACTCTTTTTTAGTTTTCGCAAATCCCAGGACTTACCATTCTTAAAAGCAAATTTATTTCTCTTATATTTTTAATTTGCTAATGTTTTCTATTTCGTTTTTGACCATTTTGTAATCTGTTTCAGCTTTTCGTAATTACGAATGTTGTGTTGCAATCACTCAATACCTTTTTACAATATTCTGTTTCTATTTTGAGATTAGATCATTCTTAACATCAGTAACAATCTTTATCAACCTGAAATTAAAAAATAAATATGAATAACTATCCTATTATGTGTATAATATATTTATACAGTGGAAGCTCACTTCACGAATTTAATTCGTTCCTGAAAGCCGTTCGTAACCCGAAATGTTCGTAAACCGAAACTATTTTTCCAATAGAAATCAATGCAGAGAAAAAAGTCACAGTACAATAAAACTAGAAAAGAAAAGCAAGACACAACACACGAATGTATACAACATGGCGGTCAAATGAGAAATGATTCCGTTCGCGTTAACTCGGTTCGGCAATGTTGTTCGAGAACCGAAATTTTGTTCGATAACCAAGGCATTTTCATCTCGAATATTCTGTTCGAAAACCGATTTGTTCGACATGTGAGACGTTCGAGGAGCGAGGTTGCATTGTATTATATTTGTTTACAAATTGATGATCAACACATGAGTTGCATAATAAAACCTCACAACATCAAATAAGTTATTGCAAATTTTTCTAATAAAAAGTAATAAAATTATTTCTAATAGCCTAAGTGGAAAATGTGTGTCAGTAAATTATTAAATAATTTTAATTTCTCAGTTTATAAACAAAGAACGGTTTTATTTATTTATTTTTATTCAAGGTTTTCTGATATCTTGTATAATTAATGTTGTAGAACATCCTTATATTGGTTACGATTATTTACCGTATACTAACATTGAGAATATCACCTACAGAACATGTGAAAAATGAGGAAGTTTTAAGGAAAATAAAATAAAAACTACAAAGAAATTTCTGCTAACATTCAAGAAACTTTGAGACACATGTCGAGGAAAGAAGACTTCGAAAATTGGACACTCATAGAATATATCGAATGAAGAGAAACAAAGAAAAGCAGTGTGTAACCTAATATGCAAATCAATAGTGAAACAAATACCAAAATACAAGTAGTAGCCATAAAGGAACAAGTATTTCTGAGAGAAAGCTGTGGCGAGCCATAATCCCCAACGTCTCTAAGGGATATAACACAAAGACAAAGACAAAGCGAACCTATTCGACAGACTTGATTAAATGAATGGAGGTACAAATACCACAAAAACAAATAGATGTCATAAAGGAATAAATATTGCTGAGAGGAAGCTGTGGAGAACCATGACCAACAACGTGATGAAGGCGCATGAAGCATAGACAAAGATAACCTACTTGATAAGTTTGATCAACAAATGGAAGGAGAAACATTCACCAACAAATATCGCTGAAAGTAACAAGCGACAGGAAGCTGTGGAGAACCATGATCGCCAACTTCCTGAATGAACAGTGCACGTAGAAAGGCAGGCAAATCATAAAATGAATGAAGGAACAAGAATCCCATAGTTAAAGAGGAATTATAATGAAAGAACTATTGCTGAAATTAACAAGAGACAGGAAGTTGTGGAGGGCCATGAACGCCAACTTTCTGAATGAAGAGTGCACGTAGAAAGGCAGAATCTACCTGATAAGCCTGAGAAAATAAATGAAGGAACAAGAATCCCAAATTTAAAGAGTACAGTAATAATCATAATGAAAGAACTATTGTTGAAATTAACAAAAGACAGGAAGTTGTGAAGGGCCATGATTGCTCACGTTCAAATGGCACATAAAAAGAGGGATACGCTACACTCTTCATTTAATAAGTAAATATCTATGTCGTGATACATTGTTTGTTATAATCTTAAACAACAAAATGAGTGATTGGTCAAGTATTTAAAAATAGTAACAGAACTGGTGTTCGCTTTAGAGAAACAATAGGCGATCATGTTGTCCTATTTTTCTACGATGAAACAATGCATCCGGGCAAGTCAGCAACTTCTAAATAAGGAAACAATAATAATTTCACCCGAACCTTAAAAAAAAATAAAAAATGAAATAAATAAATAAATAAAAATCCTCAGAATTTCTAAATGGAATCAACGTAGGCAAAAAAAAACTATTAAATTTAGAATTATTTGCATTTCTATAAACCAGTTTGTTGTTATTTTCAAACGCTGCCAACCCATCTTGCCCCCATCCTCCCTCTCACTGCATTTTTCTCTCTCTCTTTCTCTTCTCTTCCCTTCCCTACCCCCCTTCTCATTTTTCCTGTGTTTATTTATTCTTTGTGATATTAGCAAGTAATTCCATTAATTTGCGGTCTTCTCCCAAGCAACTGTATATTACCGCGCTTAAACACCAGTGCGCTGTACTACGCTACTTGTCAAACGCAAATCTCTTCTCGCTCATAAATTTCCGGCCTGTTTGTTCCATTATAGTTGCAAATTGACAATTATGATATCTTTGCTTGTTTTAGTAAAAGGCTTCCTCTTAGAAAGATTGGCAAATATCGAAAAGTCACAATGATACCGACAAACTAACTCGAAGAGATCAGGTATTCATTTTATTATACACTATAGCTAAACAGATGGAAATTCCACAGCCTTTGCCGATTAAGATTATCCACCTTCTACGTTTGCACTTTTCCCACCTTTACTCTGTATCATCTCATTCTTTCCCTTATTCCTTCTAATCTTTGTCACCCGTCTATATTTCATCCTGATGACACAGGCGATGATTTATTGAATTACCGCCCCCTGACAATAATCACAGGCGGTGCGAGATTTGGAAGCCTCTTTCTCTTTCTCCTTTGACTTGCGAAGCGACAAGTTCTTTTTCGCTCCGATAGACAAGGTATGTAAGTATTTCAGGGACACATACTGAAGGTTTCTTTGAACTTTTCTTAACTTTAACTTCCTTTCTGTAACATGTCTGTTTGATACGATTATTAATTGTTGTTTGTTTGAACTCAATGTTTTGTGACTTATTTGTATCCAGACCCACATGAATCCACCAAATATTGTTTGCGAGACTAATGTACCAAAATGGATATAAAATGATTCACTTTCACTCTCGTAACAATCTATATGTTATAAAAGTATAAATTAGTTTCATATTTGAAAAAGGAAGGATCACAAATATTTTCTAGATTATCTTCTCTTATCTTTCCCTTGTTCTATATTCGCATAAAGAGTGTTGCTTCCCTGATAAACTACAATCTTCAAAAGTTTAAATGCAACGTCAATCGCCATCTTCTATCTTCTTGAATCCCGTTCATCTTTTATCGTTTCCTGAATGCCCCACTATACCCAATCCTTTCTCTCACTGTATTTCCCGGCTTACTTGGGGCGAAATGATTAAAAAAAAATCAATCCCAAGTTTTATTCCATGCCACATATTATGATCGTTGTCCCTCGGTATCCAGCCAATCAGCTTGTGTCTCTAAGTATTACTTTATTTCCAAATCTACCAAAATGCTTTAACCATGTGACCCCTGACCACCGCTTTACCGGCAGTAGAGAACAATGACTTAATGCCCAACATCGATTGAACGGTGCGTAAACACTTGTAACTTGTAACTATTTTAATATCTACAGCGAAACATTACATACCAATTATTTACGAAATTTTAACCCTAGCCCAGACAGAAGGGTTTAAATTGTTCAGAAACGTAAGGCTCAAAGGGTTCAAATTAAAAAAAAAAAAAGTCCTCAATGACACATGGCACAGTGGATAAAGACGTTGGTTAGATCCAGTGACAGGACCCAAAGAGTGTGAGTTCAATACCCGGTTAAGGCAGTGGAGAACTTGGAGAGGGGAATTAACAGTAGATAACTGATAACTGACATCTATTAAACATGGCATGTGGAACTAGAACAGTCTACCCCAGTGAGCGAAATAAATGGTTTAGTTCGACATTCCAACCATCTGAAGAAGGACGGAGCGTACAACGGCTGAAACGTTGTAATAAATATTGCGACAAAGATGAGGACATTAGTCCGAATAATGTAAATAATGTAAAAAAAAGTTTATTCTAAAATCGGATATTATCTAACAGCTTCGTTGAATTTCAAAGCAATAAAAGATTCCAAATTGATATTATTTCTGTTACTATTAAAAAAAAAAACATTTTTCCAGATAACATCACAATTACTCCAAAATGATTTAAAAGCTATTTAAACTTGAATAAACCGGGCGAGATCCTTATATAACTGCAAAGTCGTGAATTTGTTTTTACAACACAAAAAAGGTTGTTTATTCTTTATTCATTGACGTTATTGATAATTATTCATTATTGATAATTAATAATTATTCAAGTTAGCTTAATACAAGGCAACATGGAATGGACTACAGTCGTTCCTCTTATCCGCGGGGGATGTTTTCCAAGACAACCAGCGGATACCTGCAACTACAACTTAAAGTTGGGATGGAGTGTAAATCAAGCATTCTTTCAGATTTTTTAACATCTCTATCCACTGACCGCTGCCACAAAGTTTTTATACTTCATACTGACTCTCACCTAATTAAAACAGTTGCTAGCATATTTTGGCCCTACATAAACTAAGAATTCGCAAGGCTTACGGCCACATCATGTCGCAACACCAGTTCCCATACGATCATCGAAGTTAAGCAACGTTGAGCCTGGTCAATAGCTAGTGGGTGACCACTTGGGAATAATATGGCCGTAATGCCGTAAGCTTGGATGTGCAGGTGGTGTAATGGATAATGGCTCAGAATTGTTAATCTGAGAGTCGAGTTCCAATTCCAGCTGGGTTCGTTATATTCATTTATGCGCAAATACCCTTGGGAAAGGCATGAATCCATCTCTTCTACCTTCACCCAACCTGTTTTGGATTAATTAGGTAAACTTTTATCACTAAAAACATTATTATCACCGCAAATAAAATCTTACAATTCAAAAAAAAATATTCCTTTAAATATCCTGCAAAAGATTGAGTCGTAGAAAACAATTCAATCAAACGATCAAGAATTCACAAGAAATTTTTAGACCTAGCTTACGGCCATATCTAGTTGAAACAACGGTTCTCGGCTGATCACCAAAGTAAAAGTAGCGTTCAGCCTAGCCAGTACCTAGATGAGTGACTGCTTAGAAATAACAAGTGCTGTAAGCCCTTACCAACCCGCACTCGGCCAACGGTGTAGGGTGATGGCGCATTCCTCTCCAAAAATGCCAAATGGAAAAATCTGGAGAAGAACTACGCCCAACAAAGGACTTTCACAGGCTGTTAAAGAAAGAAAGTTAGACTGTCCACACGTGCCTTATTAGATAAGAAGAATATAGGTTTTTTGTGTACATACGAGGAGGTGCTGAAAAGGTTTCGACACTACCAAGAAGTCTTTGGTCAGATTTTCATGGAGGACGACAGCCCCCCTTTGTACCAATGAGAAAGATGAAAGGCATAAATTGGACACAGTAACAGATTTATTACAATGACTAATACTGAAATACTAAGCTAAAATTACTAAATATTGAGTTTAGTCAAAAGTCAGGAATTTTGGAAAATTGGCGCTACATGGTCCTCCTTTCATAATAGTAAATCCTACATTTGTAAAATCTTCAATATTTCTAAGGTATAAATATGTTTCCACTCATATATATATATATATATATATATATATATATATATATCAGGTTGGTTAAAAAAATGTCAAAAAACGACATTATTTTTGCACCAACATACTATATATATATATATATATATATATATATATTAAAGAAGTAAAAGATGCAAATGGCCAGGCACAAATATATATAGGATGTACTGAAGGCAGCTTTAAGACGGGATGGTATAATCACAAGTCATCATTCAAACTAAAAAGACTTAGGAATTCTACCAGACTAACCAGACATGTGTGGGAATTAAAAGAAAAAATAACAAAGATCCGATTGCAAACTGGAAAATATTAAAAAAAAAAAAAAAAAGTCAAACTTTACGGCAATCATAGTAATATCTGCAATCTTTGTCAGGAAGAGAAGTTAACAATAATAACATTTCCAGACCAGAAAAGCCTGCTGAATTAGAAATCAGAAATAATGACACGATGCATGCACATTAAAAAGATCCTTTTCAGTTCATACGAATCAGGATGAAAGTATGTATATTTCATAAACCCCGCCTCTGATACAATTTCAATACCCTTGCTTTTCTCCGCCCCTTCTATTGCACTTCGTGTGGTGTGTTTATATATCTTTAAATAATAAAGCCTTACGAAATTATTTAGTCTGAATCGCTTGAAGATACCGAAAGGTTGAAACCAATGTAGCGTGATCGGCTGATCTCTTAATTTTATATATATATATATATATATATATATATATATATATATATATATATATATATATATATATATATGTAAGCAAATATATGGATATAGATCCGACAGTATGAAGAAAAATATACGGAAAAACAAACAAAAATCCTTATATGCAATTATGCTGTTTTAATGTTAATATAATGTCAACGTCGGACGTTTCGGTCTAATAAACCATCTTCAGGACATATTCATAAAATATAATTAACATTATCAATTCAATTCAATTTGTCATGTTGAATTGATAATGTTAATTATATTTTATGAATATGTCCTGAAGATGGTTTATATATATATATATATATATATATATATAGTCATCTACAGATAGACTGTTTCGCTGTATCACGTCCGATTGCTTGAAGCCGGGATTTCTCTTTCTGTTTTTCCCGCTCTTTTTTCTTTCTGGTTTTCTTTCTCTTTCCTTGTCTCCCTCTGTAACTTTCTTTCTCTCTCTGCTTCGCTCTTCCCTTTCTGCTTCTACCGTTTTCTCTCTCATTTCGTTCTCTGTTTATCTCTTTCCACCTCTCTCTTTCCTTCTCATTTCTTTCCTTCTCCCACCTCCTCTTTCTCTCTCTCTCTCTCTTTCCCGCGCTCTGTGTCACTGTATGATTTTCTCTCTCTCTCCCTCTCTCTCTCTCTCTCTCTCTCTCTCTCTCTCCTATCAACTCTAACGTCAGCTTAATTCCTAATCCCCGTAGGATCTTCTTTTCTCTACACGCCCAACTAAAATCAGAGAAGAAAACATAAAAGGACAATGACCCTTGACATTTGACCCTTGACTAAGCCTAACATAAGTCTCTAGTGCTTTTCTTGTGTCATCTCATAACTCTCTACAAATTCCTGTCCTTTCCTAAGCAATGTGTTATCCACGAAGCAGGCCAATCATGAAGTGCTTCACTTGTAATATTATATCATTTTTATTTTCTACCTTTTAACTGTGTATTGACTTTTCTTGCATTGTATCTATTATCACTGATTTCGGGCCTCTTCTTTTATGTTTTTGCCTGGTATTCAACTCGATTAGTTATATAAACAGGCTAATTAAAAACAAACAAAAACACGTTGTTCAAAATACGTTGCAGGTATTATAAACTATTGTTAAAGACACATGTATTTGCTTTGCTTCAATGTACAAGGTGGTCCGAAACATAATATAATTTTCTATTGCATAAGTAAGCATAGCTTCCCTATTTTGAAAAATTATCATACTAAATTTTGTTTGACTCAAGACGTTCTATACTACAGGTCTACTCATAGTGCAGCTAAGGGCCAGAACTGGAAATGTACTTTATAAGCTCTGCATTTCACTGGGAGCAACATAGTTTGGTTTTAGGCTTGTGGTTGTTCTCTACTGCAATTGGCTTAAACAAATGTTGGTTTTACATTTGGAATAAGTATAGCTTCTTTAACACCAGAACACGACTACTAACCACGGGTATATCATACCCGTTTTTGAAAATCTCAAAAAATATTTTAAATAAAAATCTTTATTTGAAATATTTTACATGCAGGCACTTCAAACTTTGTAATTTGAGTTAACATTTATAGGAACTGAAAAAAATACATTATTTAGGTAAGAAAATCAGGTACTGAAAATTGTAATTAAAAATAGGAAAGTTTTTTCTGGGTACTATATACCCATGGTTAGTGTTCTAGGGTTAATTGAAGTACAGGGTAGTCCAAAAGTCTTGTCACTCCTACATAATATAATTTTCTTTTTCAACGCTCTGTAGGGTATTATAAAGAGAGCGAGTTTCACATGAACGATACCAGAATACCCACCAGGGGTCTTAAAAGTACCTTATGCTAAGTGTGGGGGCATAATCACAGTTCTGTTTTCAAAAAATGTTTTCAACTTCATATTTTATGCCTTGTTACACATATTTTATACAGTATTTTCAAGGGTTTTATTGATCTATACGTAATTAAAAACGATTATTGTACATATGAAAGAAAATTTATGCTAAGTGTATGGTCACCAATACTATTTTTCAAAAATGTTTTAAAAAGGACCTGAAATGTTTCTAAAGTGTTTAAGATGAAAGTTTAAGGCATATGGAGTTTTAGCAATCAAAATAGGTACTTATAAGCACTTTGGGTACGCGGGGTGCAAGTATTCGCGGATTCTAACTATCCGTGCTGGCTCTGGTCCCTAACCCCCGCGCATACGTATGACTCACTGCATATATATATATATATATATATATATATATATATATATATATATATATATATATATTTATGAAATAGCGATATATATTATTCTATATTAAGAAGAGTATTGAGGAAATTATAAGACAAAATAGAAAAAAAAATTATTGTTGACGCGTTTCATCCGTTAGGACTTCGTCAGACTTTAAGTTGGTTAGTCACCGCAACGTCAACAAACCCAGTCCTGATGAAGGCCGAACAGAGGAAACGCGTCACAAATAATCTTTTTCCCCATTTTGTCTTACAATTACTCTCTCTCTCTCTCTCTCTCTCTCTATATATATATATATATATATATATATATATATATATATATATATTTAAAGATGATAAGATAAACAACAAATAGGAAACGTTTATTAATTTAACATGTTTCACGTTCATTAAAGTTTCATCAGGTGGAAAAATCAGGTTTCACTTGCATTCGACTTGTTAAACCAACGTTAGTTTAATTTATGGCGTTCCGAATTCAAGGAGAGTCGACACGTCTCTCTCTCTCTCTCTCTCTCTCTCTATCTCTATATATATGCATATATATATATATGCATATATATATGTATATATATATGCATATATATATATATGCATATATATATATATATATATATATATATATATATATATATATGAAATAAGAATGAATCAAATAAAAATTCCACAGACAAAACCGCCTTATCGTTACATTATATTATTCGTAACGGTTCTTCTGATGACGAGGTGAAAGAAAAAAAGATTACCTTTCTAAAGGAAAACTATGCAGTCTTGTCTTTTTAAAACTATATATATATATATATATATATATATATATATATATATATATATATATATATATATATATATATGTGTGTGTGTGTATGTATGTATGTATAGAATTTTATTATATCCATTAATGCTGTTTTGGGAGCAATCTGTGACTTGAATCTGTAAAGTACTCAAGTTTTTAATTTTACATAAATAGTTTAATGGCTGTAAATATATGTACATAACTATATGCAAGTTTTTATGCACAAACAACATCGAACATATATATATATATATATATATAGATAGATAGATAGATAGATAGATAGATAGATAGATATGAAATGCCTAAAATAGATATATAGATAGATAGATAGATAGATAGATATGAAATGCTTAAAGTAGATAGATAAACTGACTAAAATAGATAGATAGATAAACTAAGATAGATAGATAGATAGATAGATAGATATGAACTGACTAAAATAGATAGATAGATAGATAGATAGATATGAAATGCTTAAAGTAGATAGATAGATAAACTGACTAAAATAGATAGATAGATAGACAGATAAACTGACTAAGATAGATAGATAGAGAGATAGAGAGATAAACTGTCTAAAATAGATAGATAGATAGATAGATAGATAGATAGATAGATAGATAGATAGATAGATTTCACACGCTTAAATCTGTTTCCCATGCATTGTTGAGTTTGTGATTGCCTGCTTAATATAACTGTCTTCTGAAAAGAAAACGTATATTTTAATCATATTTGTCTTTTTTTTTTCTTTTTTTTTTTTTTTTTTTTGCTAAATTCATTGCATCCGATGTGAGCATATGAGTACGCGCTGCAATTCCTTCACTCCGATGAACGTAACTCTTTCCTGATTCATAGCCTCGAATAAATCCCGTCTTAAACGAGCCAGAAACGAGAGAAAATCCTTATAAAGAAATAATAAAAGAATTCACTTAAAGTTGATCCCTACCTTTGAATGTTAATAAATTGTCCAATTTTGCAGTTTGCGATCGAAGGTTATTTTTGCTGAAAAGGCGAAGTTCCTCTTCCACTTGTCCCCAGCGCAACACATACGCCGTGTCGCAAACGTCCCGGTTAAAAGCAGAACGACCAAGCAACTAAACGCCGCAGGTGAGAACGAGCGACAAAAACCTCGCAAATGACGCCAATGGTCGTTGTAGTAGCGATGGTGGTTGTGGTAGGAGCAGCAGTCGTCCTCGCCGTCGCTGTCGTTTCCTTTGTCATCGTCGTACACAACAGAAAAGATGGAGTAGAAGTCGTTATAGAAGTGCTAATGAGTGTCTGATGAAGCCAACAGGTAAGACAAGTGAATTAGAGGCGCACGAGGTAAAATCATGCGCAAAGAATAGTTATTATGACAGGCGTTAACTATTTTTCAATTTGTCTTCGCTCTTGGGCAAAAAGTCTCGTTTATTCTGTATAATTTAATGGGGGCTTACATTTCTGTGAGATAATCCAATACAATTTGAATTCATGCAGTAAAAATGGATAGTTTAATAATAATTGGAAAAAAAATAAACTTTCTATTATTGTTAAAAATAGATATATATATGGACATTTCATTGAATACGACAAACAAGGTGCTTTTATTTAGTTTTTTATACAATTTCTCATGTAATCTAATATTTTTTTTCATTTCGGATTATAAATTATATAAAAACTGTCCGAATGTTCTTTTTATCCGAGCGCTTTCGGCTATACATTTAGCCATTTAGCTAAGTTATTGAAACACCCCTTATAAATATATATATATATATATATATATATACATATATATATATATATATATATATATATATATATATATATATATATATATATGTGGGGGGGTCAATAACTTGGACCGATTTTAAATGTGAATTAAGTTTAAGCGTCTAAGGATTTTTCTTCTTTTTCTTTTAGATTTGGCGGACATTTTGGCGATATTAGTTTTCACACATAATTGCCATGACTTAAAAAATATGATCCAATAGAGAAATAAATAAATTTTCACCAATAACACTGATTTATTACTGCTGACTTCGGTCAGTCTTAATGAAACACCCTTATATATAATCCCTCTTAATGAAACACCCTTTATATATATATATATATATATTCATTCTTAGAGCTCATATATATATATATATATATATATATATATATATAGTTTTAAGGTGTCCTATATTTATGGGATAAAGTGCTCAATATTAGAGATAGAGCGTATATAAATATAAATATAAAAATAAACATTGAAGTCAAAACTCAGAGGCGACAGGCTGTTTCATGCTAGACGCAATTCCTCTGAGTGTTAACTTCAATGTTCACTTTTATATATATATATATATATATATATATATATATATATATATATATATATATATATATATATAGAAAGAGAGAGAGACAGATAGAGAGAGACAGAAAGAGAGAGAAGAGAGAAAAAGTAAAAATGACAAATCCATTGGTATATAATCCAAGTGGATCCTAGTAATATAAAATATTAAAACTGATCCACAAAAAAAGCTCAATGTATTTACTAATAGAGAGCAATATAATTAATAAACAATAAAATCCCAAATTACCTCATATGGGGAATAGCCTATTTCGGCAGACAAAATATCGGTCGTCTGTCTTATCAACCCTGGTTTGGACTGAGTTCGTGTCAGAAATAGAAATTTAACTATAAAAAAAAACACCAGTCGAAAAACTATATATATATATATATATATATATATATATATATGTGTGTGTGTGTGTGTGTGTGTGTGTGTGTGTGTGTGTGTGTGTGAAAGTATATAGAAATAGGAAAGAACTGGTTAGGTAAATAATCCAAAGTTCTTTAGTATTTTAGTTATTATTTTTAAAAATAGTGCTCGATACAAAAGTAGAGCATAAATATAATTATTTATTTAAAAATATGATTCCAACACGCTACATAAGAGTTCTCATGTTTCAAAACAAGAGCCGAAAACTTCAATATAATTATTCGAATTAAATTGAATTAAAGTAAGCTCTGTTCCATCTTCAAGCGAAATTTTTTTTTTGGAATAACTTATTTCTGAAATTTACGTGTTTTAATAGCATATTCATTATTGAAATCAAAATTTCCATGGTAACGGCCAGCGCGATTGTTCATATAGAGAGGGGCGCAGTGTGTTAATAATTTGTATCAGTATAGAGTTACATTCATAGATGTCAAGTCAGGGTAAAGTTGGGGTATCTAAATTTAAAGCGGAAGATGATTTCGTCTAGTCTGGTTTATGTGTCTATGGAGATTTATTTATTTTTTTATTTTATTTTTTCTGAAAGGGTTTTGTGTATATATATATATATCCTAGGAATATATATATATATATATATATATATATATATATATATATATATATATATATATATATATATATATATATTCCTAGGATAAGAAATTTTAGTGATAAATGTAGAAAACAAGCAACTTATGTTTCACCTCTTCTCTTAATGTCAATCTTAGTCTATCCAAATGGTTCTGCAAACTGTTAAACAAGTGATAATCAGAAGGAACAAGATGGAGAAAATATGGAATATGAAGCAATTATTCCTAACCGACAAGCATAATCGTGATGGGGGATTACTTCCTTTCTGTTGAGTAATAGTGGACGTTTTCTCTCCAAAGCTACTTTCAAATGACGAATTTGTTGACAGGAGAGATCAACACTGATTGGTTGATTATTGTCTAAACGTTCATAATGGATGATTCCAAAGCTATCTTTTTCTTTCCATTCTTTTCTAAAACTTTGTCGTTTCTCACATGTTCGGCCCATGGTATGAAGATCTTAATAAAACATCAGTCTTCCGATATGTCAGTGTATTCGGGACAACGTCATCACAGATGAAGAAGAGACTTGATGCAACAGAAATGCCGTTCTAAAATGTGAGAGACGGCGATGTTTTAGAAAAAAAAAATAAACGTCACTTATACATAACATCAGAAAGAAACAGTTAAATTTTTAGGGTACATAATGAGAAAAAAGGGCTCGGAAAATTTGATACTCACATGATATATTAAAAACAAGAGGGACAGATGAAAACGCATAACCTGCCTAGCGAATTTATGTAAATGGATAGCAGGAAAAGGTTTAGTAGAGATAACCAGAAGACGAAATTTAATAAAAACTACACGGGGAAGGAAATTGTGGAGAACCGTGATCGCTCAAATCCTGAAGCAGTGTTTCTCAACCTTTTTAAGCAACGGCACACCTGAAATGAAAATGAAAATGAAAATATCACGGCACACTTGGCAAAATTTTAAAAAGGTATACATATGAAATAAAACTATAGATTTTGAATTTAACAAAGAATGTTGAATACAATTACATGCAAAAAGTTAATATTCAGGAAAAAATTTTAAATTTAAATTTAAAAATTAATTTTTTTTTTTTAAATGAAAATTAAAACAATGTATTTAAAATAACATAATCGAAGAATAGTGAAAAGAATTATTTGAAAAAAACGTTTATTCATTTATTCAAATACTAAGGCTGTACTACTTCCGCACGCGCATGCGCACACACACACACACACACACACACACACACACATATATATATATATATATATATATATATATATATTCCGTGACAATATTTCGCGGCACACTTAAGAGAATCGGGCGGCACACTAATGTGCCGCGGCACGGCGGTTGAGAATCACTGCCCTAAAGGGACACGGTACATAAATGATGATGATGATGATGAAGAAGAAGAAGAAGAAGAAGAAGAAGAAGAAGAAGAAGAAGGAAGAGAAAAAGGAGAAAATGAAGAAGAAGAAGAAGAAGAAGAAGAAGAAGAAGAAGGAAGAGAAAAAAGAGAAAATGAAGAAGAAGCAGAAGAAAAAGAGGAAGAAGAAGACACAGAAGAAGAAACAGAAGAAGAAGAAGAAGACACAGAAGAAGAAGAAGAAGATGCTTAAAAGAAGAAACAGAAGAAAAAAAGCAGAAGAATGAAGAGAAGATGACGAAAATGAAGAAGACGCCGAAGAAACAGAAGAAGAAGAAAAAAGGAAGAAAAAGAAGAAAAAAAATAAGAAGAAGACGCAGAAGAAGAAGTTGTAATACCGCAAGTTAAACGTTAAAGTTTCTGAAGATTAAACTTTACAAATTTTTTTCTAGCTAAAATGAATTTGATTCTATTGTGGCCTTTTGAATAATCTTTTCTTAAATACTCTCCATTGATTTTAATTATATCCGATATAATTATTTCAAGACAATCTATATAATAATTGTACTTGTCCCGCCCGCCTTCATTAGTTTGCACGACCCTTACGCCCTGCCAATACCTCATAGATAATGGTCCGTTCCGTTTTGATCTCGTAGAAAGCGAGGAAAAGATACTACTTGGTTTCAGTGAGAAAAAGAAAGAAAGAAAGAAAGAATGAATGAATGAATGAATGAATGAATGAATGAAAGGCGTGTGTTAACGTCTCCTGCCATTATAATGGACTATTCTGTTTTGATCGTTTGAAATGCGGGGAAAAGACGCTACTTCGTTTTAGTGAGAAAATGAATAAAAGAAAGAAAGGAAGAAAGAAAGAAGAGAAGATAGAAGTGCTTCACAGCTGTTTCAGTAAAATGGAAAAGTTGTCAATTTCAAATCTTTTCATTTGTATCGCCTTACTTCTTAAAATAATTACCAGCATATATATATATATATATATATATATATATATATATATATATATATATATATATATATATATATGATTGTTATTGCAATATTTTGTTAATGTTGTTAAGCTCAAATATTTAACGATGCAATAGGAGAATTTATACGGGTATTTTTGTTTTCGTGGAACTCGCCATGAGCTTATTCAACCTGTTAACTTAAGAATTAAGATTCATCAGGATATCCAAATAGAAAAATAAGATTTTCACGGGTCTTTCTAGTAAAAATACATTCATCAATTTTTATCTTAACCATCACCAATGATATACACCCGGCATTTCAAGCCCAAATATCTGACACTATTTCCTCGTGTCCTGCAATTAGTTGCCGCCATGAGCAAGACTGAATTGTAACGTCCATTGATTGAAATAACCGAATATACTAAAGTGGATAAAAAATTCTGCAGCTTTTTTGTTGAATTTGATCTGAAAATGTCAGTGTATATTACGCCTAATATTCATCAAGTGCATTGACAGAGGAAGGGATAATGCTAAAAAAAATTTTGTTGTTCAAAATAAGTGTTTCCTCATCATTAGGCTACTGACATATTAATGCAAATACGTTTGTTTGTTTCATTGTTTAGCGACCTATCAACATCTTTATGGGTCATTTAATGCCGAAATTTCATTTTCTTGGCAGCATTATTAATTTCATTTACAATTATGGATTGCTATTATTATTTTTTTTTCAAAAATGTATTGCTGGTATTTTTTTTTACTCTGAAAATATATTTCTGCTACTTGCTAACCATTACACTACGGTACGTGGCTTAGACGGGGCGCGAGGCCGAATGCGTGGATCGAACTCAATATTCACTCGTAACTTATCTAGCGAGACCAGCTTGCTTACCATTACCCCACTTGATGGTAGACGGCAATGAAAATATGTTTCTATATATCGCGAGTCTTATATATAAAGTTTATATAGATGGTAAGCTCATGTTTACCTAAATGATCAGTACTTGTACCTAACCTTGCTTTATAATAATAATAATAATAATAATAATAATAAATTTGAATTTCTTATACCCTGTCAAATATGTTAAAAACTTTATTTGAATACGAGAACTGCATATTCATTGAGGTGTTTCTTCACAATATTGTTTGAAAGAAAACTGACATCTGACCAGAACAAAGAAACCGATGCGGTAAAGCTAACCTCATATTATTATTATTATTGTTTCTTCGTTCCTTGATTAGTTAGCACGTACGCTACGCCCTGCCTTTATCACAGATACACAATAGGCCATTCTTGCTTAATTGCGAGGATAGGCAGAAGAAAATATATATCAAAGGCGCTGTTTGGTTTTAGGGAAAGAAAGAATGAAATATGAAAAGCTAATAACGTTCTCATGTATTTAACGTCTGCTTCAATGAAATGGAAAAACATGACAATTTCAAATATTTTCATTTGTACCCGCTTACTTCCTTAAATAATGACCTGCATTCATATTTAAATGTGGTAAATCTAACATATTACAATTCTGTTTACTGCTTCGTTCTATAGTTAGCACGAACGTTACGCCCTGTCATTACCGCGGATAAAAGTTGGGCTATTCCTGTTTGATTACGAGGATAGAAAATTTATATCAAAGATGCTGTTTGGTTTGAAAGAAAGAAAGAAAGAAAGAAAAGATGGCAATAACGCTGTCATGTGTTTAACGTTCAAATATTTTCATTTGTACCCTCTTACTTCTTTAAATAATGACCTGCTTTCACATCATTTTTTTAAGCATTTCACCCCAAGCAAGTCGGGAATGTCACTAGCACGCAAGGGGTTACAGAAAGTAGGAGCAAGAGTAAAGAGGCGGGATAGAGGAAAGGACGAAGAGAAGGACGGGGAATAGATCAAAGCATCTGGAGATGTCGATTGACATTGTATTTGCATATTTGGAGATTATAGCTATCAGGGAAGCAAATAAGAGGAAGGGAGTTCCACAGACGGGAAGTGCGGGACATGAAGCTATTGAAGAAACAGCTAAATTTAACCGTTTCGACAGTGAAAGGGTGGGACTGAGATGCCAACCTAGTAGCACGTTTAAATTCATGCAATTTGGGAACCAGTGAAAGTAGCTTGTTGGTGAAATTATCTGTAGAAAAGACAGAGGGAAGCTACGGCACGTCTGTTAGAGAGGGACTGTAAACGAGATGCCAGATCAAGGCCAATCGTATTACATATCAGTCTCTGGATTTTGTCGAGGACCGTAAGACGAACAGCGATGGCTCCAGATCATATACTTATGATTGTTATTGCAAAATTTCGTTAAAGTTAAATTCAAATATTTAATGCAATAGAGGTTCCATGAGTATTTTATAGCGGCAGAACTCGCAAGGACCTTATTCAACCATTAGCTTTAGAATTATGTTTAATCAGATATTCAAAATAAGAAAACTGTGAAATGTTCACGGGTATTGCTAGATTATAACAACCTTGCTATCAGTCAAAACTAGGGTGTTTATAAATTCTTTCAATTGTTGAAGAAAAGACAGAGAAGAGCAATTATTATTTATTCAAAAATTATAACAGAAACGTTATAAAATCATTAAAAAATATATCACTTGATAAGAAACCAGAAATGTTGAAACAAAATGTATTGAGCATTCTTTTAAGAATAGTATTTTTGGTTATGGCAATTTATTCCGTCTACACCAATCCTATACTTGGGTGTATATATATATATATATATATATATATATATATATATATATGTATGTATTTAAATAAGTTTTTTGTGGTAGAGAATTTAATGATAGATAGGAAAAGACAAAATTTATAAGGCATTTTAAAATAAAAGCTAAAAAAAAACAACCGGTTTCGTCCCAGTACTTATCAAGTTTATTTTCTGGGAACAGAAAATTTAAAAAGCATGTAAATTAATTTAAATTAACGAATGGAATGAAATGGAAGAGAAAAAAAGGTATATATATATATATATATATATATATATATATATATATATATATGTGTGTGTGTGTGTGTGTGTATTGTGTATTTAAGCAACAATCCTTCATTTATGCATGTTTCATTAAAAACAACAGACAAGGTATTACGGTTAAACTTTTTATTTAATTTTTCTTGTGTTCGAACAAGAGCTTTCTTTTTCGAACACAGAATGTGTAGAAACTGTGCAAATGTTCTATAGTTCCAAGCGCTTTCGGCTATACTTTCAGCCATGAGCAAGAATGATTTTATTTTTTCAGTTTAATTGAGTGTGTACGTTATGCGTATGTTTTTAGTGTGTTATAGAGATGTTTTATAGAACATTTGGACAGTTTCTACACACTCTGTGTCCCAAAAAGAAAGCACTTGTGTGAACAAAAGAAAAATTAAATAAAAAGCTTAACCGTAGTACCTTCGCTGTCGTTTTTAATGAAACATGCATATATATATATATATATATATATATATATATATATATATATATATATTATGAAATGGGCTAAGTCCGACAATTATTTCAATATATTTTCTGTTTATCTTAATTTTATAGATATAAATATTTAAGTAAACGTTTTGCTTATAATAAACAGTATTAACTGCACTTATCAGACTGATTGTCCGAGAAATTTCGTAGAAAATATGTGTCCTCCGACAGGGATTGCCCCTGTATCCTACACGGAACCGACATTTGGCCTGACGTGCTATACCATTTAGCTACAGAGGAAGCGTCTGGCTAGCAAAGTCAAATTACTGCTAACCAGAGGCTTCCTCTGTAGCTAAATGTAGCACGTCAGGCCAAATCAATATATATATATATATATATATATATATATATATATATATATATATATATATACACGTTTCATTAAATAATATAGACAAGTGTTGTCTATTTATTTTATGTAAATTTTTTTCGTAACTTCGTTTAATAACATTATCGTTGAAAGAAGAAAGAAATTCACAATAGTGATCCATATTTTTTTTAATACAATCTAAGCTTTCGGCTTACTTAAGCCATTATCAAAGATGTCAATTACAACATATTAAATAATATACGGACAATATATATATATATATATATATATATATATATATATATATATATAAGGTATATTTAGGTAGCAAATATATATCCAAAGAAGTTTGATGAAAAGAACTGGCATGGTCTGTCTGTTTAGTTTTTTTTATTATATTTTTTCCAATTTTCGAATAAAGTTTTGAGTATTGTGCTCGAAATAGTGTATAAACTATCTGATGTTTATATTTTGTTATTTTTGTTCAAGTAATTTCGACCATCGCAATCATTATCAAGAACCGATGTGTGGTAGTTAGAATTCCTTTGTGAACATCCTCGTATTCTTTGGGAAGCTGGACATTTCAAATGGTCGACCGTCACGTGATGTGTAAATGGTTATTGGAAACGAGGCTGCACAAAAAGAATACGATTTATTTTATTTTATTTTTATTGATGTATTTGATTTTTAATACAGGATGAGGCAGAGAGGACGCACGTTTTTAAAAAATTCATATCATTAATTTTATTAGAATATTGAATAAGTTATCGCTGATTTTTCATGAAAAGTAATGTTTTATTTACAAATATTAGTAAGAAACATATCACTGAAAGTATTGTCCATCGCTAACCACTACTTTTTCCCATCTTGCTGGCAGCATTTATATTCCACGTCGGAAAAACGACACGTCTTTTGAGGCTAACAAAGAGTCGATCCATTTTTTGGCATTTTCATAAGAATTAAAGTGCTGCTCAGCCAGGCCATGTGCCATCAATCGGAACAGGTGATAATCAGGGGTTGCAATGTCTGGTGAATACGGCAGATGGAGTAGGACTTCCCATTTAAGCGTTTCCAAGTAGCTTTTCACACGTTTTGCAAGATGTGGCTTAGCGTTGTCATGTTGCAAAACCACTTTGTCGTGTTTCTGTTCGTATGGCGACTGTTCTTTCTTCAATGCTCGGCTCAAATGCATCAATTGTAGTCGATAGCGATATCACGTGATGGTTTCGGTCGGTTTGAGCAGCTCATAATAAACTATACCCAGCTGATCCCATCAAATGCAGAGCAGAAGCTTCGACCCATGAATATTCGACTTACCTCACGATCTTCTACGCTTAAAGTTATCGTAGTGTATCCACTTTTCATCACCGATACGATGCAAAAAATCTTTCGTTTCTGCCGTTAAAGCAGTTGTTCACACGTGACAAGACGCCGTTAGACGTCTCTCGTACGGCACCCAATATCCTTGCTTTTGAATCATTCCTAATGCTTTCAAACGTTTCGAAACTGTTGTGTGATTAATTCCTAATGATTCTCCAAATTCAGCTTGTGCCTGACATGAGTCTTCATGAAGTAATGCCTCCAATCCTTCGCCTTCAAACTTTTTCGGTGCGCCAGAGAGTTCTTTGCCTTCAACATCAAAATCATTATTTTTGAAGCGTCTAAACCAATCTTTGCATGTTGCTTCCGACAGAGCATGGTCACCGTAAGACATAACAAGAATTCTGTGTGCTTCAACTGTAGATTTCTTTTGAATAAAGTAGTGCAATAAAATTCCCCGCGGATACACTCTCTTTGGCACGGAATCCAACAAGTTGAAAGCTATGAAAAACAAAGTTGTTTACACTTCGGCGAAATGAGATACACTGAATTCCATGTTAGCTTATTGCACATCCTTATAGATGCGCTACCATCTGAAACTACACGCACGCAATTCTGGAAATGCCATCTGTTGGAAAACAGCGAGAACTTATTCAAGGACCCAATAGCTTCAAAAAAAATTTATTGATATTATCAATGTGTTCGTATTGAATTAGCATTTGAGAAAATCAAATATGGAAAACAACATCCCTCATGTGGTGTCCATTTTCATTGATGCATTTCTGAAGGCGTTCTTGGAAAATTGGTCTCCATTCTTTCCAGCGTTACGTCACTTTTGGGCTGTGTAGTGGAGTTTTGTGCAGTTCTCTCGGATTTTCAAAAGTCCAATAACGACAATTCTGTTGATTCAACATGCCTTTGAGATGAAAATGAGCTTCATCACTCATTAACTAAATGAGGTTATCATTTATCACAGAAATTACTTCCATCTGATGTACGAAATTAAACCGCTGTGCATATTCCCCTGGTCGTAACTGTTACCCAATGACCAATTTGTAGGGGGTGGGGGGGATGCAGTCCTTCATGCAAAATACGCCTTACCGAACGATTATCGATGCCAAGTTCAGTAGCATATAGATTCGGACTGCGCAGAAAAAATTGTCTGGCGCTTTCCATATTTTCTGAAGTACGTACCGTTTGCGCCCCCCCCCCAAACGGTCTACTATTCATTAGTGGACCTGGTATACGAAATGCGTGACCCTAGCTTAAGATTGTGTTAGAAGTGGCAACAGCCTGATTTTGGTGAATACTGAATCTGCGACGAAACTCATACTGGACTCCTGTGAGAAACTCGTTAATTTTCACGAAATTGTCGTTGGCGAACACGCGGTGCTCCATCGTCCACAGCGCCACGGCTTCAATTGAAAAGACAAAAAAATGCTACCCAGCGTATCGAATGGTACCTCTCAGACATATGTCTCTCCCCTTGGGGCTGAGTCATCGCCATTTCAAAAACGTCCGTCTCATCTGCCTCACCCTAATATAATATATGCACACATTAATTATATAATTTGCAATTCAAGATACTGTCTCCTATGGTAAATGATATTTTATTTAATATGGGTCGTATATTTGTACAACAATAGCTTCTAGGTTTTTGAGTTGTTACCTTATTAAGTGTTGTCTGAGTATTTTGGTGTTATCTACTAATATTTATCTTATGTTGATAGTTATAATTTCCTTCTCGAGGTTTACGTACTGATGATGAATAACAATGCAGAAGGGCTGATGAGATAAGTATTCATAGTTAGGATAAAAATGATCTTGAACTAAAAATCAGCATTATCTATCAATTGTTCCAAGCAACAGAACTCAAGATAAACCTTTCTAAAACAGAAACTATAATCTGGTCTGGGAATGAAAACAGTGGTGTCACCTAATCTTGAATTCATCATAAAAATTTAGGATGGGGAATTAGTAAATTGCTAACACTTCTGGTACCTTAGTGCATGGATAAGTATATAGGGGATAAGGATTAATAAGTGGAATAGGAGATAAGGATTATCAATGTATAGCAGATAAGGAATGATCAGTGTTTAAGAGACAAGGAATAATCTATGTAGGAGATACGGAATACTCAGTGTATAGGAGATAAGGATTATCAGTGTATAGGAGATATGGAATAATCTATATAGGAGATAATGAATACTCAATGTATAGGAGATAAGGAATAATCAGCGTATAGGAGATAAGGAATGATCAGATTATAAGAGATAAGGACTAATCAGTGTATAGGCGATAAGGATTAATCAGCGTATAGGAGATAAGGATTAATCAATGTATAGAAGTTAAGGATTATCAGTTTATAGGAGATAAGGAATAATCAGCGTATAGGAGATAAGGTTTAATTAATGTATAGGAGATAAAGATAACCAGTATAGGAGATAAGGAATGATCAGATTATAAGAGATAAGGAATAATCAGTTTATAGGTGATAAGGATTATTCAGTGTATAGGAGATAAAGATTAATTAGTGTATAGGAGATAAGGATAATGAGTATAGGAGACAAGGAATGATCAGTGTATAGGTCCCATCTCTGAGTGAAAGATATCCCATTATGACTAGCTATATTCTTTGTTGTTTCCTCGTCTACACTTTGTTTGATGGAAAGGAGACGTGGTGATTGTCTAGATTTTCTGGAGCGAATAAATTCACATTTCATCTCGAGAAAAGCTGTCGGCGAAAAATTTGGCAGGCAAAGCCGAACTGTTATGTGAAACTCTGGACGTGCATTGATTGGTTTATGCTAACCAATCAACGTCCTTCTTCCATACCAGTCTTGGCTGACTACGAAGGCGTTCTCTTGACTATTTTCTTTTCTTTTTTTATTATTTTGGTAATCTTCCTTCGACCAAAGATTACATTTTTGTTGTCGCTATCTTTACAGCAATTAATTGATATAATATGGCGAAAGTCTTGCGATGGTGTTTCTCGCCATGTATTCTAATTCTATTGCTAACCCTGCAGTATCGACTCTCATGTCTCTTGCCACCCAATTCCAATTCAGAGGAAAACAAAACTAATGAGAACAAGGGACCTTTTTTCTCCATTTTTCAATGATCCATTCCTAGTAGTTGCGTGAATATTGAAAAAGTTTTCGGAGATGAACATTACTCTGACGGCAATTGTTAATGTACTGTGTGTTGTGACACATTCTTCCCTTCATCATGATCAAAGCTACCTGCCATCTGAATTGCACTTTTGTTGGTTAGTGCTTTATAGGAAAGCCTCTGTTCGCTTCTCATATTTATTTCTTGACCGCCTAATGCCTTTTCGATGAATGGTGATCCCCCTATTCTCGAAACACTGCCGATATCTACTCACCACAACTAAACGTTAAACCACATGAAGCGCACTCTTTCAAAATGTTTTGACACAATCTTCTCGCTATTTAAAAAGATACTCAGATTTTTCTTCTTACCAATAACTACCACATTTAACACAACAAAATGAAAAACTCGGGAGCGGCTTACCTGATGTTACGACACACTAGCTGTCATTCTTGACAAATATAATTTAGATAATATATTTTTTGTTCACTATTTACATTATTCGGATTATTGTCCTCATCTTTGTCGCCATATTTATTACAACGTTTCGGCCGTTGTACGCTCCGGCCTTATTCAGGTGGTTGGAATGTCGAACTGAACCCTTTATTTCGCTCACTGGGGTAGACTGTTATAGTCCCACATGTCATGACTAATGGATGTCAGTTATCTCCTGTTATTTCTCCTCTCCAAGTTCTCCAACGCCTTAACCAGGTATTGAACTCACACTCTTTGGGTTGTGCCACTTGATCTAACTAACGCCTTTATCCATGTGTCCAACGGCCGAAACGTTGTGATAAATATGGCGACAAAGATGACGACAATAGTCCGAATAATGTAAATAGTGTACCTAATACCTCATCTCAAAAATATAGACAGATACTGAAAGGCCGAAACGTTGTAATAAATATGGCCACAAAGATGAGGACAATAGTCCGAATAATGTAAATAGTGTACATAATACCTCATCTCAGAAATATAGACAGATACTGAAAGGCCGAAACGTTGTAATAAATATGGCTACAAAGATGAGGACAATAGTCCGAATAATGTAAATAGTGTACATAATACCTCATCTCAGAAATATAGACAGATATTTTTTGTTATTTAACAGGTAGATTAGGGTGATATTTTCTCACAGAATATTGCCCATGCTATCACATTATCTCTTGTGATTTTGTCCCAAAATGGATTTTGGTGTCATCACATCCAAAAGATATGCAGCTCCATACGCATCAATGGCTGGTATAGTGTATGTTGTGACACGTTCCATCCACCACCTTGATTAATGTTATCTGGCTTTTCTCCACTTTAGCTCTTCTGTTGGCTTGTATTTAGCTGGAAAGTCGAATGGCATTGAAAAGTTTTTTGCCTCCAATATCTTATTAATTTCTTGGGTTCTTTCTCTTATTGACGACTAGGCAATATTTCTTCTTGCAGCTAATAGATAGTCTTTTCTTCTTGCTTTCCGATAATACCTTGTCCAAAGTTCTTTCAGATTCCATTCTGAGTCTGCCATCACGCATGTCTGTTGTTAAAATTGTTCCCCCGAGTCATGTTCTTAAATATGTTTGTCAGATAGAGACTTCCATATGGAAGTCATACATGACGCCAAACATGTTCAGAAATATCTAAGCTGTCAGCTACATACAATAAGATCAAAGACTTTGAGCAAGTGAAATCTGAGGGTCTTAGCAAATTTCATCCGGCTTCGAATATTGAGGACTGGCGCTACAGTATCACAAACAGACTACTGTACCAAATAACAGAAACCACATCACTTGAGGACTACCAATAGTGGCGACAACTAAAATGGATATCACACAGAACTCGAAGAGAAAATAATGACATAATTAAGGTGATAACATTCCACACAATGTCAAATAAAAGATTAGGAAAGAACCCCTCATCCATACTGGAAAGAGCTATAACAGCTAGTGGACTTGAGAAGAGAAAATAATGACATAATCAAGATGTCGAGCATTCCCCATGACTTTGATCAAAAGGTTAGGAAGGAAACTGCCATCAATACTGGAAAGAATGATAACAGCTACAGGACTTGAGAAACCTGATTTCCTAAAAAATAGTTTTAAGAGAAAGATTTTATAGATATCAACTGAAAACAGCACTGCGAAATGTTTCCTTGAAGGGAATATAATAATAATAATAATAATAATAATAATAATAATAGCTGGCCACTCGTATTCGAGGATACCCGTCTACTAAGGCGACTAGCCAATCCCTAATTCAGACGCTCGCTCAGGCACATTTGTGTTTGTTCAACACTCACACAGCCCATCTGTGGTTTATACTGCAACTATGCTGAGCAGACCATAGTTAGTTTCTGGGAGAGAGCGTGTTATCTAGCGTGATAAACAATTTGAACAAGGCCAGCACACACTAACCCTCGGTCACGATGACCTGTGGCTTTCTGCACAGCTATCGACGGCTCTCAAGAGTTCTGTCTACTCAATTTCACTCACAAGGCTTGGGTCAACCCGTGGTATGATTTTCCGGCACTTTCCAAAGGTGACGCACGCTGGGATCGACCTCAACCCATCCCGATAACATCAGGAAGTCTCCTTGCTGACAAATCGACCATGGTAAGATTCTAAGAGAGAGAGAGTGAGAGGGAACAAGGGGGAGCGAGAGATAATATTAGCATTAGCATTACTATCATAAATCCTAACTCTTATGGTCCGATTCCTTGTACCACGGCGATAGTCCAAGGTAGAATCAATAAAGAACTCGAACACGTATATGGAATAACACAGACATATTACAAACAGGAATATATACTGAGAAGTAGGAAGGGTTAGTACGAACAATCAGGTTTAGTAGTAATTGTCTGAACGCGACTCTGTTTCGGTCTGCCTCTGACTCGACTGACTGACTCGCTCTGACTGACTGACAGACTCCTGACGGATTCACTCCAGACTTCAGACTGAACGGTATTTAGTCACACCCCCCACAATGGCATCATGTGGCACAAGGCCGGTTTAACATGGGATCTCCGAGCCCGTGGGCTCGGCCAAAAATATGTCTTTTGAACCCGTATAAATGGGTTCAGGGTCGGTTTACCTCCCCGAAAGAGGTTCCGCCCTTCGGCGTAGCCTCGATCGGGTTCCTCCCCGCGCGATGGCAGAGAGTTCAACCGATCAGCCGGTCAGCCGGTCACCCGACTTCAGATTGAACGGTATTTAGTCAGCCCCCCCCCCCCCCACACACACACACACACGAGGGCATCATGTGGTACAAGGCCGGTTTAACTTAGGATCTCCGAGCCCGTGGGCTCGGCCAAAAATATGCCCTTTGAACCAATATAAAACGGGTTCAGGGTCGGTTTACCTTCCCGAAAGAGACTCCGCTCTTTGGCGTAGCCTCTATCGAGTTCCTCCCCACCCGAAGGCAGAGAGTTCAACCGATCAGCCAATCAGCCGGTCGTCCGACTTCGGACTGAACGGTATTTAGTCCCCCCTCCACGAGGGCATCATGTGGCACAAGGCCGGTTTAACGTGGCGTTTCCGAGCACGTCGGCTCGGGCAAAAATATGCCCTTTGAACCCTTATAAACGGGTTCAGGGTCGGTCTACCACCCCGAAAGAGACTCCGCCTTTCGGCGTAGCCTCCTTCGGGTTCCTCCCCGCCCGTAGGCGGAGAGTTCACCCGATCAGCCGCTCGCCCGACTTCGGACTGAACTCCCTGCTTCCTCTTGAGGCGCTGTATTTATTACATAGGGAATAGTTCATTATGCTATTATGGGTAAGGTCCCATAACACTAACAAGTCTTTTAGATTTCTTAAGTTCGACTCGCTATATAGGTTAAATGAATCCGGTAAGTAAATGCATTCTTGTTTTACTCTTGTGTTTGTTTGTTTTTTGTTTTTTTGCTTTTTTGGTGGGGTGCATTTACAGAATTCGTTTTCTGTCTGGATGAAAACTGTTTATTCCAAATATAGATTACTTGAATATTTTTCCGTGCAATCCAAACTTTTCTAGAATTTATGCAGTTCTTTGCGTTATGCCTTTTAAAACGCTTTTATGTAATCTATGAAACATAGGGTTAGGTTTTATGTAATCTATGAAATATAGGTATAGATCTTTCTCCATTTGTGTTCGATGCCATTCCGATCATAAAGATTGCATTTCTTGTTCCAGTATCTTGAACAAAGATACTCTGCTCTTGCTTTATTTCTGACCTAATTCTGCTATTCACTTCTATTCATTTGAATTCTGATAATAAGTTACGTGTCTAGTGGAGTTCGCATTCATATGCAACGGCTTCTTTCGCGTCGTTGTGAAGATAGAACTACTGAGATTTTCCGGTATTTCACCGTTGTCATATATTTAATATATTATGTCGGTAATCTTACGGTATTTTTATTTCAGTATTATCTGGCCCTGCTGCTTTGTTTTTGTCCATCCTGGCCAGTGCTGATCTTACCTCAGATTTTAATATTAATGGTTCTTCTATGTTTTAAGTGCAATAGGATTTGCTTCCCCGTGACCACGGAATACCTCTCCCACGCACACGTTCTATTTTTTAAGTATATTTTTTATGTATTGTAAACGTTGGCTTTTTAAAACTCCATTCTGTTGATGACCGCATTTTTATCCTCTTAGTGCTTTCATTCTAGTTAAACGGATGACAAATAAAAGTCCCGCGTGAGTCTCGAACTCGTAAATGCTCGTTTCCAAGCAGGTTGCGCTTATATCTTGTACGAACGGTAATGGTTTGTCTCAGTAAAATTGGTTAATTATATTCTACCTATTCTGGTTAGCATTAGAAAAAGAGAAATATAATCTTGTGACGTTCGCCCCTGACATCCTCTTTGCATGAGACATTATTTTCTATTAAAAGAAAACGAAAAAAACATTTACTAATGGCGTCATCGGAGTATTTTCGTTATATGTTTTACTATTGTATCTATTCTCGTTAAAATGATTCATCGTGTTAAACGATTTTTTTAAACTACAGATGGGGATCAAACACATAAGTACGAAATTGCTATCGCAATGAAAACTTAGTTGCATTGTTCTTTCACGATTATATGTTTTTCTATTAAAACTAAAATAGTGACAAGACGAACGTTTTCAGTGAAGCTCTCACTGAAATTCGGCATATTCCTCTCAGAATATCAATTACTGTTAATAAGAATTGATTGACTGGCTGAAAGGAGAAGAACGCCCTATTTTTATCTGATTACATTATGTTAAGAAGAACATAGATAAAAGCTACAGTTGATATTCAAATTTAAAATGTACACATTCCTCTCGCAATAATTATTTTCCAGTCAACTGTGATCTTTAAAAAAAGTAAATACATTGCCGATCGCCATTTGTTTTCTTAATTCCTGTTCTTTTCTTGGCCTCTCTCCTAAATTCTTTTTCTCAGGTTCTTCCACACACCCTTGTCTTCGTAACTTTATCGTCTTGCTTGGGATAAAATAATTTAAAAAAATAATCTACATTCTATAGATTATAAATACGGCGCAATAAGCGATGCAAAGTTAACGCCAACGGCTATTGGCGAGAAAAGGGCAATCGACGACACGAGTTCAAATTCCTGCATTCCCTTCGCACTTATGCTCTTGGGAAAGGAATGCATCCACTCCTTCTTCCCATCTACGGATTAAATATCAAGGTAGACAGGACTCTGTAGCCTTATGAGGCAACCATTTTAGAAAAAGCACTACTCTGAGATCAAAACCATGAAGAAGACAAAAGTATAACATCATACACCATTTCCAAAAGGTCATAGCTGTTCTCAGATAGAAATAAATGGATGTCCACTTGGGAATACCAAATGCTGTAAGCTTGTATATGCGGGTGGTATAGTGGATAATGGCTCGGGATTGTTAATCGTATAGCCAAGTTCCAATTCCCGTTGGGTTCGTTATATTCACTTACGCGCAAATACTCTTGGAAAAAGTATGAATGAACCTCTTCTACCCACGGTCGCTAATATAAATACCGTAATTCCCCATGTATAATACACCTTCATCCATAATACGCACCTCTAAAATTGTGCTGAAAGTGTGGGAAAATACTTCTATTCACGCATAATACGTACCTCTTGTTTGGTAATGAAACCCTATAAATTGTACCTCTCCAATTGCATTACGCCCAGCGTTTCCTACTCTTATTCAAGCTGTAATGGAAGATATTTATCAAAATTTCCGATCATCATGATTCTAAAAGGAAACGGAAGTACTTAATTTGTACCTACTGCGCAGACTCATTAATCGGTTTTTGTTCGATAAAATGTGCAATCTACCGTAGTTCGAGTTAGTTATGAATAACTGGAGTTGTATTTAAAAAGTAAACGGAATAAGAGTTGGTCTGAGAAATATTTAACAAAGAATAAAATGAATCAAGGAACAAAGAAATCAATTCAATGAAATTTATTGATCTTGATCATGAGTCGATTTCTGTGCAATTTGGGTTCTTCTCCAGATGGGCAGGTTGTTTCTCTTCATGAACCTGTAGCATCAATTTGGAGGAGAGGCTTTGAAAGTTTCCTCTGTGTATTTTTTCATCTTTTTCAGGGCCAACAATCTTATGCCTATAGTGCTAATGCCAAGTCCAGCAGCCTACCTTTCTGCAATTTCCTCCACCAATTTTCCATATTTGAGGATACTTGGCCTCTTTTCCTCTACTGGGGGCCCTTGTAGAAGGTTTTGCAGTCACAATTTTTTCCTTGTTTTTTTTCCATAATCTTATATTTTCTTCATTTATATCGTACTGTCTTCCCGCTACACGATCTTCCACTTGTTCTACGACAGCAATAACTTTTCTCTTGAATTCACTGGGATAACCGACAACATTTTTAGGATAGATTCGTATGAATAGAATATGTATTCTTTGGTTTAGATTGGTTTGATTTATTTTGTTTTACGGCATATCAACTTCAATGGGTTATTTAATGCCGACATTTTTATTGCTGGTAATATTTTGTTTTGTCAAAAATCTGTTTCTGGTAACATTTTTCCTTCAAAATTCTATTGCTGGTAATATTTTTTTCCAAAAAGTATTGCTGGTAACAGTTAACTATTTGCCCATAGCTGGAGTCCTAACAGGTGCTACCACCCCGGGTCAGGGTGGACCTGGGTACACCAGCAATTAAAAGGTGGTTCCACGCTCCTCAAAACCTCCTGATCCGAGGCCTTGCTACTGGACGTAGATTAACGTCTTACCCAGATATAGATATAGTTATATATAGGATATAGTTTAACGTCTTACCCAGGACGATTGAAGAATAGTGTAGGTTTATACCTTGTTTCCTGTTTAGGATTGGGTTTCTGGTTTATAAAGTTTCAGTATTCTATTATTGTGTGGTTTAATAATTTTATCCAGATTTCTAGAACAACTATAACTGTTCTAGAAATCTGGATAAAATTATTAAATCACACAATAGAATACTGAGACTTTATAACGAGAATAAATGCAGCCCGAACACAAATTCTAATATACCCCAGGCAACCGACCTATGTAATTGCAGAATACCTGATCAATGTCCATTATCAAACAAGTGCCTAACGAAATCTATTGTATATATGCGCTCCAATTCATCAACTGGGAACCCCAATAATATTAAATTGTATGTTGGATCCACTAGAAGAGCTTTTAAGGAGCGATATTACAATCACATATCCTCTTTTACTAATATAAGAAAACGCAATATGGCCTCACTTTCTAAATATTTTTCGGAAACTGAATGACGAAAACAAAACACCTAAGGTTAAATGGAAAATCCTTAAACAAGCCAGAACTTGCAGATCTCTGAACGAACTTTGTTTTTATATTTGCAGGAAAAATATGTATTATTGAGTTTTTGAATAACAGACAATCATTAAATCAAAGATTTGAAACTATCGTTTTTTTGTAGGCATATCAAAGATAGAACATTACAATCTTGCCATAACTCTAAAGTTTTAAATTTATAACTCACGTCCTTTGATATACTTTCTACCTTCTTATATAACTTTCTACTAATCTTAGATTATGATTCTTAAACAATTTTTGCACATATATAATGCTAGTAATAGTATCAGATAAATTGAATTATATCCATACTTATTCTACAATTTATACAGTCCGACAATAAGTCAAAATTTGCTTATAAAATTTATATTAACATCCCATACGTTATATACATTTTTACTTATATCTAAAATTTTGAACTAAAACTTATTGTAAAAAAAAATTATTCATGTATTCAACATGCCAAGAAAAAATCTCCACTTCTTCATTTATTAATTTATATAATACCTTTATTAATTCGAAAACAGGTAGCAATAACTTCAGCCTAAATACACGTAATTCAGCTCTTGCTTTGTTTTAAGGTTCCCAAAAGGGTTTCCAATTACTAGTACGACCATTACCTAAACTTATCTCTCCTTTCCTTTTCATTGTCTTACTCTCTCTTATTTCAAACTTTCCCTCTTCCCTCACTCTTGGGGGGCTTTTGCCTAGTGTTATGGGACCTTACCCATAAGATAATGGACTATTCCATACGTAATAAATACTGCGCCTCAAGAGGAAGCAGGGAGTTCCGTCTGAAGTCTGGAGTTCAGTCTAAAGTCTGGAGTGAGGTCCGTCAGGAGTTTGTCAGTCAGTCAGTCGAGTCAGCCAGTCGAGTCAGAGGCAGTCCGATACAGAGTCGGGTCAGACAATTACTACTAAACCTGATTGTTCGTACTAACACTTTCTACTTTTCTGTATATATTCCTGTTTGAAATATATCTGTGTTATTCCATATCCGTATTTGAGTTCTTCTTTATTGGTTCTACCTTGGACTATCACCGTGGTAAAAGGAACCGGACCATAACACCTAGACTTCTCACCATTGCCGTTGATTTACATTTTTCGAGTCAAGCCATCGTCTTAACATCTCAACAATCTTTCACCAGACTGCTATCAACAAGCACTATTGTTTGCACTCTCTCACCCTTTTGCCTTTCCTATCTTTTCTTTTTTTATATACGTCCCCTCTTAAAATGCTTCCATTTTCTTTTCCTTTTTATTTCAACAAATAGAAAAAGGAAATGATATTCCAAGAGCGGCCTGCTTACAAATAGAATTTTTCGTAACCATTTTTGCTTCTCACCAGTCGAAGTGCAAATAAATGCACTGAAACAAGATTGCATCTTTGTAGTGAGTAAATATATATATAAATATATATTTTATTTATTTATTTTATTTTTTTTTTGTCTATATGTAAAAATTATGATAAATAATTATTACTCTACTCTTGGTATTGAGCCCTCTTTTGAGTTATTGCTGTGAACGTTAGAATTTATATATTATTTTCGTTCTCATTACATTTGTGAATATATATATATATATATATATATATATATATATATATATATATATATATATATTAAAATTAACCAGTTTAAAATATGGTAAAATCATATTTTAAGCTAGTTAATTTATAATATTAATGCTCTGTAAATTTACATTGAGCACTATTTTGTAAAAATAAAAATATCAATAACACCGGATTATATATCTTACTGTTCTTTCTTTTTATTTATATATATATTTATATATATATATATATATATATATATATATATATATATATATATATATATATATATATATATATAAGTGTGTGGGGACAGTAATAAATCTATTTTATATTTCTGTATCCTGCCCCCCACCCCAACATCCGTCGTCAATGCTGAATTTTATTTATACCGGAAATAAACATTCCTATTTCTTCTCCTCCCAGCTATGGGTTAATTAGTAGAACTTGTATCAGTAAATCAAAAAAGTTCTTACAGTCTAAAAATATTTTCTTGCTTCAAATAACCTGCAAACAGTTGATAAACTGTAAAAAAAACAAATCAATCTATCCATTCTATAATTAGTCCCTGTTGTTAGTCTATTATTATGTTTAATTTATAAATCTTTATCATGTGTATGTATGTATCAGAAAAATTATATATTACCATGAATCAGTCATACAAAAAGTAGGTTAGTAAAGTTAATGATATTAAATGGCGAAATCCCTTCGCTAACAAAATTTTAAAGATGCATTAACCTACTAATTATCTTGTTTTTGGTAAAATTCAGGTTATCAATAACACATTTTAAAAAATATATATTTCGATTTGCGTTATATTTTTTTCGTCTCGGATTCTACCTGAATTTTACCAAAAACAAAATAATTTCCACGCCTGAAGATGACTGAATGTACCGTCGAAAGTACTTGCGTATTTAAGAAATACCTAATGCAGCTTATAATTTTAAAAAAACAAGGATCATAACATTCATCGAATGATTAGTAGGTTAATGCAACTTTAAAATTTTATTAGCGAAGGGATTTCACCATTTTATATCATTAACTTTACTAATCTACTTTTTGTATGAATGATGCATTGTAATATAAATTGAACTGCACCACATATTTGATATACATATATATATGTGTGTGTGTGTGTGTGTGTATGTGTTACGATAAACGTTCTCTACCAAAGGTAATGTTTTAAATAAGACTATTCTATTTTTTTTTTTTTTTTTTTTTTTTGCCTTTTGTTTATATTGAATAGCTTGACTCGAATTCGCCAGTAAAATTTTACCTTTATGAAATCAAACATTACCAAATAGGGAAAAATGGCTCAAGGAAGTCAATCATAGAATCCAAGTTGTTTTTGTTGTTTTCTTCTTTTTTATAGAACCGTTTCCGTTTCGCCTCAAGCGAGTTTTCTTTCAAGATTAGCTGATCTTCTGAGACGTTCTGGTATTTGGATAGCAAACAAACAAATACGTCGACAGGCTGTCACTTTAATATGTCATATCCAAATGTTTCAATGATGTTATCACTGCCTTGCAAAACATGTCTTTTCTAAATGGGCGTCCATACAACACGGAAAACAATGAATAGGAATGAAATGGAATGTTATTTATGGTAATGTCACTAATAAATTATACGGATGTAAGTGAGCTTTTATTTCTATTGATAATGAAATGACTAGAATGTAGGCGGTGTAAAACACTACTTTTTTTAAATGAAACTGCAGCATTATATATATATATATATATATATATATATATATATATATATATATATGATGAAATGGACAAAGTCCGACAATTTTTTTAAGACATTTTTCTTGTTTATGCGTTCTTTTTATAGATACAAATATTTAACTTATAATAAACAGTATTAACAACATTTACCGGCCTGAATGTCCGAGAAATTGTCATAGAAAACATGCATCCTCCGACAGGAATCGAACATGTATTCTATACGAACCGTCATATAGCCTGACACGCTTTTACCGATTGAGCCAACGAAACACTTCTCTGTGGCTCAATCGGTAAAAGCATGTCATTTATTTGTATCTATAAAAAGAACGTATAAACATAAAAAAATGTCTTTTATATATATATATATATATATATATATATATATATATATATATATATATATATATATATATATATAGTTTATGCAAAACTAGGTAATCCGTATGGGTAGACTCAAGGAGGATGAGATGCTCAATGTAAATTCAGAGCAAATATGTTTGAATAAAAACAGACTACTTTAAGGTTCCATGTAATAAATTATTTCACCACAGCCCTTTTAAAGGGCTCTGGATCATCAGACTTTACTTCCAAAGGTTGAAATGAAAAGAAATTTACACATTTTTAACGGGCCGTATTAAGCATATGTAAATTAACGAAGTGAGGAAGTGAGGTGGGAGAGAAGACATGAGTGGGTTAGATGTACCATTTCAATTCTTTATCCCTAACCCCACTTGGTGTGGGCCAGACAAACGCTTCACTTAACTTATGTTATCTTTATATATGGATGGGTAAGTGGTGAAGAGGAAAGCCGACATAAAAGGAAGAGGATACAATAAAACAATCCTGATGAGAGAAGGTTTCACTCAATTTCTTGGACGCTGTTATTTCGCATTACTTTAAAGGGTATATTTGGGGGTTAAAGTTTGATATAAATCTAAATGTCTAAAAAATCTACGAAGAATTTAATTTGATGTTTGTTGGAGTTTTGGGTATTTTCTATGAAATAGTCGATTGGAAAAAAATTCGTAAAAAGTACATTGAAAGAACAATTCATTTAACATCTAGTAATCTTTTTTATTTTCCTAAACTTTTTTCTTGTTGATTATTAAGTTGACATCTATTCGCTTGAGTTTTGTTCATAAATTAAACTCGTGACTGTTTTTAGATATCTGCATAATTATCAAAGGTTATTCCAATTTAAATAATTTTATCATCAATAATGATTATTAAAGGGTAACATATTTCAATTTAAATTAAATTATCAATTTAAAATTTACCTCCGTATTATTTAAACTCACTTCCAATTGGAGAATATTAGAGGAGAAATTTGGTGAAAATATTACTAACAGAAACTTAGGTTCTTCTTTTATAATATTCTATATATCCATACACATTCACACCTCTACACATATCCGAACACCTATCTATATCCACATACATATCCCTACATACCTATAAATCCATATATACACATAGACACACATACACACAAAACTATATGTATATACCCATACATACGCATATACACCTGTAGAAAAACACATACACACATATATACATACATATCCACACATACACATATATACTTACATATATACACACATATATAATTATATGTATATCTATATATATATACACATATATACACACACATACAAATACCCATACATGCACATCTATACATATACACATATACACGTACACACACATATACATATACACACATATACACATACACACACACACATATATATATATATATACATATACACACATACACCTACATATGCATGCATTCAAAGAATATGTCAATATCAATAGGCCGGTTAATAAAATTTGAAGAATAAAAAAACAACAAAATGATACCAATGTTGCCAATAAAATTTATATTTATTATATACTAGCTTAAAAGCCACCCTATCGCGCGGCATTTAAGCTACTTCCTGTGGAAAGCTTTTGATTGGGCCTTCATCACAATAGGTAGGGAGGGAGGAGTAGGCAATAGGCAACAATAAACTCCAGAAGAAGTCAAAACTGATCACTGCATTTAAGTTTTGCATTAAGATTTAAGCTTACCTTTTGAAAGTTCATCGATAATTCTTCTGCCGCCACATAATTTAAAGATGATTTGATGTACGTAGGTCCTTACTTTCCGTACAAACAAATATTTTTATTCCATGCGTGACTTTCGCTGAATTTCGCAACTAATTTCGATTATTCCTAAATTTATTTCCAAGTTATAAAAATTGATATCGTTCAAAAAAATTCGTCACACAAAATCGCTGAAAACAATCGCGGTAATGAAAACTTGAGAATCCAAAATTTCAAGATTGCGGGTCTGGATTTGACCCGTAATGATTTTAATTTGCTCCCAGTGTCGGCCTGATTCCAAAATTGTATATGTTGGGCTACGGCCTTAAGGATTAAACTTGAAAACACGGACAATTTTATTTGAAACACTGTAATTTAACAACAGTATATTTTCATTTGAACATGACCTATTGGAAGTTAGAGAGTTGTGTCCCTTTAATTGTTTTTTTTGTTTTTTGTTTTTTTTTTTATCAAATAAAAGCCAAGATGGCGGAATCTGAAAACAATCGCATTAATGAAAACTTGGAAATCCAAAATTTCAAGATTGCGTGTCCGGATCCGGCAGTAATGTTTTTAATTTGCTCGCAGAGTCGGCCTGATTCCAAAATGGTATGATATTTTAGGCTATGGCCTCTGAGAGTAAAGTTGAAGAGTGTGAGACAGTGACACACTGACATACGCATTTATTGACAAAGATTAACCTTTTGAATGGGCTGAAGCACGAAGAGATAAATTTTGATGTCAGAATTTTCGAACACGCCTTTCAACGATACGAAGAATAAACAAAAAAGTGGGGCTTACTCTTCTGAGGAATGTTGCTGTTGGTTAGAGGTGTCCCCGTGGAAATTATACTCTCTGAGTAAACACAAATCCCTGTTTAATTCCTCAATGTGTGAATTTATTTTGAAAATAAATTTCACCTTCGATCTGCGCCTTTCTTCTTGGCTGTTGAATGAAGACGCTAAAAGTATGCATCTGATGTCATGGATGCTATGAAATGGTTCGTTGAAGTGTGCAGCAACAGAAAAATTGTTGTTCCTGTCACCAATTAATTTTTTATGGTTATTGAACCGAAGACAAAATTCTGTTTCAGTTTCTCCCACATACTTCTCCCATTTGCAATTGTAACAGAATTATAAATATATAAGATTTGAACTATTACAGTTAAAAGCTGATGGTTTGAATACGGTGTGAGTGCCGAGGGCGTAAAATTGCTATCAGTGATGATAAGTCTACAGACTTGGCATTACGAGGCTAATGACACAACTCTCGTTTTAATTATATATATATATATATATATATATATATATATATATATATATATATATATATATATATATATATCGCTTTAATCATATATACATATATATCGCTTTAATCATATATATAATATATATACATATAAATATATATCGTTTTAAACATATATATAGATATATATCGATTAATATATATATATATATATATATATATATATATATATATTGATGTATGTTTCATTAAATAATGTAGACAAGTTTTTTCTATTTTAAGTAAATTCCTTTCATATTGTCTGATAAGCTTAATAACATTATCATTGAAAGACGAAATGAAATCACCATATTGATACATGTTTTAACTCTATCTTCGGCTTACATAAGCCATTATCAAAGATGACAATTACATTTCCATATATCAAACAATACACGGACGAAACAATAATGACAGTCTGTTTTTGTTGCATGAAAAATTTCAAAACAACGACAAACTCGTGTATACGAGACGCGGAAGCGAAAATCACATCGCAGCTCGTGACGTCACACATGACCACGCGAGAGTGAAAACGAGAAGTTTTAATTATGGGAAACCGTTGGTATAAACCAATGGCTTCAATTATCAATTATAGGCATTTTTTACTTAAAATAAATAGACAAACTTTTCTATATTATTTAATGAAACATGCATCAATGAAAAATGCTGCCTAAATACACACAACATATATATATATATATATATATATATATATATATATATGTGTGTGTGTGTGTGTGTGTGTGTGTGTGTGTGTATGTGTGTGTATTAGAACGTATGGTTGGATTTTTTTATCTGAAATTCCTTCCTACTGCTATAAACATTTTTTCTTCTTTTAATCATGTCACCCCAAACAAGGTAATATAGTCAACAAGGGTTTACTGAGTGTGAAAGAATAAAAAAAAAGAAAACCTTACAAAGGAGAGAGAACAAGAAAAGAAGAGGAATCAAGAAAACATTTGATAACAAATGACATTTGCATTTAAAATTTTCAAGATCAAATTCGACTGGAAATTAATGCGTCCGAAGACAGTTCCACAGGGGATGGATGCGATAAAAGAAACTGTTATCATAGGACTTATCACATCTTGCCATTTCATTTGTAAATTGACGAGAGTTTGTTGCCAATTTAGTACTTCGCTTAAATTCATAAAGTTTAGGAACCATAGCGGAATGTTAATTAGAAAAATTATTAGGTTGGTGCAAAAATAATTACGTAATAATGTCGTTTTTTGACGTCAAAAAATACGTGAAAAAACAACATTATTACGTCATTATTTTTTGCACCAACCTAATGCCATGAAAGTATTTATAGAAAAGGCAGAGGGAAGCTATGTTACGGCAGTGGGAAAGTGACTGGAACTGAGATGCCAGGTCAGGACCAATAACATTGTGGATTCTTCTTTGGATTTTATCAAGAATCTATAAATATATATCAGGGGCACCAGACCATATGTGGCAGCTATATTCAAAGCATAGATGAATGATAGACTTATAAATATGTAAGATAGATTCTGGAGAGAGAAAATTTATCTAGCACGACACAGAGAGCTAACTTTCCTAGCAGCAGACCTAGCAAATGATTCAATATTACCTTTGCACTTCGTGTCGGCAGAAACGTTAACCCTAGAGGGCGCAACATTTTTCCGGTGGTTAGCATCAGCCATTCTGGCGGAAGTCAGCAAAAGGGTCTCTCACGTGATTACTAGAAAGCAGACTTGCTTTGGAAACGTTAAAATTAGCAAGCGATTCCTTGTCCCACCCTTGGTACACGCGTTTGAGCAGATATCCCTATTTTTATTAACAGTGGAATTAACCCTTTGAGCCCTGCATCGCTGAATAATTTTCACCCTTCCACCGGAGCCCCTGAGTCAAAATTTGCAAATAATTTGTGCGTAATGTTTCACGGTAGATATAAAAATAGTTTCAAGTGCTTACCCACTGTTCAACCAGCGGCTGGACATTACGCCATTTTTCTCTACCGCTGGTACAGCAGTGGTCAGGGCTCAAAGGGTTAATGTCCACCGGCCTAGAAATCGAAAGTTTTATAAAATATAATTGATATAACTTTCAGTCTCTAAGCAGGTAGACCGTAGTTTCACTGTTAAAGAAAAAAACAGGTATATCTGCATAAATGCATTTACCCACTAATATATTATTATATTTATATTATTTAATATTATTATATTAATATATTATATTATTATATTTTAGTATATTATTATATATTATATTATATTATATTATTATGATATATTATTTAATATTATATTTATAGTCGGAGTAAATAATATCAGTTTAAAAAATAGATTAACTGTTTTAGAATATGCATATGTGAGTTAATACTCAGATTGCTTTTGATCTGATGGTTGCGGTATGAAACAAAGGTAGAAAAATTGTGGGTGCCAACCAATTTCCTGTCATTTCCTGTCATTTCCTCCCATTTATATATCCTGGGTAAGAAGATAAGCTACATTCGCATCCTGGGTATGATAAACTACATCCAACAGCAAGGCCTCTGATCAGGAGTTTTTAAGGAGCGTGAAACTACCTTTTAATTGCTGGTGTTCCTTAGCCATCCCTGACCCAGGGTGGTAGCACCTGTTAGGGTCCCAAATATGGGCAAATAGTTAAACCCCCAAACTGGCTTCATAACACTATGAAAACTGTAAAAAAGACTTTAACACGAGAAATAAATTTTTTGAGGAAAAATTATTACCAGCAATATATTTTCGAGGAAAAAATATTACCACCAATACATTTTTGTAAATAATTATTACCAGCAATACATTATTACCAGCAATGCATTATTACCAGCAATACATTTTCGAGGGAAAAAAAGTTACCACTAATACATTTTTGTAAATAATTATTACCAGCAATACACTTTCGAGGAAAAAATATTACCACCAATACATTTTTGCAAATAATTATTACCAGCAATACATTATTACCAGCAACGCATTTTCGAGGAAAAAATTATTACCACCAATACATTTTTGAAAATAATTATTACCAGCAATACATTGTTACCAGCAATACATTTTCGAGGAAAAAAAATTACCACCAATACATTTTTGTAAATAATTATTACCAGCAATACATTATTACCAGCAATACATTTTCGAGGAAAAAAAAATATTATCACCAATACATTTTTGTAAATAATTATTACCAGCAATACATTATTACCAGCAATACATTTTCGAGGAAAAAAAATATTATCACCAATACATTTTTGTAAATAATTATTACCAGCAATACATTATTACCAGCAATACATTTTTGAGGGAAAAAAATATTACCAACAATATATTTTTGTAAATAATTATTACCAGCAATACATTATTACTAGCAATACATTTTCGAGGAAAAATAGTATTACCACCAATACATTTTTGTAAATAATTATTACCAGCAATACATTATTACCAGCAATACATTTTCGAGGGAAAAAAATATTACCAACAATACATTTTTGCAAATAATTATTACCAGCAATACATTATTACAAGCAATACATTTTCGAGGAAAAAAAATATTACCACCAATAGATTTTTGTAAATAATTATTACCAGAAATACATTATTACCAGCAATATATTTTCGAGGGGAAAAATATTACCACCAATAGATTTTTGTAAATAATTATTACCAGCAATACATTATTACCAGCACTACATTTTCGAGCGGAAAAATATTACCACCAATAGATTTTTTTAAATAATTATTACCAGCAATACATTATTACCAGCAATACATTTTCGAGGAAAAAAAAATATTACCACCAATAGATTTTTGTAAATAATTATTACCAGCAATACATTATTACCAGCAATACATTTTCGAGGAAAAAAATATTACCACCAATAGATTTTTGTAAATAATTATTACCAGCAATACATTATTACAAGCAATACATTTTCGAAGAAAAAAAAATATTACCACCAATGCATTTTTGTAAATAATTATTACCAACAATACATTATTACAAGCAATGCATTATTACCATCAATACATTTTCAAGGAAAAAAAAATATTACTACCAATAGATTTTTGTAAATAATTATTACCAGCAATACATTATTACCAGCAATACATTTTCGAGCGGAAAAATATTACCACCAATAGATTTTTTTAAATAATTATTACCAGCAATACATTATTACCAGCAATACATTTTCCAGTTGATATACCGTAAAACAAACGAAACCAAATCAAACCAGACCTCACATTTAGTCTTGTGCTGTATCAAAATTCAGGGATTGAATGCTTAATTTCAAGGAAGGTATACCGCCTCAATTTGAAACTAAAGTTAAATCACTATCCACGGAGTGTCGCAGCGAAACTTCTACGCACACTGATTCAAACAAATGCTCCCTCGCGACGTCGGCCATGTTGGATTTACACACCAAACAGCTACGTGCCCGCTTCGCCCGACGAGATAAGTGTATTCTCTCGCTACACAAACAATGGTGGAACCATTAAAAAAAATTTACAGTTAAAAAAAAAAACTCATCGCTGAAATACTTGAAATTTTATCAATCACTGATCAGATCATTTCCCTCACAAGCAAGGTAATAAAGCCACTAAGATGCAAGAGGTTACTGAGCGTGATAGAATATGAGAAAAAAGAGTGAGAAGAATAAAAGAACAGGAATTAAGAAGTTAGAAGATAACGATTGATATTGCATTTAAATTTGTGAAGATTAAAGTGGAACTGGTAAGCAAGAAACCGAAAAAGAGTTTCACAAGCGAGAAGTGCGAGAGAAGAAACTGTCAGCATAGAAGTTGTGGTTACAACTAGTCATTTTAATTACTTGAATTTTTAGGCGTACGAAATAAGCTACATATCTTATAATAATCTTATAATATCTTAATATCTTACTTATTATAAAACCCAGGTTGTGTGTGTGTGTGTGTGTGTGTGTGTGTGTGTGTGTGTGTGTGTGTGTGTGTGTGTGTGTGTACGTTTATATATTGGATCGGGTTTTCTACATTTTTCAACCGATTTCAACAAAACTTCACAGGACTACGTAAAATTACCTTGCGATGGTTCTGACAGCACCAAAAATTGGAAAAACACAATTTGAAAACATTATTAAGAGGCATTAATTAAAGGGGGACAACTCATATCGAGTTATACTTATAAAACCCATGTTGTTTGTGAGTGTGTGTCTGTGTTCGTTTATATATGGGATCGGATTTCCTACATTTTTCAACCGATTTCAACAAAACTTCACTTTTTTTTTGCCAGGTAGTGTTTCTTATTGTCTTGCACACTTTTTTCTTTATTTTTACATTCAGAATGCTTTAAAAATTCCATTTACAAGACAATTGTTTATAATAAAATTCTATTCAATCGGTAGACTCATAACAATTGAAAACAATGATTTTGTTTGAGTTTGATTTTGACCAATTCGTAAAAAAAAAAAAAAAAAAAAAAAAAACTAATTAAGACATGCGTGTCCGTCAACCTTAAACAATAATCTTTGTCAATTTTATTTTTCAGTCTTTATGATGGTCGATACTTGATCTATCTCTTACTGTTACATCCCCGGGCAACGCCGGACTCTACTGCTAGTCTTATATAATATTCACATATCTCTATATATACAAAACAGAGGATGTTTGTGTGTCTGTGTGTTTTTCACTCGAGATCCATCTAACCGATTTTGACCAAACTTGGCACATACATTGTACAATCTAAGAAATAGATTCTTCGCGTTAAAAATCGTTAATTTTTAAAAACTTAATCGATAAAGCCGATCAAAAATCTATTATTCTTTACTTGATTCAAGGATAGTTAGGTATTGGTAGTTTATATTTGAATCTATAAGCATTTACTTGGTCCAAAGATAGGTAAATACTGTTTGTTTATATTTGAGTCTATAATATATGCATTTACTTGATTCAGGGACAAGTACAAATTAGTCGTTTATACTTGAGTCTATAAGCATTTACTTTTTCGCGGATAGGTAAGTATTAATTTGTCATTTATATTTGAATCTATAAGCATTTAATTATGAGACTAGTAAATATTGGTCGTTTATATTTCAGTCTATAAGTATTTTCTTGGTAGGTGGCTCATTTTTAGGTGTTTCCCTCTCCGCAAGTTATGTGGTAGGTGTGTTTTCGTTCCCACTAACATGGCAGTAAGTTTTGAATAAATGTTTGTATAAGACAAAAATGCTTTTGATACAACTTAACAAGCCATACTGATTTCAAAGCAACAAATATGGCATTTTTAATAAAGGAAAAACAGAGATTGTCCCAGAAATGTATGTTCATCTGCTTAAAATAGAATTGGACGAGCCAACAATAGATTTTCGTTGGGAAGTAAAACAACAGATATCTTGAAATGATTAGTTTTCTTTGACATTGTGAATATCTTGATATTTTTACTTGTACCTCAGAATCAGTAACGGGAAAAGCAAGAAAAATCAGGAAAAAAACTTCGTTAAATAGTAATTCATCACTTTCTTTTTGCTTCCCACGGGATGGAAAAATGATTTGGAATAAATTAACAGAGAAAAACAAAAGTTGTGTGCGCATGCGCGCGGGCAAAGTATGAGCTTGTACATACAAGTGTGTGCTGAAAAATAATCGACCTGACTCCTAACCTAGGCAAAAAAAAAATTTCACCAAGTATCAGAATTTCGTGGGGATCTATTGATCTGAGCAAGACGTTTCATAATAAAAATGCTAGCTACTAATACTAAAATATAATATGTATGAAATTATACGATTCAACGTATATGAAATATTACAGAACCTTTGCCAACATAGTGTGAGTGTAGGGCGATAATTATAAATAAAATATAGGTAGAAATATTCAATATTTATCGAATGTCAACACAGTGTTTCGTAAAAAGGTTCAAATAAATATTTAATTGTATTATGTACAATATGTGGCACAAGGTCAAAAAAGGAGATTGGGGAAAAGGACGGTCTTCTTCTCACTTAATTTCTAAACTTAGCTAGCCACAAACACTGAGCCAAACATACCAACAATAGTCCTGACACCAAAAGAACACATTCTCTCCTACCTTTCTTACTCCATCCACCATAATACCTCAATGTCTCTGTGAATTCCTAAACCAGACCCCATATGTACAGTCTGGGGGGTGGGGAATAAAACAACAAATTAAAAAGCCCTAATGTGTACTTACAATACGAATATAATCTATTTACATGAATCTATTTACATGAAAACAAAACATAATAATGTTAGTAATAACCCCCCCACACACACACACACACAGTCCTTAAATATGGCAGAAACATCAGTTAACTGGGCAAAAGAAAATACAGGATTATAATAGAATAAAAACATTCATTCAACCCAAGCACACACGCACTCATCCAGAAACAACAAATACGAAAATACACACGCGAAACGAAAATCATCCCGTATCTACCAGAGAACTGACATCGCTGACCACCTAACGAGGGAGGAGAATTAAACTAAAGAAAAATAGGGACAGAAACAAAAGGGGCCAATGAGTATACATACCCTAGCTAAGTTAACCGGAGAAAGGAAAGAAAAATTCAACCCCAAAAAGTTCAAATAATGTGAAACGTTGTGTTGACATTCAATAAGTATTGAACGTTTTTTATACATCTTCTAATAAAACATAATAATGAACTCTCCCATCGTTTTCGACATAGGAGAGTCAATTAGCCCTCGGGCACTACGACGTAGTGTAATGGTTAGCAAGCTTGACTCGCCAGATCAATTACGACTAATTAGCGGGTTCGATCCTCACTGGGTGCCACACGCATTCGACCTTGTGTCACATCTAAGCTACCCTTAAAAAATCATTTTTAGACAGTCAGCCAAACTTACTTGACCACCTTCGGGCGGAGGGAAACCCAAGCGAGACTATGCCGAAGGGAAGAGTCTCGTCTGGGGAGGTAGACAGGCTTGACCCCGTTATTAAGGGGTTTACAGGGAATTTTTACCCGACCCTACGGGCTCAGAACCCCCAACGTAAAAAAAAGACTGGGCTTTTGCCACATCCCTTCTTGTGGGGAGGATTTAGGTAAATGCCGAGTCAAGTAGCGCAGTTCTTAGAACCGAATAGCCAGACTAGACGTACATAAATTTTGAATATATATTAGCATTTTAATTATATATATATATATATATATATATATATGAAGATGATGAGACAAAGTGGAAAATCTATAAACGACGTGTTTCACCGAGATCATCATCATCATTTTTTGTTTCGGCTACTGTTATGAATCCTATTAACACACACAGACACAGACTTAATAATCAAAGGTTTGCAGTGTGGGGAGTTAGGTGGACATATGTAAGAGGTAATGCGGTCTCAGATAGATAGATAGATAGATAGATAGATAGATAGATAGATAGATAGATAGATAGATAGATAGATCATTTGGTATTGTTTCCTTTGTAATGCATATAACCGCAGAATATTGTCTGTTATCTCAAATAATGTGTAGAAATAAATTTGAAACAAACGTCTTTCGAGAATTGACTCAGTAGTTTATTATCTGCTAGCTGCGAAACAACATATATATATATATATATATATATATATATATATATATATATATATATATATATATATATATATATATATATATATATATATATTTCAGTCACGGCCTTAGTAAAATCATTCTTGTTAAAACCGGTTGATTTGGTCAATTGCAACCAATCCTGTTTGTGAAGTGATGTGTTCTTGAGTAGCGAACTCCTATCTCTAATAAGATTCGTGACGAATAAAAGAAATCTGCAAATCAAGAAAAGTCAGCAATCATTTTTTTCCTGATTTCACTCGAGCCACTGTTTCTTGAAAATGCTATGCCACGACTGCTTAACGACAAAATATGCAGTCAATTTTGCATCGCGTAATCCGTATTATCTTTCTCATGCTGCAACAAAAGGAGAGGATCGGTGCCAATCAATTTCTTCCTTGCTCTTAAGATGTCCTTAAAACAAACAACGAGCAGGTTACCTCAACAATCTCCTTGCTAACAAGAGTGTAACCAGGTCTAGAAATGTATCATTTTATTTGAAAAGGAGCTGGACGCTACCAAGAATTTTTCTTTTGTTCTAGATATACCATGAATGACCCAGCATAGCACAATGACGATCTCATAGACCAAGGAACCAAGCAACCAGATAAAATATATTTTAGGTGTACTTTTTCATTCATCATTATTACCATCTTCGACCTGGTTTTACTCGACTTTGGTCAGAACGAGGTCTTATCGTTTTACTGTTGAACTATTAGGTTCGTGCAAAAAATAATGTCGTTTTCTCACATAGTAACATATGTGAGAAAATGACATTATTTTTGCACCAACCTAATAGATTCAATTGTAAGTTCTATTCTAATCGTTTCTTTTCTCACACTTCTCACTTGTGGAAATCTCTCCCGGTTTCTTCCTGGTCATCAACCTTCGACCTTCCTATGGTTGGTCAGAACTCCATTGACATTCCCTTTCCACACTGTTCCGTCCTGCATTGCTGTCCCCAAATCTTCAATGTCTAACCCTGAGTCCTGAGCTATGGCGTGTGAGAAAGTTAATTTTTGTGAGCAGACACTTCTAAAAGGATGTCATAGGAGTAAGGGTGAGATGATTTCCCTGTCCGCTCAATTGGCAATGGCCGGCAAACTGTAATCGCTTTTGTTTGAGCTGAAGAGAGATTTGGTCTTAGTTCTGCATAAATTGTATTAAACGTTATCTCCAACTGATGTTCTTCATTTTTCTAAGTAGTTTTGTATATGTTCCACCCAGTCATCTTTCAAGACAAGCAGATAATGTCCAAGTTTCTGATATATTAGTAAGTCTACTGTTTTAAATTCTCGTCTAAATTCCTTAGAAAGTTAAATTTCTCTCTTAATTTCTGGGATCATTATTTGCACTAATTCTATACGAACTATTGCCCTCATCTTTGCTGTTGCTATCACAAAGTTTCGGTCGATGTTCCCTTCGGCCTTTCTCGGGGGTATATCGATCAAGGTAACTACAGGGAATTCTGAACCCTGAACTGAACCCTTTATTTAATTTACCGGGACAGACTGTTTTCTTTCCACTGTTCATATATCGAGATATCGTCTTGTTCGTTGGCTTTATCACTTTCTGCGACAAGATAATGATCACACTCTACTAGAGTCATCTACCAGTTCGGTCCGTCTTCTGCAAACTGGTGACGAAGTTGAGGCAAAATTCACAGCCGCTGGAAGGACGTCGTCCGCCAGGACCTCCAGAAGATTAATCTGGCGCTGGGAAATGTTCCAACGCTCTGTCATGACCGTGAAAGCTGGAGGGATCAGGTGGCTCTCGTTGGCTCAACGCCTTCATCCTATGAGATTTAACAGCAACAGCAGTAGTATAATTGTTTATGGTAATACAGTGTAACCCGGATATAAGAGAGTTGTCGGGACCAGATAAGAAGTATCTTATATCCGGGTCTCTTATATCCGGGTTACACTGTAGTAATATTTGCTGTTTCGTCGAAGGTAACATTCGGCATTCATTGACCTAAGAGCCAGTGCCGTGATCGGTTGAAATTTATAAAATCTTTCTTTTTAAAAGAATTTTTCAGGAAAATATATTTCTCGAACACAGTAGCAGTTAATGCTCCTTCCAATATTGATGGGAGTTTCCTTCTTAACCTGTTGTGTGGAGTACGGTAGAATGTCAACATCTCGATTATGTCATTATTCGAGTTACATGTGCTACTCATTTTAGTGGTTGCCGCTGTTGGAAGTCCTCAAGTGATGTGATTTCTGTTATCTGTTACAGTTCTTTCGTGATTCTGTAGCGCCAGGCGACAAGATTCGAAGAAGGGTGGTCCTAGGTGAGGCCTAGACGATTCACTTCACCATCGATCTGAGAAAGTGGTTTCATACAGCAAGGCTATAAAGCCGCTAAGGTGCAAGGGGGTTATCAAGTATAAAAGAATCTGAGAGAAAAAAAAAGAGAGAGCAAGGAAACAGAAAATGACGATTAGTGTTGCATTTAAATTTTTGAAGGTCAAAGTTGATTGGAAAGCAAGAGGCCGAAAGAGATTTACTCAAGCGAGAAGTGCGAGAGAAGAAACTGTTTACATAGAACTTCCGGTTATATCTAGAAAAACATTTTCTTTTTTACAATGATAAGCCGTCTGCTACGTCGTATCTATCTTCCTGTTTGACAGTGGATGTTGGACAATTTCCTTACAGATGAAGAAGAGAGGTGAAGTAACAAAGATGTTGTTCTACATCCGGGTTACTGTGAATGCTATGGATAGAACACATGACAAAAAAGGTCATTTCTAAAGAAAAGGAGGACTACAAATCAGAAAGAGACATTTCTAGGATGTCCCATGAGGAAAGACGGCTTAGAAAATTTAATACCCACAGGACGTATTAAAGAAAGAACGAAACAGCGAGCAACTTGCCTTGGTTTGTGTGAATGGTTTTATTTGTTTTACGGCTTATTAACCCTTTCTGTGTCATTTCAAGCTGAAAAATATTTTGAATTGTAAAAATAATTATTTCTTTTTTTTTTAAAGTAATTACTGCTTTGACAACGTATTCCTCACGCCCGTCACTGCACAAGATGTGATGACATCCAAGGCCGATAATAGACCTGACTCGCTATGTTCACAGGTTTGGCCAAGATCAAATTCAACAAAGAATGACGACAAATTCTTTTCAAGACACTGATTGGAGAAATAGCAAACAATACGTAAAAATACGTAAAACAATACGGTAAAATGTCTTCCTTCGCCTTCGTCGAAGTGAACTGCTGTCTTACTAACTTCCGGTTACGGAGAGAAGACCCTTACACGGCATTAACAATTTTGTTGATGATAACAATGATTTTTTTTCAGATACAAATCCTACTATTTCAATCCACAGCTAGTGGGAGGAGAAGAGATATATTCATACCTTTCCCAAGGGCATTTGCGCATCAGTTTTTTTTTGTTTTTTTTTTTTTTTGGCGTTTCACCCCAAGCAAAGCGGAAAGACACTAGCAAACAAGGGGTTACAGAGAGTTGGAGCTAGAGCAAATAGGAGTGATAGAGGAAAGGATGAAGAGAAGAATAGGTGATAGATCAAGACATCTGGAGACGTCGATTGACATTACATTTGAATAGTTGGAGATTATAGCTATCAAGGAAACAGGAAGAGAGGGGGGAGTTCGACAAGCAAGAGGTGCGAGACATGAAGCTATTGGCGTAAAAGAGACGGCAATATTTAACAGTTTCAACAGTGAAAGGGTGTGAGCGAGATACCAGTCTGGTAGAACGCTTAAATTCATGAAGTTGGCGAATCAGCGAAAGCAGCTCATCGGAGCAGTTACCATCAAAGTATTTGTAAAAAAGACAGAGGGAGGCGACAGCACGTCTGTGAGAGAGCGACTGCAGACGAGATACCAGATCAGGGACAATTACATTGTATATCCGTCTTTGGATTTTATCAAGAACCTTGAGACAGACATAAGGGGCTCCAGACCATATATAGCAGCAATACTCCATGCAAGGGTGAATATTTGATTTGTAGATTTGAAGGATCGACCCCGGTGAGAAAAATTTCTTGGCGCGGCAAAGGGAGCCAACTTTCCTTGCGGTGGACGAAGCTATTAACTCAATGTATTTGGTCCATCTCAGGTCAGCAGTCACTGTGAGACCGAGTAGTCGCAAAGTAACGAATTCGACTGGAATTCGATCTCTGCTCTCTGCTTTCTCGCTATGGATTTTCTATCCATTACACCTGCTTCACATCATTTTGTGTGAATGGATGGCTGAATAGGGACAAGGATGGATGGTAAAAAGTGAAGAGTTGCTTAGAGCTACAAAGGTCAGGAAGTTATGGAGAACCATGATCACTAACATCCTGAAGAGACACGGCAAGAATGTAAATAACCAAGAAAGATACACGATCATTTAATCCATTGGCGTAATTAGACGGCATATCGTGTTATATTGTCAGACAAATTCATAGGTTACTTACATTATTTACATTATTCGGACTATTATCCTCATCTTTATTGCCATATTCACAACGTTTCGGCCTCTATATCTCTGAGATGAGGTCTTATGATTACTTACATTATTTACATTATTCGGACTATTATCCCCATATATATTGCCATATTCACAAAGTTTCGGCTGTTGTATGATCCGGCCTTCTTCAGTTGATTGGAATTTCGAACCGAGCCCTTTATTTCGACCACCGGGGTAATTTGTTCTAGTTCAACGTGACATGCCTCTTCTTGAGGACACATGACCCAGTGGATAAAGGCATTGGTTAGATCCAGTGACTAGACCTAAAGAGTTGTGATTTCAATACCAGGCTACAGCAGTGGTGAACAAAAAGTTGGAGAGTTTAGTTAAAGGGAAATAACTGAGACATCCAGAAGAGGAATGGCATGTGAAACTAGAACAATCTACCTCGGTGGACGAAATAAAGAGTTCAGTTTGAGATTACAGTCTCCTGAAGAAAGCTGGAGCGTACAACAGCTGAAACGTTGTGAATATGGCAACGAAGATGAGGATAACAGTTCGAATAATGTAAACAATGGAAGTAATCATAATACCTCATCTCAGAGATATAGAGGCTGGAACTTTGTGAATATGGCAATAATGATAAGGATAATAGTCCAAATAATGTAAATAATATAAGTAATCATAATACCTCATTTCAGGGATATAGAGGCTGAAACGCTGTGAATATGGCAATAAAGATGAGGATAATAGTCCGAATAATGTAAATAATGTAAGTAATCATAATACCTCATCTCAGGGATATAGACAGAAAATACGGAGGTTGCTAGTTCGAATCCCAACCGGAACATTCCTTTTTCAATCTGTTAACCCCTTTTATGAATGTGGGCCTAATGTAGCGAACAGCAACATGTAAAGCAGGATCAGCGCACGGAATTCAAATTCCGGCCAACATCCTTAAATGCACTTTTACACTAATAACCTGGGGAAAGGTCAGAATCCATATCTTACCTTCCTTAGTGATGGGTTAAATAGTAGAGAAAACCACATTCTCTAGTTTTGCTTGATAACCAGTATAGAAGTACGCTAAAACGGGTCTGGTGAAGGATGGGCTGAGTCAGGTTATCTTGCCCAAGACACACCGATCGAACCTAATGGGTTACGGGACTCATAATCGCGAATTATTTTATTCAAAATGAAAGGAGTCATGATGCCGACTCGAGCGCCGATCCTGGTGACAGAATCGGCTAGCGCGCTGCACTTGCAAACAGCTTGAGAATTGAAGTGAAAAGAATACGGAGGTTGTCAACTGGAAATTCACACAGATTTCTTTGTATTTTTTGTCTCTTTTCATTCACACACATCATCAGTTTAGTAAGAATTTAAATGTTAACAATAGTAAAGAGTTTAGTAAGAATTAATGAAATCATAGACGATGACGTCACACGCGTTTATATAATTGCTTAGCGGGCAATACTTGTAAATGTGCGGGTGTGATCGTGAGAGAAATGCAGAAGAAGTGAGGTCGATCCTCATCCAGAGTATTCTCGTTTTAGCAATAGTTAAATAAAAATGAATTAATTCGTCGACACCAAGACTCCAGGAGAATAAATGGTTAGCGTATCAGATTTAGACAGGTCGGTGTTTTGTTGTACGGTTCCTATCTGGACTAAAAGCAGTGGCGAAAAAGAATTTATACATATAAATGCCGGATCATCATTGTCAGGAGAGGTGAAAAGCAATGAAATAAATTTCAACAAAGCAATATTTTCTTGTGTTTTTATATAACAATTGGCTGATTAAGAAAGGAAAGAAAATATACAAATATAGATGCAAATACAACTTAAATGAAAAAAGGCATTAGAATTTAGCTATTAGGAATCATGTGAGTGTGTGAAAGAGTTGAGTCACTCGGAGGAAAGCAATCACTGGAGACAGGAACCGTATTGGGAAGAAGGAAAAAGCAGAAAAAACGGAAAATCTCCCGTTTTTTAATAACTGTTTAACAGCGCCACCCAACCGCTTCTTGGTAAAACTGACGAAGCAAAGTGGAGTTAACCGCAGGTGTCAGTACAATTTTCTACATACAGCGTATGAATACCCGTGCGATACTCTGCCGATGTCAACCGCCAACCAAGGGAGGTAATACAATTTCGGTGGCTAAGTCGTTACTGCCACCCCTGGCGCCACTAGCAGCGTTTACCACCGAACAGGGTATTGTTTTTTGTGTAGACGTGTCAGTCTCTGTGATTTTTTTATGCAACTGCAAGTCAAATTTTGTGTTAAAAGCGTTTGCTTTTGACCGTTAACCAATACACAACACGTTCGTAGCGACCGTTATCAATGATATAGAATGGAAAGTAAGCAGATGTGTTTCACGTCGGAATAAGCGTTGTATTGCGAGCGTGGTTTTAATTAACTTTGTTTATTTCGGATTTTGACCAGATACAACTCAATGCCTGTTTAGCTGTGGTTCGGAGACGATGTGAAACACTCTTCAGACTCCGGGCAGTGATGCCCACCGTAAAAAGAGGAAATGATTGACGGTCCAAAGAAACCACGGCATGTCCACCTCTTTTCCACACAGTCGGATCGCAGCGATTCGTAGCGGGTTTTTTGTTTTTTTTCGCTCGAGCGCCTCCTCTTTGTTCTCCTCCCATGAAACCGTTAATTCTACTAGGAGGACACACATTTTGAATCAAACCACGCTACAATGTCAGGGCGTGCGTCTGTCTGAATGATGTGTACCGGAAATTGCAGAGATGTTCTAAGATCAATTAACACCCTCAAATCACGGGCTCCATTCAATACTGTCATGTTGGGAGTTATTTGGATCTTTCGAACGGGGCGTTCACCTTTCTTATGAAATCGGATCTTAGGTTCTCTAGCAGTTAGAGCCTGTTTGTTGGATGCTTCACACTGTGTACTAAGTCGACGACCACTTCCAGGACTTTGTTATGACACCACGTGTACATCTGCAATGATGGTGGGCATGCAGAGGTCACGTGACATAATGCGCATGTGTCAGTGTCAGTATACCCTCACAGCTTGAGGTTGGTCGCATTTGGTAGATCATAGGTAGCTCACAGGAGGAATGATATCGTCAATGTCTCCATTGCAATCAGGGTATTCCATGATGTATTCATTGGATCAATATCATTCCATGTAGTCCAGTTTGAACTGAGAAACAGTTGTAGCTGTTCGCTGCTCTTCCTCGAAATTCCTGATTTCTTCAATCGCCATGTCTCGTTTAAACCTCGTTTAAAGAAAAACTGGTTGCTTGTGCTGCGCAGTCCAGCTCGATTGGTTTAGGCCACCCCTATAATCTGCTTGGTTCACAGGCTAGATTTTGCTTCTTGAGTGACTTTTACTGCCGATCATTTGGTGCCAGTTTTGATAACTGGCTGTAACCTGAGGACGAACTCATCGGCCGAATACCTCATCACCGTACCTTCCCGACCTTGAACTCCTCCAACAATGAAGAGATGGGAAGTTGTAGGTTTACGACATTGGTATAAAGACTTACCGTGGAGAGGCATGTGGGGTGGGACTCCAAGCCACTTACGCATGTACTTTTCATATAGTCCTACGTCTGTTGAATGCGAAACAGAGTAATATCATACATCTGCAACGGTCACAGGAGCCGAGGCAGCAAACTATGTTGGTAGAACCAAACCTTCAGTTTGCCGGAGAAATGGTTTCTGTCGATGGATCAAAGTCCATCTAGAGCCAGCTCGGTGCCGATCAGTCAGTTGAATTTCATACAGTTACCCGAGGCTCTTCACTAGCTTCTCTTTGATTATCAGGATCATGTCAACCCCAATGAAAAAATGAATCTCCTGTGAGTCATGATAGCTCCGGCTTTTCTTGGGTATAACCTTCATTCTCGTCCACGTGAAGAGCTTATAGTCGCGCTGCAGCAGTTCATCGGCACCGACTTTAGACGGGACGAGAATAGTGATGTCATCCATGAATGGGAGAAGGACCGTTTGTTCCTTAGTCATCACTCCCTCTGCTGTGTCCACTGCAACCCGTAATATGAGTTCGGGGTGGTGTAATGGTTAGCAGGTTTGTCTCGCTAGATCAATTACGATACTAATCGTAATTGATCTAGCGAGACAAGTTCTATCCCCACTGAGCGTACCATACTTTCAGCCTTGTGCCGCATCTAAGCTACGCTTAGAAAGTCGCCATATCTGTTGTCGTCAATATTAAAGTGTGCATGCTGGATTTTGAAAAAAACGATTTTCAAGCTTTTGTTTAATAAGAATTGTAACAATACGATTTCTTACAAATCATTAAGAGATAAGTCGATAGATTGCTTTTCCTTTGAGTCAATTTAGATACCCAAAAGCTTTCAAGAAATTCGTGTCCAGTTCATCTATGAGTCAACTTAAGTGTCGGTGTTTTCGGGATTTCTGTCTCTAGCTACCTTTGAATTGGCAAACATAAAATGGTGTTATTTATTTTAAATAATCATAAAAGTATTCCATGAAGAAGCTGACCACCCAAAAAGCCGAAAGAGTGGTCTCATTTTCCCCAACACAAAGAGGCGGATAAAGGTCGTGGGACCCCAGTCATTACCATATAAGCAGAGAGAGGCAGATAGTCTGGGAGAAAGGGGTTCAGAAATGAGAAAGTAGGTAGGTGACCAGTGGCCAGGGAAGAAAGGACCAGTGGCAGTTAGGGAGAAGGAAAATATAAACGGATAAGTAAGAATTTGTATTGTTGCTATTTCCCAACCAGAGAGTCTTGAAAAGCATTTGTCGTTATTCTTTGTGAATTCGATTACGGCCAAGTGGACAAACCTGTGCATATAACGAGTCACGTGTATACGCAGACCCAGTCGACTTTTCCATTACGGCCTCCTGTAGAGGCTTCCTGTAGTTTCCTTTCTATGTCTGCTATCAACACTGCATCATCTGCATTTGTCATGTTCATAAAATTGTGGCCGCCAATAATGAATCCTGATAGGACTTCTAATTCTCTCGGGATTGGATTATTTCACTTCATAGATTGAACAAGTCCGATGAGAAGACACATCTTTATTAATAAAATTAAAAAATTGTGAACAACATTGATCACAATCCCTTTACCCATTTCGGGTCGTAGCAGCAGCAGTGAATGCGCTTAGGATAAAATAACCTGACGCAGCCCATCCCTCTTGGGGTTGCTTTTGAGTTGAGAGCAGTCATTCTCTTGGACTGATTACCCTACCAAGACTATTTAGCCCATATGTGGGGGAAGGTAGATTCATGCCTTTTCCATGGGCATTTAAAGTGAACGAAACAGTGTCGAGTTCAAGCGTAATTTGAACTCGGTACTCCGATTCCATAACCGTCACACTATCTGAACATACTAACATAGCAATAAGCACACTTTCTATAGAATGTTCACAATTATTCGGACACCTCTGGACATGGGTTAATATATATGTTCGAGTAATTCAAAAATCCGGGTAACTGAATTCTTAAATTATCGAAAAAAGAAAGAAGAAAAAAATCATTTTTTGAAATAAATTTAACATTTATATAATCAAATACATTTTCAAACGTTTTATTCGCGATTTCGTCCAGTTTATTTTTTATAAAAAAAAAATACATTGTTTTTTTTTTTTGGTGGGGGTGCCTGTTTCTGTCTGATTCCAGGTTTTTCTGCTGCTAACTCTCGAAGCTGGATTAAATTATATGTATTTGTCAGAATAGCTTCTGGGTGAGAGCGTGTTGCGGATGTGTGATGTGTGTTGGAGAGGAATAGAAGGTTTGAATTATCAGAAGGTTTAAAATTGTGTGTGTTCAATAATCTTCCATCCACAACAATTAATACAAGATAGAGAATAATGATTCATAAACATCTTGTTTCAAAACGTAACAATTGAATTTATTGGTGTTTGGTATACATGCATAAATACTGAATAGTTAGACAGAGTTGTGTCTCTTAGATTAGGTAATATTTGTACCTAAGCTCATAAAGTGAAAGTAATTATTAAACTGTAGTTTAGAAGAATAAAGTTCCTTTAGCATGTCTGGAATTGTATATTGTACAAGTTGGTAAAAGTTCAGAAGAGATTTCAGAGTTCGTACTTGCGTGAATGTTGGTAACGTCTGACTGCATTAGTTAAGACGGGAGTTCTTGAAGATTACATCTTGGCAGCAAGGAATGAGACGCGAGAGAGATGAAAACAACCGGGAACTTACACGTGTTCTGTTTTTATAATTTTGTTGTACCACGTGGGAGGCTCAAAACGAAAACGCGGGAAAACAGATTTGTCGCGTGCAGGCGGTTTTATTGGTCCGAACTGACCAATCAGCAAGATAGATTGAAGGTGATTAACCAATGAATGCTTGTTATATATTTTGTAAGATTGTGATGGGGAAAATTACATGAATAGTGCATTTCCTAGCAGGGGTTAACTGGCTTGTTGTGGAAGATTCTACAAGCGTAACCAACTTAAAGATTACTCATCCATTGCTTCAGTGTTTGAAATTTGGGGATTCGGGGTCGTTAAATTTTAATATGTTGAATATCATCATCATCGCGGTTAAAAGTTAAACAATATCTTAGCCACTTAGGTGTTTATACAAAGAACCACCTGCATGGGTAAATTTTCATTTTAACACCCGAGCGCTAATATCCCTTCAAATTTTTCCAAAATAGTCTTATTTCTGTGCAAATGTATATGCTGAACTCAAATCAATAATTAGATATTGAAGAAACCTACATTTTTGGATGTTAACGACCTGAAAAAAATCGGACTTTTTCCTGGTCTTCCGTCAGCCATTACCGGCTTATTGATAAGTAATCCAGTGCTGAATTTTGTTGGTGGACGTATACAATTTGGGTCTATTTACTTCCTTCACAGTAATTCCCTGTAGAAATTAGTACGCGGTTCCGTAAAGCGATTTTTTTTTTTACTTAATTTAAGAAGAAAGTTAACTTTCAAATATATGTAAACATCGACAAATAAACGAATAACAAAGTAATTTTTTTTAAGAAGAAAGTTAACTTTCAAATTACGGTTAGGCTTTTTGGGGGGTATTCTTTTATTTTTATTTTTAAGAAGAAAGTTAACTTTCAAATTAGGGTTAGGTTTTTTGGGGGGTATTCTTTTATTTTTTTTTTAAGAAAGTTAACTTTCAAATTAGGGTTAGGTTTTTTGGTGGGGTTATTCTTTTATTTTATTTTTTTTTAAGAAGAAAGTTAACTTTCAAATTAGGGTTAGGTTTTTTTGGGGGGTGGTTATTCTTTTATTATTATTTTTTTAAGAAGAAAGTTAACTTTCAAATTAGGGTTAGGTGTTTTTTTTTCTTTTGTTATTCTTTTATTTGTCGATGTTTACATATATTCGAAAGTTAACTTTCTTCTTAAATTAAGTACAAAAAATTGCTTTACGGAAGCGCGTACTAATTTCTGAAAGAAAATAGTTCAGCAGTGAATGACGCTCGGGTGTTAAAATGAAAATTTACCCCTGCATTTATTCCTGCTTCGTTTGCATCGATGTTTAACATTGAAAATGCAATGAGGAGCGCCTTTACGAATTTAAGTGCAGGACTAGATTGGCAGCTAACACTCATAAATTAACCGTTGAAGTTGTTAGTTGAACCCTCAGTTCTATGCTAACAGTTTCTTTTCTCGCACTTCTCACTTGTGGAACTCTCTTCCGATTTTTTGCTTTCCTGTCAACTTTGAAATTCAGAAATTTAAATGCAATGTCTTCCGTTATCATCTGTCTCCTTTAAACCTGTTCTTTTATTGTCCTATCTCTTTCCTTCTCTTTCAGTATCCCTTGCATCCTAATTGCTTTTTATTACCTTGACTGGGGGAAATGATTTTTTAAAAAAATATGACCACTGATTCTTTCAACATTGTATCTTCTAGTATCGATTTTTTTTTTGTCAATATTCTTAACTTCATTTCACGGACTGTAATGATCACCATTTTACCTCCATGCCTGATTTCAACGCCCCTTTCCAGGCAACAGCTTTTTGATATTTCTGCATCTTTACTTATAGAGGAAGATATTGTCTTCTTTGTATTCCTTGCCATAACTGTATAGACAGAATACACACAGTTATTGGCCATGTTTTCTTCTGAGAATGAATACTGAATAAGGAAACGGTAAATATTACTGTCGGAGTTAGCTCCTCCTTAATTTCCAAATTGTCACTAGAGGTCATTCTACCTATACTATAAATACTGTGCATAATGTTCATGGCGTCTCCCACAAATGGGAAGACGCGGATCTTCTAAGAGAGCTTACATTGTAGTCGCTGAAATGAAGAAATGAAAAAGAGAACGAGGCAAGAAGTCGCCCACTATTTATAGTATAGGGAGAATGACCCTAGTGACAATTTGGGAGTTAAGAAGGAGCTAACTCCGACAATAGTAGCCAAAACGAAAGGTTGCTTTTTTTTTCATTACCGCAGCCCCATGGCCCCGACAGAGGCTAAACCTGCCTTCCCAGCAGTTTAAAACTCCATGGCGCCATTTCTCTTTGGGAATATATGTTTCGCAGATATAGAAAGACACTTCAGCTCGCAGTCTTCAATTTTGGAAAACCCAAGACCAAGACTCACTGTTTCCCGTTCGTGGGATATGTCCTCGCCTGAGGCATAGATGAATCCTGACCGTTTGTATCCGGAGTCCTAAACTTTCGCAACCAAACGCTCGTTATAACATAATTCTGTAGCACCAACCCACTAGGTCTGAAAAAGAATGATCCTCACCAAGGCCTACAGGCTTCATTCGCTCAAAGCCATTTTTAATCATTGACCTGAGAAAGCGGTTGTATACAGTTGACAGTTTAGGCACACTATAATATATTTATATTTACATACTCTCTATCACTAATATTGAAAACTTTTAGCCTTAAATATAGCATGCCATAAAACTATATTTATATAGTTTTTAAACTATATTTTCATTAATGTTATGTACTGAACAATTTTTTAAAAATTTACCATGTAGAAACACTTGCAAAAGACAAGGGAAGTATCTAGGTTATTGAAATGTCTAAATCTTTTTTGACGTTTGTACATGTGTCTATATGATAAAAAAATTGTACAGTAGATAACTTTAGTGTTTTTCACTTCACACATAAAAATTTAATTTTCAAATGAACACAACAATTTTGTTTTAATTTTGTCTTAAAAAAATGATGAACAATTTTTTGTATTTGAAAAAGCAAGACCCTGACGACATTGTACTAATGTCGAAAGTACTCGGAATAAAAACAAAATGAATATGCATGAATATGGTCATTTTCTTTCTTCCTTTAATAAGGATGCCAAGAAACTTGTCCGTAAGTATGAGAGGATCCTATTAAAAATAAATAGACAAAAATCTTATCTAAATTATTCAATAAGACGGCTTAATGAAAACATGCGGCCAAAATATACGCAATATATATATATATATATATATATATATATATATATATATATATGGTAGCACGAAGTCACAAGTCATCTTGACCGAGGGTTTGAGTGTGCTGGTGTTGTTCAGATTGTTGATTATTCTAGATAACACGCTCTTTCCCAGAAACTGTAACTAAGGTCTGTTCAGCATAGTTGCAGTATAAACCACAGGTGGGCTTTGTGGGTGTTAAACACTAATGTGCCAGAGCGAGAGTCTGCAACTGGGATTGGCTAGCCACCCCAGTAGATGGGTATCCTCGAATACGAGTGGCCAGCTGTTATATATATATATATATATATATATATATATATATATATATATATATATATATATATGTGTGTGTGTGTGTGTATGTGTATGTGTATGTATGTGTGTGTGTGTGTGTGTGTGTGTGTGTGTGTGTGTGTGTGTGTGTGTGTTTATAAAGCAATCCAGTAAACCTCGAAATGAAATTTAAGCTAAACTTGCGTGTAAAGGTAGGTAACTCTTACTGGTTTAATTCATTCGATTTATTAATTAGACTAGAGGTTTTAAATTTATTTAAAAATTAATTATTAACTTTGATAAAAATAAGCAATAGACATTTTAGCGAATACATCATTTTAAAATAAATTAATAATGGTTTTAGAGAGAATTTTCTCACCGCATTCATATTTTTATATCTCAAAGTCAAATACATAAGTCTTTTTTTAAAATCGTTTTGTTTTGAATCATTTTTTAAACAAAAATATTTGAATTAAATTAACTCAACTCCAAATGACTCTCCTGTTAATTCATAAAGGTCAAAATAAACGTGCGTTAATTCTAGATTTTGTTTCGTTCCACTTTTTACTTCCTTTACTTTTTTTTTTTTTTACTTACAACCTCCGGATTTACATAGTTATTTTAATAATGATCTTATTGTCTTTTAGCTTGTCTTTTTTTTTCAGATTTATTTTAAATTATGAGATCTATTTAGATAATGATATCATCAACAAATTTATTTAAAAAGCGTGTTTAAGATTTCTGTTTTAAGTTTGAAAAGTTAGTTTCGTTTCCGTTAAGATTCCAGTTTTTTTATACAGCCAAAAAGTGGCGCCCTCCTCAAAACTTACTTTTTTATTTTTGTAAATGGAGTAACGCTGATATTTTTTTTTAAAGAAATGGAACCAAACGATGAAAAGGAGCTTTTAAGTAAGTCAAAAATCCGTTATAAGCTCTGCGATATTTGATGATTTCTTTTTATTTGCCTTCATTTGTTTTGTTTTCTTTATTGTCAACAGGCTTTTTCATCCGTTCGATTGACATTTAATTCGAAAGGGACAATTAAAAAAAAAATGTCCTGTCGACTCGGCTGAGTATGTGGGGAAAAAATGTTATTCAAAAAAAGTCAAAACATTTTTGTTTTGACTGCTAAAAAATTTTGATTTGTTTTAAACAATAAATTATTGGTTTGATTTGACTTAAAACTTCATAACACCTCAAAAATTGACTTTAATTCCTGACTGGAAAGTTTTACTTTTAGTAAAATAATAATAATAATAATAATAATAATAATTTTTTTTTTTTTAAATGCATCCCAGATGACGAATTTATCTCTTGTTTGTCATATAATTCGGATTATTTGACAATTTCTTCTATATTTTTCATTTATTTTAAAGTAACTTTCTATTAAAATTCAATAAACATTTATTTATTTTTAAAGCTGACTCGATAATAATCAATTTGTGTTTGAAATAAAAGTAAACTATTCAAGAAGAGACGTCATTTCGTACCAAGAATTGTTGATTTAAAAAAAATGATTATTTATAAAATAAAACTTAATATAGAATAAGAAAAACATGTTATTGTTCTACGTATAATCGAGCAAGTGCGCCATTTTTAAGAAATATATTGCACTTTAACTTTTAGATTTAAAAATAAAAAAATGGAAATGTCAGTAAAATTTATTCACTTCACTTCTTCTCTCCTTTCAATCAAATCCAGGTTAAATGTTATTATTTACAGGAATGAGCAATAATAATCATTTGTTAACCAATTGGTTGATGCTTAAAAATTGAAGTTTCACAATGTTTTGTAGACGTACAGGGACATCGTTTCTAGTTCTTATGTCAATAAAAAATAACAGAAACATTTCTTTATTATTCAAAAAAAACTAACCATAACAAGAAAAGAGAGACTAATCAACTTCAAAAACTTCCTTCTTTTTTTTTTTTTATATATATATATAAATAAGCTTATTTTTTTTTTATCAATTTCATAAAAATAGAATTATTTATTTTATTTCCATTCCTACATTTCTGTTTTTTCATAGATTTCTGGATTATTGTTTTCTAGATTGTATTTCAAACCTCATCAATTTTGGGCCAAAATTTTTGGCACTAGTTAAATAAACTGGTCCACTTGTAAAGTAGGGATTTTTTTTTTTTTTTGTTAAACCTTTGTGACGAAACTTGTCAGAATCGAAAAATATTGATTTTTTTTTTTTTTTTTTTTTTTTTTTTTTAATAAATGGGTCCTGTTCAAGTCTAAAATCTACAGTACAAAGTAGAGAAGTTGAAAAGTTTCTTTACTCTATGCTAGATAACTCCAAAGCCCTTTGCAATTCGCAAGAAATTATAATTGTCATGGGAGACTTGAATGCCAAAGTAGGCAATGATAGGGCAGGTGAAATTGGGAAAATTCAAACTAGAAACCAGTAATTAATGCAGAGGAAAATGGGCCCAATCGTGTACCGGAAATGACCAGATAATAGTCAACACTCCATTTCAAGAACACCCAAGACTAATATGGATATGGAGAAGAAGCAAAAAAAACCAGATTAACTATCAACAAGAGATCCAGGAATTTAGTTTTGCTCTGAATTAGATATCCAAGTGCTCACCTCCCAGTGATATGTAAGCTTAGAGTAAAACTACAAAAACTGAAATGGGCTAAGGCTGCACTCAAATTGCAATATGACAGACTCTCTTGAATGCCCCAAATCTGAAGGACAAATATATGGATGGTGTAAAAAGCCGATACAAGAGACCAAAAAAAAATGGAAACTCGAAGTGGGTCACTTTAGGAGAAGCTTTGATAACATCAGAAATCAAAATCATCCCAAAGGAAAGTAGACAAAGAAAAAAAAAATGAATGAATGACAGATGAAATTTCAAGAGTTTTTCAAGAACAAAGCAACATGACCAGATGGAATTGCAATATAGATGCTGGCAGTTTATTATTTGTGTCTATGCTGAAATCATCTAAGATTTCAGCATAGACACAAATAATAAACTCTACAACAGTGGTGATATGCCAAAAGACTTAAATAGATCTATTTTCATAGCACTAAAAAGCCAGGTGCAGATCAATACAACTTCTATCAGACAATCAGCTTAATGAGCCATATAACGAAACTGGTCATCTGAATTCTGATAAATAAAGTACACAGCTGAATCAGACGGAAAGAGAACAAGAATAGTACAGGTTCATCAAAGATACTGGAATAAGGAACACAATATTTATGCTCAGAATGTTATTAGAAAGAGAAGTACGAATGCAGAAGGATGTATACCTGTGTTTTAGAGATTATATAAAAGCGTTTGATAAAATATGTCACAAGGATCTCTTGGAACTACTCAGCAAGCTTGATATATTCAGGAAGGATATTAGAATAATCAAGAACCTATACTGGCAGCAAACTGCCTGCATATAGAGAGAAAATAAGTTCAGCAGATATACAAAAATAGAAAGAGATGTAAGACAAGGATCTGTCTTCTTACCAGACTTATTCAACTTATACAAAGGTGATTCTGAGAGAACTAGAAGTCCTACCAATAGTAGATATGATAGAGTTGGTAGGACACTATATTTTTTTAATTCATTTGGTTTGTCAGGAGGGCCTTTTTTACTATTTTGGCTAATTTTATTAGCCTTTTGGAAAAAAATCTATCTAAACACAACATAAAATTTGTTACTACTACATCTAAAACAATAAAAGACTTTGTCAATACTAAACAATGTTATTAGGTTGGTGCAAAAATAATGACGTAATAATGTCGTTTTTTGACGTTAAAAAATACATCAAAAAACGACATTATTACGTCATTATTTTTGCACCAACCTAATAAAACTTGAAAGACAAATTTACTTGATTACGTGTAATAATTGTCACAAAAATACATAGGAGAAACCTCAAGGAATCTAAATAAGAGATTATATGAACACAAAAGGAACATTTTACAAAACAATACATCAAATTTGTTGGTTGCCCACTGTAATGAGACTGACCACAATCTTGACATAAAAAAAAATGCTACTCTGATCAAAGGAGAAAACAATTAACCACTGCAAAAATGTCTAGAGAGTGCCTTGATTGCAAGGTCATCACCAGTTAATTTGCACCCTGACACTTACAATATTTCACCATTCCTGACAGAACTTCTATTATCATAGTGTGGGATATCTGCCAACAAAAGTGATGGGAAGCAAAAAAAAAGTATCTAAATGAAATCTGCTAGATTAAAAAAATAAAAAAAAATTTCAAATTACCATATATATAGCTACCTCCACAAATTCACTAAAAAGAATTTTATAAATATTTTGTTATTATTAAGTGGAAAGATGAAAGGATTTTTTAATTATTAAATGTGTTTTGATTCTTTTTAGAATGTTCAAAATTTTGGTTAAAAACTTTGTTTTTCTTGCATCAATGGAGGACCATAGATTAGTATAGAAAATTTTCGAGTCTTGTTTGCAGTGAAAAACACAGATTTAGAAATTCTTGCAACAATCAAATAATTGTTAGATTTTAATGAAACTTTCAGTCTTATTCACAAATGAATGAAATTAATTTAAAAATGCTTCTTTAGAAAATCTTGGTAAAAAGATTTTTTTTTTTAACATCTGTTACCCCCCTTCACTTATTTGATTTTATAAAATGTCGAGAAATTTAATTTTTATGCTTCTTAATGTTTATATTATTTATATGCAAAAGTCCTTGGAGAATTTAAATCATCAATGTTTTTTTTTTTTGTAAGACAGGACCCCCAGTTACTGAAAATTAGCTCTGAATAATGAAATAAAAAATACAATAAAACTAAGACATTATTTAATTAGCAAAGCTTTTAATTGTTTTTATGAATAAAATATAAGAAAAAAAATTCAATGAATAATGAATTTTTACAATTGTTTTTAATTAAAAGAATTTACAAAGTCTTAAATTTTAAATTTCTGTATTAATTTTTGCAGACTATATGATATTGTCATTGTGTAAAAACTATTTTTATTAAACATAAATGGAAAAGCTTACAACAATTCAGCCACCCATTCTCAATATTTTAAGAAGAATTTTGAATTTATTTTTGTGTGTATAAATGTACTGGTTTTTTTAAAAACAGATGTCCATACACAACATTATCAGTAAATAAGAGTGATAACGACAGCAAATTTAAAGCCAAAGTGCCTAAAATTCAATACAGATTACAGAGAATATTTTCCTAAATTTTTAAGATTACTTACTGGGTAATTAAAAATGATATATAAAAAAGGCCTCACATTATATATTCCCCAAGTAATTTTTACAGATCTATCCACCGTAGAAAATAAATTTGATAAACTTCCAGCTGTCAGTCAACTAGTCTACATCTTAAATTTCTACCTCCATGTTTAAAAAAATTAATTCTGTGTTATTTTAAACTAAAAGTAATATTTGTTTCAAATTGGAAACTTTAAATCAACTATTACTCCTCAAATAAAATTTCAGAAAAGTATATTTTATTTTTGAAAGATTTTTTAATAAAGAGAATTACATTGTGCTGATGGTTAAAATGGCACTAAAATCAGCGATTTTTAGCAATTTCAAAACAAAAACAGCTTCCTGTCAATTTAAATTAGTTTTAAAATAGAACAAAGTATTTTTTTGCTTATTCGAAATATTAAATTTATTAGCTTGAAATTAAAACTAAAAGTTTCAAAAAAAAATTTTGATTGTTAATAATTAATTTTACACCTTAGGTATCATATATCTGTGGAGGTACCTAAATTAAAGCAAATTCAAATGGTGCCTCTTCTAATTACTATCAGAATATGATCAGTCAATCCAATTACAAATAAAGATTTAAAAATCTGGAGGCTCTTCAAATCAAATGTTAACAAACTGACATCAACAAATTTGTTTTAATTGAAGGTCATTTTAGTCACTTGATACAATAATCATTTTGACTTCTATCAAATGTGAACCCTTGTTAGTTATAAATTACTGGACATTGAAATGAACACTAGCTATCTCTAACTTTTACCTTCTTTCTTTGAAAATGACCAACCATAGCTGGCCTTACTGGAACAGTATACACTATTGTAGCAAGTTCCTTTTACAAGTTTTCATCTGACATGAACACCAGGAGGCTTCAACACACCAAAAGGCTTAACTGTAATTCTTTGTCTGTTTTAGTTCATAAAAGTTGTTTGCATGAAGGCATGCTACCTAAATATGCTCTGTTCTCAAATTTGTATATAAAAAAAAAAAACAAAAAAAAAACAACTGCTTATTTTCATCTCGAATGCAATTCTTGGATTTAGGAACATTGAATATTGGTCTAAGGAACATTCATCTAGAGAATATTGGCATAAGGGAAACTTGTCTAAGGACATTGGTTTATAATAATATTTTTTTAATAAATTAACACTTTAGTCTTTATTCATGTACAAAATACTCAATTTTATTGATATTTACTATATTACAAAATAATATTTAAGACACTTATAGCAACATTCATTACTGATGATAAACGTGGTTTATAAGCATTTATTGGCATGCATTGTTTGTATATTAATTAATACAATCTACATTAGACCATAATTCCCTAGATGAGTGTTCCTTAAATGAATGTTCTGGATCCTGCAATTCTTTTGTCTGGACTTTTTGCTTGGGATCAATGTATTCTAGGTGTATTTTTTGTTTCTATTTTGATCCATTTTTTCTGTTTGATCAATTTTCTTTTCTTTTAATAAAATGTCAAATTAATAATTAAAAATTATTCCATAGCAAGGATGAAAGTTATTTGCATACAAAATATAGACTTTGTTAGATTCTATCTTGCTTCTCTTTATTATAGAATAATTTCCGGCTTTATTTAAATTTTCTTCTCTCTTTTCTCTCACTCTCACTCACTCAATCTCTCTCAATCTCTTTCCAGGGTTACAAAAAGATAAAAAAGAAGCTGAGCGCAAAAATAAATTTCCTGAAGTTGCTCAAATCTGCAATGTCATCGGAGAATTACTTTGCAAATATGGTATGTCAACAAAAATGTTTCATTCATTTCACTTATGACTTCATCCCTTTATTTTTTTCTGATATTTTATAACAGTCAATATTTTTTTTTAAAGATTAGCACAAGGCCATGAAAATGGAGTACTCAGTGAATTTAAATTCTTTTTGGTAGTACAGTCATAATATTCTCAATAGATTACAATTGACTGGACATGTCTATTGTTTGGACAACCCTCAATTGCCAAAAATAGCTCTGTATGGTAAACTGAAATACAAGAAGCGATGACAAGGCAGTAAAAAACTACACTATAAAGACTGCACCAAGAGGGACCTATTAGCAATGTAAATCGATATAAACAACTGGGAACAGTAGACTGCCCTGCATGGTGCTGAATACTTCATATTAAAGAAGCATCAAGGCTGGTCAGTTATCAGTAGACATCCATTTAGAGAGATGGCCATCACATGGTTCAAACTGCCAGAACTAGATGGATCTTTTGATGTCTTCATCAAATAAGATGAACTGTCAATCAGGATGAGTAATATTCTATGAGAATAACTTGTTAATTATCATGTAATGTCTGATAAGATATGAGACTAAATTTTCCATACATAAAATAGTTGTTTATTCACTTCTGGTTGTCATCAAATTAATGTCAGCTGAATTGAGGGGTATGTGGTTTCAGGTCTTTCTTCAAACATTCAATCTTCTTGCAAGGGATCCCTTCATAAGTGAAGTGTTTATATAACTTCCTGTATTACAGTTGTCTAGTGTGTGTGTGTGTATTCTAAGTTCATCTGGGTCAAACTTCCTGTTGGTGCACCCACTGACATCCTTTGAAGTCTGATTCGGCACTTGCTGGCTTTGAGGCTACCTCCTTGGTCAGCCTAGCTCTTTTGACATTCAGAGGTGATATCAAGTACAAGACTGACTTTGGTATCTTTTAGGATGAGCCCATTACATATTGTGGTCACCACAGATCAACTCTTCTTAGATCAAGGTTCCTGACAGATATTAAATTCGATTCAGACTTTCTGGCATGAATTGCATACTAAATCTAGATTAACTTAAGCTGATACAAGGCCACAAATGTGAGGCACTCGGTGAGTATCAAATTCAGTGTAGTAATAATGCTCTACAGAATTAGCTTTCTAACCATTAAATTGCATCACCTCAAACAATATTACTAAATTTCATTGACCAAATGGGAATTGGGGTGAATGCTTTTTATGGCTACAGAAAGAGAAATATATCAAAGATGCAAGATTTTCTTACAAAAGAAATTATTCTAAATTTAAAAATTATGCTGACTTTAATAAAGTAACTTTCTACCTTTTTAGTAACTAATTAAAAAAAAAAAAGGTAAGAAACTATGTTAATTATGTTATGCCTATTTAAAATTAGTTGCATTAACAAATTGATTTAGGGTATCACTATTGAGTAATATATTCAACAGCATGAATTTACCACAAAAGGTCATGAAGATATGTTCAAAGAGCATATCTGTTTTACACATTGAATCTGGTCACAAGATTTAAGTATATGTGAGAATTATGTAGTGAAAAGGAAAGGATAAAAATGTGTTTTAAAAAAAACAAAAAAAAAAAAACACTATCAGCTCATCCCAGCAGAATAGTCCAGAGTTCAAATCATGTGGTTGGTTGTTTTCAGACTACAACTAAGAAGCACCCCACAGGCTGTTGCATGAATTCTTTGTTTTTAAATTTGTCTTTAAATATTTCGGCAGATTTCTTTTGCTTTTGATTTTTTTTTTTTTTTTTATAGCATAACTCTACTACAAAATAATTTTGTAAGGTTACTCTTTTTACAAATGATTACTTACTTATCTGCTTTTTTTTTTTTTTTTTTTTTTTTTTAAATATTATAACTTTGATAAGAACACTACATAAGTTTTTAATACAAGGGTCATTCCATGTCAGTTTAACCAATTAATGTAACTCCAAAAAATAGATTTTGTTCATTTTGATGTAGGCTGTAGATCTTATAGTCATTAGAAAATCCTGAAAATTTTAAGTGTAAATTCCTAACCATTCTCATGATGTTGCAAGTTGAAATTTTGCTGAATCTGCATTTTCTGTCGACATTTCTATTTTCAAACTCAATGGATCTCATAAAAACCCTTATATCTTCTGATCAAGTTTTGTTCTGTCTCTCAAAGCTACCAATTCTAGATCTCTTAATAGTTTTTTTTTATCAAAAATTCTGATGCCTGATAATTTCACAATTATGATCTAATATCGACTTGTTTTGTTAAAGGTGAAGAAGTTCATAGATAACAAAACATTACATCATATTTGGGGATTTCATTCCTTAAGTTTTAACAACTCTCTCTTTTTATTTCAATTTTTATAGGCATTTGAATAAAAAAAAAAAAAAAAAAATCCGGTGACTTATCATTAGCATCCAGTTTCCTTACAGACTTTAAACATAAATCTATGCTCTACCCCGACAAAATTCCCATGTGACATGAATCAGTCATGTTTATATTGAAAATCTGGAAATAAAAAGGCTGAATTTATCAATTTTTTGGCACTTTTTGCAAATTTCTCTAAATGCATAAACTTGAAAGTTAAGTATAATCTAACAATTTAAATAATGTTAAGGTAAGTAAACGTATCTTAAAGGAAAGATGATATAATTTACATTTAATGATTCAAAGACAAACATTAGGCTTGAATTAGGCCAGTCTGTGTATCTGGGCCCAGAGAATTTTTTTGTGGTAAGTTCTTATATAATCTTAGTACTTTTAAAAAAAACTTGTAAGTCACCAAATGGTACCTGCACAGCCATTTTGAAAATAATGAAAAAGTGACATCTGTATGCCCACCACAGTAATTACTACATGAAGAAATGCTATAAACTGCTGCTATCATAAAATCAAATCAAAAGGTGATTTTTTTTATTTTTTTCTTGTTGTTTACACTTTTTTAAATTTGGAGTCGTATGTCATTTGCACATGAGTCAAATTTATTTTTTTAAAATATAACTGATTAATGGGGGGGAAAAAAAAAAAAACCTTTATAGGATCATTCCTTGTTGAATTAACAAGGGTCTGACCATCACCAACACAGATTTTTTCTTTTTTTTTTCTTTTTTTTTTTAAATTTGGTACATTTATAGAGCTTCATGATAGAAATTGAATGGTACATATTTTATATCTCTGGGTCAAAGGGTTCCAAAGATATGACCCTTTGACCCTTGCCAAAAAGGTGAATTTTTGGAAAGTAGTCACAAAGTTTAAATATCAATATCTCAGTTGTGTTTTCACCCACAAAGCTAAATTATATACCATTTTAAAATAATTGGATAAATCTTAAAGGTGATATATTTAATTTTTTTGTTTTAAAGGTCAAACTGAAAATTTGATTGTTTTGTGCATGTTAACAAAAATGTGTTAGCCATTAACATCATTTGTTGCATATTTTCATTTAATATTAATTCATAACGCTTTTTTAAATAATTAACTTTATTATGTCACTTTTTCATATAAAAATTTATTTGTTGTATAATAAAAATGTAAACAAAACCAAAAATAAAGTTGTTTGTTTTTCACTGAATTCTTCAACATTTAACCAGAAATAACACAAATTCTGTTAATTTTATGATCTTAGTTCTTTTGTGAATATTAATCAGCATTTAAAGAGCTTTCTAAAGATATAAAACTTAACCATATTGAGTGATATGAAAATTTTAATATATCATGGCAGATGCACAAATCCACCATTTTAAATTTGGCCCAACTCAGAAAAAACTTGTAATTCAGGCGACAATCAAAAGTCCACCATAAAATTTTGTACATATCTTGCCATAAAAGAGACAAATTTGTTGTCAGATTAAAAAAAAAAAAAAATTTGAAATACATTTTTTTGAGAAATTAAAGGTCAAGGTATCTTCTTTGATATGTCAGATTGAAGTTCTATTTCACAACATTTAAAAGAACAATCCTGTCCACATTCACAATTTAGAGAAATATTAATTGACAATACAAGTATACTCCACCATTAACTAAAAAACAAAAACTTCAAATTCTTGAAGCCCTCAGTATAAGAAAATTACAACCAACACTAAATAAGATCAATTATGATTATAGCAACAATGTTTTAAAATGTCTGTAAGAGCAAGGTCTTAAAATAACTAAATTGTAATTTTTTTTTTTTTTTTTTTTTTTTTTTTTTTTGTGAAAATTGCAATTATAACAGCAATGTTTTAAAATACTTAAATTGTAATTCTTTAAAAAAAAAAAAAATTACAAATATAAATTAAGTTACCTCCCATGATAATGTTAATTTTTTTAATCAACAGGGCATGTTTCATGCTTATTTATAAAAAAAAATTCATAGCTATCTATTACATTAGTTTTTGTCTTAGCAATTCACTGCTGAAGATGATCTTGGATGAGATTGAAAGTATTTGGGAAAATGAAATGAATGAGAAAAACTATGGTGTCTTCCTTAATAAGTTTAATGGCGACATTAAGAAATTGATCTGTAAATTTGAAAGGATTAAAATAAAAATAGACATAATATGTCTCGATTATTCAACTAATATATATATATATATATATATAAAAGGTACCTCCACAGATTCATGATAGTTATGGTTTAAAATGAATCTTTAAAAATGAAAAATATTTCTTGAAGCATTTGTTTTAGCTTTAATTTGAATCTAATTTAAATTTAATATTTCCAATATGCCAAATACTTTCAAAACTAATTTCAATTGACTGAAAGGAGTTTTCACTTTGGAATTGGTAAACCTCACTGATTTTCCTGACATTTTTATCCATCTTTCATCACGTTGTAATTCTCTACATGGCAGAGATATACAGTATATGGCAGTGAATGTTGAGAAACTAGTTTTTCTGCTAACAATTAGTAAGAGAATTTTTCAGGACACATAAAGAAGAGAGAAAATTTAATTTAATACTTATATGGCAACAATAAAATTAAGCCACAGAAGCCGAAGACATTTGTAATCTTACCATAAAATATGTTGGGGACTTTGTACTGATTAGAGTTATTTCCCTTGCACTGCCGATTCATATATTTCATGTGGAAACATGATGAAGAATAGTAAGAAATGGTGTTAGGTTTTTGTGGCATAGATAAACGTGAGATCATAGTGGACATAAAGTGAAGGATCTGTTTCCTTATGAACACCCACCACCTTAATTACTGCATATTGACTAATCTGTTTAATATTATAGGAGACGTTTTTGGTTTGCCTGAAAACATACATACATACACATATATATATATATATATATATATATATATATATATATATATTATAATTTTTTTCATATAGAAAAAAACAGTTTATATTTTTTTTTACTTTCCAAACAGTCAGCCCATTGTTGTTTTCATAAATACAAGTTTTATTGAAGACAAATGACAATGCACTGCAATTAAGACTTATTATATTTTTCTTGCATTTGCACAAGTGATTTCTTTTCTGGTCATAGTGTGTAAAAAAAAAAAAAAAAAAAAAAAAAAAAAAACCTGTCTGAATGATCTGTGAATCTCTTTCAGGTAATTTATTTGCTATTATCAAGGCTGTTTTGTGTTTTTGTTTAACTGAAAATTTAGATTTTCTTCTTTTTTTTTCTTTTTTTTTCTAATATATCTAGAAAAGAAAATTAATATAATAAAAAGCTTAATTGCAGTGCCTTGTCAGTCATTTTCAATGGAACCTGTATAAAAAGGGATATTACTGCCCAAATACACATTTACTTATATATATATATATATATATATATATATATATATACACACACACACGCATGTGTGCATGCAGGGTTGGTATAGATGGGATAAAATTCTGATAACAAAAATCACTATTTTTAAAGAGAATTGCTCAATGCAAAGTTGAACAAATAATATTTATTCAAAAATCATAACACAAGCATGCTATAACATCACTCAACAATAGCCATTTAGTTTCAACACTTGTGTTTTGTGAAGTGATGATAACTTGACATATGACACCACAAGTGTTGAAACAAAATGGCTATTTTTGTAGTAATGTTATAACATGCTTATGTTATGATTTTTGAATTATATGTATATAATTATTTATTTAAAAATTAACATAAATATGTTATAAAATCACTACAAAAATAGCCATTTTGTTTCAACATCTCTGGTGTCTTATCAAGTGATGATGTTGAATGTAGAATAAAGGGTTTTAAAAGGTTCAAATTAATTAACCACCCCTTGCAAGCTGGAATGACCAATCAAAACACAAGTATACGAGAATTAAAAAAACTTGACACTGAAGTAAGGTTATAATAACTATTAAAGGCTTTAAAGTTGGGGTTATACTAAAATAGAATTTATTCTAACCAATAATTATTAAATTATATGATAAAATTTGATATTAAAAATTACCCATTTTAAAATCTAAATTTAATCTCTATTAAGTTTAAAATTATAAATTATTTACTATTGTATTTATGTGAATGGGGACATACCCATTATTGTCCGTAGGTATGCTACAACACATATTTTAAATATTCTTATCTTGGTTATTATAAATTTTATTAGAGACACAACATTTTGGTTAAATACTCTCCAACCATCTTCAGGTATCAATTATTTAGCTGATACAGATCTGTTGATGATGGTGTTATTTTGTCCCTGTGATGTCAGTTCTTGTTCATTCCTAATGAACCTGTGTATATTATTTCACTATGTAATCCATTAACATTTAACCAATGCGCTCAGCCATTGTCCTGAAGAACACCAGTGGTGTATTTTTGGAGCCTTTAAATCCAGTGTCAGGTGGTTTTGATATTTGTTTATCATAGTCGTTTCATATCATAATTTTTATTTTCACAGATGACCAGTGAGTATTTGACCAAAACAGCATATCTACATTGGCATCTATAATAATCAAGATCAGAACAATAGATGGATACCTGAAAATGGCCGGATAGTATTCAAAATGTTGTGCCTATAATATCTATAATAATTGAGATGAGAGCAATAGTTTGAATAAATTAAAGTGTACATCTGTCAATAATTAAAACAAATTCTCTACATAAAAACCATTTTACCTTTCTTTGATAATGTCATCTCTAATCAAGAATTAAAACATAGGAAAATATTCATTTTCATAATTGAGCTATTACTTGTATTGTTTCACCTTTTTTGTTTGCAGGGCAGTTTCAAGAAGCCATTACTGAACATGAAATGGAATTGTCTATTAGTGAAACCTACAAGGACACACTGGGTAGTGCCGTGGCCTGTCGTAAACTTGGTGAATGTTACTGCGAACTGGGGGACTTCAGTAAGGCAATCCAACTACAAAAGCGCTACCTCACTCTGGCTTGCAGCATTAAAGATACAGTTGAGGAGCAGCGTGCCTGGGCAACTATTGGTCGAACGTATCTCTTTCAAGCAGAGTCAGAAGGTCAAACGGAAACTGGTTGTGATGCGTCTGAGAAGGCTGAGAAAGCTTTTGTTAAAAGTCTTGAGCTCTGTGAAAGAATTAAGCAGACATTGAACACCAAGGAGTACATGGCAATGAAGTCTAGAATCTTCCTTAATTTGGGTGAGTTTTGTTTGTTTAGCTTCTCTTGCACAGCCATTTAGTAAAAGGAATGTTTGCTTCCAAGAAAAGTGATGCAAGTGCCTGCCATAGTGTGAATGCTAAAGAATTCCTCTTGCAAATCGGTTGGTTTCCTTTTTCTTTTCTTTTTTCCTCTCCTGCTTCTTCTGCATTACGGTTCACACTCACTGCAAGGCTCAAGATCCACTTGTAAAGGGTTACTGAATGTAAGAAGAAATAGAAGGAAGTAAAGATTATAAGGTGGACAGATAGCAATTGACTTGAATAGGTTAAGATTGTAATGTTCAGAGAAGCATTTATGCAGGTATTTGTGCCATAGAGTTGCAGTCTTCATGGAAAAGCTGTCCGGGTGGGACTTCCTCCTTAAATATAATGAGAACAGTTTGGATCCATGGTTGTAACATGGCCAGTCTTATCTGTAAAGGTCTGAACTGGTGAAAGTAAAAAGGGATGCTCATCTGAACATTTGCCATGGAAATAATGACAGAGTAGCAATGTTGCATCTCTGGGGAAAGTGGTCGTATACTTAAATATAAGTCATTCGTGTCAAGACCATTTAAACAGTTTTGAACTGTCATAGCTGGAAAATAAGGAGTTGGCATCTCCAGCCCAAACGTGACAGAAATACTCCATTTTTGGGTCTAATATGACTTTTTGTAGAGATAAAGCATTGTAAGATTTGGGTACTTTTGGGGGCAGTACAAAAAGCCAGCCCTTTCTCCAGAATCTTTAGTAATAGATCATACGAGTTCCACTTGATGTCTGGAATAAACTTAAATCCCAATAGATGTTCAAAGTGTGGAGCCTTGTTGAAAGTCCATTTTATATATATATATATATATATAATAAAAAGGCTTAAACACTAATATTCCATGGTTATAATTTATTACATTAGGATCGTAATTACAATGCAATTCATCAGACCTACAAATTCAAAAAGAAATCGGCCTCTTGGAAATATATATATATATATATATATATATATATATATATATATATCTCCAGGTATGGGATAAGAACAAATGGGGTCTAATTCCACTGTCTAGCATTTAATTTTTTAAAAGGGCTCAATACAGATTACTATGATCAAAATTTCCTCTACATGGCATAGATCTGATAGTCTAATTGGTTAATCAGGGTAAACACACAAGCCTCATTTTAATTTGTTGTTATCTGCTTTTGGAATTTAAAAGTATTTTTTACTCACCAGTTACTATTGCCTGAGAAGGCACAATTTGAGGGCTGAAACATGAAAGATATTGTGTAGCAATTTTTAACATGTTTTTCTTTTCATCTCCTATAATAAATGATGTATATATGAATGCCGCACTTTTTCAATTAAAGGGACACGACTCTCTAATTTTCAATAGCTCATGTTACAGAAATCTTGGAGTCCTGAATTTTCAGTACAACAATTGTTTTAGGTGAAATTTTTTTTTTTTTTTTTTTTTTTACAATAACAATTTTTTTTAACTTGGAAATAAATTTGGGAATAATCAAAATTAATCGCAAAATCCAGTGAAAGTCACCCATGAAATAAAAATAATTGTATGGAAAGTAAGGACCTACGTACATCAAATTGTCTTTAAATCAAGTGACAACAGAAGAATTAGTGTTGAACTTTTAAAAGGTAAGCTTAAATATTAATGCAATACTTAAATGCAGCAATTAATTCTGAGTTCTTCTGTAGTTTATTGTTGCCTATAACATACGACAGCGATATGCCTCGCTAAAAGAAATCTCCACCAACAGAGGACCAGATTGCAATCAAAAGAGCCCAGGCTACAGCGAGGAAAAGAAAGACCTGTGCAAATGAAAGCCCAGATCAAACGGCAGCCAGGAGAACTTCCAATACTGAGAATAGGCAAAGACTTAGGCACTCTCAAACTCCTGAACAAGCCAAAGGTCCAATCAAGAGTTCTCCACAGTAGCTAGCTTAAATGCCATCCTAATGAAGTGTTTTTAAGTTTGTGTGTTTATATATATATATATATATATATATATATATATATATATATATAATTTTTTTTTTTTTTTTTTTTGTTTAAGGTGCTTCTTCAAGTAGATATCATCAGTATATATGTTTACTAATGATGTCCTAGGCATATCATTATTAACCTGTACAGGGTTCGTACAGGTCCTGGAAACCTTGGGAAATTTACACAGCCAGGGGTTGAAAAGTCCTTGAGAATCAGCATTAGCCCAAAAGCTGCTTGAAAAGTCCTTCAATTTTCTAAATTGGGCTGCTGCCCTCGCATCCTTTTTCTCAATTCATGAAAGGCAAAATACCTAATTCCAGAAATCTGGCTTTTTTACAAACTGAAATTGTCCTTTAAGAAAAATGTTGTTTTAGTCATCAGAAATATTTGTCAATTATTTCGAATGATGGTTTGTTTCCTTGATTAGGAGTTCATGACCCTCATAGTTACTCTTCTATATTTTCTTGTCTAGGTGCCAAATAAAAAAGGGAGAAGGCATGTCTTTTGGCTGGTACCCTCACTCAACAAGAGGAAAAACAAAAGATGTTACAGACAAGTAAACATCTCTGTCAAAGATAAATTAATTCACACTTATTAAATTTGTAGTTGAAAGGAAAATAATAAATTATTTTACAGTAATAAAATACATTTTAGTAGAATGTCAAAAAATTTATCAGTGTTTTTTAAAATTTGAACAATTGAAGAAATTTTATTCACATGTCAATTTCAAAAGTAAAAAGTTCTTTTGATCTCTCATCAGCAGTGAGTGAGTTCATGCTGAAAAAATTTGTACCTTATGTGTCCTGTGTCAACATGTAAAGTATGTTTGTTTAGATTGTTTCCAAAAGTAACAAGTTTGAAAATTAAATTTGATTCAAAGGAAATGTAGAAGGGAAGGATGATAGAATAGAAAATGTGTCTTTGAAAGAAATAAGAAGAATGTTATTTTTAAAGTTTGCAGACTGATAATGACCTGTATCTCTAGCTTTTGTTGTGTGAAAAAATGATGAAACATTAAAACTTATTTGGCTTTTATTGCATGACTTCATATCATGTAATTTATGCACATTATTTATCATCTCTCAGTTGCATCTCTGTCCTTGAACAGAGGGGCAACTGAGGAAAATTATACTGAAGAGGTGCCCAGCCCTGGGGAACAGCTGCCCGAGGCCGCGCCTTCTCATTGCACTAGAGAGAATGATCGGTGCTCGCACCGAGGTCGGCGCAATCGACGGTTGTGGGGGCTGAGGCGAATTTTTGTCCCTGCTTTGGTCCCCACATTAAACTGACCTTGTGTCACATCTCGTTCTAGTGGGGGAATGAGTAAACACTGCATGACTTCATATTAAAAGTTCAATCTGGCAACTCTGTCCCTTTACTTTTGTATTTCTGCTAAAAAAAAATGTACAACCATGAGGATGACCCCTAAACATTTGGCCAGATGTCATCAAATTTGTGAACTTAAAAAAAAAATGTTTCCAGACCAAGTCCTTTTCTGCGGGGCTGTCAAACATGAATGACATCTTATTCTTAGTGAAACTGCAGATTTTTGTGTGTTTCCTGTCTTTGATAAAATATCAGGGCGATAAACTTTGCTTCCTTTCCTTGCAGATGATCTTTTTAGCATGATCATGAAACTGTTAAGAAGATTTATAAATGAAGAGCACACTTGAAGGTTAATTACATTTTCCAAACTGAATGAATTTATAAGAATTTTGTCAACCCAAACATACACAAAGACGCTACAAAGATAGTGTGGGTTTTTGAAAGATAGTGTTATGCAAAATTTATCCAAAAAAGGAAATTTGTCAACAAAAGATCTGTTTGCATGCAGAATTGCAACAATGTTTATCAGCATCACTTAGAAACTGCTGGCTTAGATTCCCTCTTGTAAGGTCAATTGTATGGCTGAACCCTGGATTCATTTATGATAAAAAATTTGCTACAGAAGACTGTCTCAAAAGATGCCTTTTCCACATGACGAACAGAAAACAAGTCGGCAAACCTGATTGTGATGACATTATCAATCAGTACAAAGAGTTCAAGGGGGAGGCTGCCGGAAATATTGCTTTCAAGAATTTCAGCAAGCATGAAGACCGTCTGGGCAATTTGTTCTATTCTTTGTCTAACAACAAAGAATGTCAAAAACTGGAAAGTTGCTCACAAATTGCCAGTACTCTCTCATGTACAAGCCTCAGTAGAGAGAGGTTTCTCAGTCAATAAGGAAATTTTCCACTGACAATATTAAACAGCAGACTCTGGTTGCACAGTGCGTTATCATGTAATATTTGGCCACAGTTGGAGGTGCTGGGAATGTTCCCATGATTAAGGCTCTTCTCTGCAGTGCTTCCAATGCCAGAACAGCATACAACCAATAACTTGAGGTTCAGTGGGGAAAAAAAGGCAAGAAGCAGCTGGACAAAAATGGAAATCCATGCTTATGAAAATTGAAGAACTGAAGACCAAAAAATACAAGCTTGAAAGTTGCACACAAGATTTGCTCAAGTCAGCTGAGAGCTATGCAGAGAAAGCTGAGCAGACTCAGAACTTCACACTTATCACAAAGTCCAATGACATGTTAAGATCTGCAAATGACAAATCCATAGAGATATCAAAATTGGAAGAGGAGTTGAATGCTAAACTAGATGAACTGAAAAAATGTTGACATCATTGTGTTCTGTGCCATATGCAACAAAAGCTATGAATAGTAGTGGTAGCTAAAATGTGTAGCCTTTTTATGGATTTCTTTCTGTTCATTAAAAACATACTTCACAATAAATGTGCAGCAATCAAGAATTTTTGTAACATTCACAAAATATGAGTCATCTAGATAGATGAAATGTGTAGTATTAAGAATTAAAGTGTGTACTTCAAAATTTTCAAATGTAGTAGAACTTCAAACTGTCTAGAATGGTACACAAAATATGTAACATAACCAGGTCTGCATTCAGTAGTGTTTTAGTTTAGGATTTTTTTCACTCCTTCAACTGATCCATGTGACATAAATTATTGGAACCAACTGTAGCTTTTCTTTGAACACCTCATTTGTCAAACTATTAAATGATAAATCACAAAGTTTATATTTTTAAAATTGATGACCATTCACTTTGTGTGTGTGTACGCATATATCCATTTTATTCCTTGAAAATTCTGAAATGACCGAGCAAACTTTGAAGTAAAGAACACTATGAAAGATACAATAGCAAAAACAAAAATACTGTATATCGCTTATAAAGCAGTAGTGAATAGAATTATCTTTAAGAAGTGGTAAAATCATTGGGATAAATATACTAATAACAAACTACCAAACATAAAACCTACCATTGGAGAATGGAACACAAAATACAAGAATAGAAGAGAACAAGTTGTGTTGACCCACCTTCACATAGGCCACACCTACATCACCCACCATCATTTACTGGAGGGCACAGAATCCCCAATATGTACTGCATGCTAAAAAAAGATTCACAGTTAAACATATACTGCTTGAGTGTACGAACTTGAATTGAGTGCAGAAACAACATTACCAAACAAGTAATTTGAAGAAACTGTTTATGGAAATAACACCATCTAGGATACTAGATTTTATAAAAGCAATTTGAATGTACTCAAAAATATGAGTGGCCAAATAGTATTGCATATATATTCTACCAAACTATGCTAAAATCCATTCCAAAACAGTGTCTGCATTAAATCACCCACTGAAGTTGATATGCTGTAAAACAAAATAACCAACCAATCAACCTTGAAACTTCTAAATATTGTCCTTGAAAAGTCCTAGAATTTTTTTTACATAGATCTATAGGAACCCTTCATGTAGTAAGTTCATTTGTCACTGACTTTGTTCACATTTTTGCTAAATTCCCTTGAATAATATTACATGAAAATATTCTTAATTTTCATGGTCGGAATAAATTTTATCTGACTTAAGACTTTAAGAATTGTGTTCTATGCAGTCATTTTCTCTGTTAGTGAATTCCAACTAATTCTTTAGTCTTTAACAGAAAATTTTTTTTACATAAATTTACCTGTTTCACACTAAGACTTAAATTTTCTGTCTGTCACTTTTTTAAAATTCTTCCTTGTATTTTCAATTTAGTTGATGATAAGCAGACAATATAAGACATAAATGTTGTTTATTAATAATTCATTCAAGATTTTGGCCAAAAATTAACAGAAAAAGATAATTTTCCTTTTTGTTCATCTAAGCAAAATTTAGCTCTTATGATTAGATCCCAATGTTTTTCATGTTCACAAAAAAGATAATACAAATATCAAAATTTAATTCCTTCAAATTTAATTTTTCATTCAACCATTTATAAAGAATCACTTAAGTTTGGTGTGTGTGCTCCATTTATTAAAAGTCTGTCACTATTGGTAAAAAAGTAAGAATTATTTTCTTTAAGTTTGTTGGTTATAGATTATATTTTTATTTAAAATGTCATTTCAACACCATCCTAAGCTAATGTTCAGTTGTCTCTAGGATAGTACTAATTTCAAATTCTGATAATCTTTATAAGTAACTATTTTAAGGTACCAGCTATTAATCCTCTGTTATAACCCTGTAATGAGTGAATAGCCCATGAAATGTTTTCCTTAATATTTACACAAGTGGCAAGTCAACTTCTCATGATTAGTCAAGAAGTTTTCTGAATATCTCTGTTAAGTAATTATAAATAATTTCTGGTTTTATTCACAATATGTGTGGGAATTACCAGCATGTGACCATAAAGTAAAAACTAATAATACCATTAGAAACATATGCAAAGATCACAGTAACCTTTTTGTTTGTTGCTTTGAATCAGAACAAAACAATTGAAGAGAAGTCAGATTAATCATAAATTATTTTAAAAGATCAGACTGAAAATAAAAAGAAACCTATTTTTGCATATTTTAATTTTTGAAATTTACAAATTCATTTTTTTTAATATTGGTCATTTTCAATTTTTCAAAATAAAACCTTTTGATTTTGTTTTATTTATATATATATATATATATATATATATATATAGCCTATACAATACCCTTTTTCCAGAAAGAAACTCAAGACAAATTAAGAACTAAATGATATATTTATATTTTAAAAGGGGTGTTTGAAAACTCTACAGTACTAATAATGTGACAATGACTCACAGTACTAACCGAGGTTTAAGTAATAGTAAGTTCATGTTGCAGACTATTTGGATAGTATGGTGAGGTCATTTCTCACTAGGTGTTCTATTACTCTGGTTTTGAGCCAGACTTAAATATTTTTGAACACCTGTTGTTGAACAATTGTTAAGTTAACTTGCAGAGAAATTAGTTTATGTTGTAAGTTTATTGGATGTTTCATTGTTATGGTCTTGTGCCAGACTAACATAAACTTAGTGAATATCTATACAAAACCAGTCATTCCCTGACAGTTTTTATGTCATCTTTCATTTTCAGTCTTTTCTAAGACTTTTGCTAAAAGTTACTTAGTATGTATTGTTTGGCATAATGCAGTAATTTTGTGTAATTATATAGGAAATAAATCCTATTTCCAACACAATTGCATACATACCATATTAAAAGATGCCCAAACTTGAATTTCTACCCAACAACAATATTTACAAACATGCCAAAAAGATTCCTCAATACACTGTTTAAATCAAAGTGTCTATTGGTTAGAAATTAAGATCACCATGTAAAATATTTGACCAGTCAGAATAAATTCCTATTTTTCTCAAGGGAAACATTTTTTATAATAACCCACAGATTTTGACTTTCAGGAAGGAAATGTGACATCTGCAAGCTATTCAAACATAACCTAAGACTTAGCTACATATCTCCTCCCAGCCCCACATGTGATGAAAGAAAGGTATTGGCAACTTCAAGTCGGTCATCTCCAACAATAACAAGGACAGTCAATGGGTCTTCACTGATGTCTTTTCTCAACTTCAGATTTTTACTGTATACCAACAACCCAAAGAGTTTAACTCAACTAAAGACTATTTTTACTCCTTTTGACTCATTTCAATTCAGATACATATGATTTATTTAACAGATATACATGTCTTCTTTGACTTTATTATTATTTGGAATTCAGACATTCAGATTTTTAACATAAAAAACCTGAATGACAGAATTTCCTACATTACCTTATCAGAAATTATTGAATACAAAGGGGGAGACACACATTGTAGGACTGACTGTTGAATAACCTTTTATCTGCCTTAGGAGGAGGGAAAGTTTAAAAAGCTTTTAATAAGTTCAAGTTAAAAAGAGAAATATTTTATCTATTGTCCCTCTTTGATACTAACTTCTTGCCTTTTTTTTTTCTTTTTTTTCTTCAGGCATTGTATATTCCTATAAGAAAAATTATAATGAATCAAAGGTCTACATGAAACGCAGCCTGTCTATTGCCTTGTAAGTTGTAATTTCTGCATGCAAGTTATTGTTTTCTTCTTCCTTTCTTTTCGTTGTTGCTTTGCCAGAATAAAAAAAAAAAAAAAAAAAGCATTCAGGTAGGTAGAAAAACATTTCTGCATTAAAACCTGTCAGCTAATCCTCAAATTAACAAGATTGTTATATTTTCGTAAAAAAAAAAAAATAAATAAAAAAAGGAAACTAGCTTTCTTGTCCACGTGACTTTTCACACGTTCCCTTTCCTCTTTAAAAGTTGCGTTCTCCTTCCTTTTCATCCTGAATTCATTCCTTTGTTGATTACTGACTGCTGTGAATTAAGTTCAGTAAAGCCTTAAGAAAAGATTATTCTATCCTTGCTTTCTTCTCTTTACTACGTAACAATTCTATTCTAGCTTTCTTCTCTTTACTACGTAACAATTCTATTCTAGCTTTCTTCTCTGTACTACGTAACAATTTACTGAACTTAATTCCTCATGGACAAGATTATTCATCTGGACAAGTTTGATATATCTTCTGCAGACCCTCAGGCTAGCAAGCTCTGGAGACTGTGGTACTGTAATTTTAATTATTACTTATCAACTATTGCTTCTTTAAACCCGGACAAACTCAAAGTCCTTTATTTAAACATCGGTGCTACCGTTGCTGATGTTATCGAGGGTTGTTCTGGATTTGAACATGCTGTTGAATTGCTGAAAAGTGTTTATGACAAGTCTCCAAGTGTTATTCATGCTAGACATTTGTTGTCTACATGTCTGCAGCAGGAAAATGAGTCTGTAGACCAATACATTCAGGCCTTGAATCGACTTGCTGCTGACTGTTGCTTCCATGATGTTACTGCTACTACTTACAGGGATGAATCTGTCCGTGATGCATTTATACATGGTCTCCGGTCCCCCGTAATACGTGCCAGACTGCTTGAAAATGATGCGCTGACTCTCAAGGAGGCTACTCAATGTGCTAGAGCCTTAGAACAGGCTCACTTTCGTGCTGAATCATACGCTTCTCAGATTGGATCAGCCGCTGCTACTACCACTAGGACTAAAAATGTGTTTACTGATTCTGCCGAGGAGGCCACTTCCACTACTATTACTAAAAATATGCTTTCTGACTTAACTGATTCTCGTACGGGGTGTGACTCTATACAATTGTCTGCTGCCCTAGCTCGTGGCAAGTGCTACAACTGTGGAGGGAAACGTCACTTTAAGGATAATCATCACTGTTGTCCTGCCCGTGATAAGATATGTCGAAACTGTGGCAAACTCGGTCATTTTTCTAAAGTTTGCCGTTCTACCATGCCGGCACCTTCACGTTCTACCTCAGCTATTATAGTAGCCCGTGCTAAAGACTATGATAGGTCTCCTGCAGTTACTAAAACTTTAGAATTAAAAGGAAAGAGATTAACTGCCCTCATAGACACCGGTAGTTCTGATAATTTTATCAGTGCCCGTATTGTTAAAACAATGAAACTGTCTACTTCTAAACGGAATTCCGTAATTTCCATGGCATCATCTGCCATTTCCCTCAGACTATCTGAATATTGTACTGAGGACATTATCTTCAATGGTTACGAATATAAACAAATTGACTTTACAGTACTTCCTGATTCCTGTATGGATATTATACTCGGAGTGCCCTTCTTAAAATTACACCAGAGTATCACTATTTCTTTTGGTGGATCTCAGGATATTCTAAAACTCTGCGCTTTAACCAAGATCAGTTATGCTCCTGTTAAGTTGTTCTGAAACTTGACCCCTGACTGCAAATCTATTGCTACTAAATCCCGAAATTACCGTGCAGAGGATGCTCGGTTCATTGAAAAAGAAATTCTACAACTGCTTGAGGATGATATAATTGAAACAAGTTACTCTCTGTGGCGTGCTCAAATTGTTGTAACTTCGTCACCTAATAAAAAGAAACGATTGGTAGTCGATTTCTCCCAGACTATTAATCGGTTCACCTTACTTGATGCCTACCCCCTTGCCTCGAATTGAAGATCTCGTAAACCAAATAGCCCAGTATTGTATCTATAGTATAATTGACTTGTCCAAAGCGTACTATCAGATTGAAATTTGCCCCGAAGATCGCCCCTATACGGCCTTTCAAGCTGGAAATCGTCTGTACCAATTTAAACGAATACCCATGGGTGTTACTAACGGGGTTTCTGCCTTTCAGCGATTTATGAATTCTTTCATTTCTGATAAATTATCTGGAACCTTTTCGTATATAGATGATATAACTGTTTGCGGTAAAACCCAGGAGGAGCACGACGTCAATTTGGAATGTTTCTTAAAGGCTGCCTCGACATACAACCTTGAAATAAACCGGGAAAAATCAGAGTTTTCACTTCGTTCTATTAACGTGCTTGGATATCAAATTTGTAACGGAACTAACCAACCCGATCCTGAGCGTTTGAAGCCACTTTTGCAAATGCCTCTTCCTTCTGACTCAAATTTGTTAAAAAGGTGTTTTGGTATGTTTGCTTACTATGCGAAATGGATACCTAAATATTCACACAAAATTCGTCCACTGGTCAAAAATAAACTATTCCCTATGCCTCCTATAGTTATAAATTCTTTCGAAAAACTTAAGAAAGACATTGCCGAGTCATCTGTAAAAGTTATTGATGATGAATTGCCATTTACTATTGAAACCGATGCCTCAGAAAAGGCTATTGGAGGCACTCTTTTACAAGCTGAGCGACCTGTAGCATTCTTTTCTCGGTCGCTAAACCCCTCTGAAATACGACTTCATATAGTCGAGAAAGAAGCATATGCCATAGTCGAATGCGTTCGTAAATGGAGAGACCTCCTTGCTGGGAAACATTTTACTATTATTACTGATCAACAAGCCGTATCTTTTATGTTTAAACCTGCTAATCGCGGAAAAATTAAAAACGATAAAATTATACGGTGGAAAATGGAACTTCTTCCCTTTTCATATGACATAAAACACCGTCCTGGAAATGAAAACACAGTTGCGGATACCTTATCCAGGGTATGTGGTGCTGCTGCTTCTTCCTTGAAGGAACTTAAATCGATACACGATTCCTTAATACATCCTGGGGTACAGCACTTTTGGCATTTTGTAAGGTCTCAGAATATGCCGTATTCGCTTGATTAAGTTCGACGTGTGACTTCTGAATGTACGACCTGTGCCAAAATAAAACCCCAATTCTTTGATTCTGCTAGTAATGTTCTGATCCGTTCTACCGCACCATTTCAGCGTCTTTCCATAGACTACAAAGGGCCTGTCCCGGGATCTCCGACAGGTTACCGATATATATTTACTGTTGTCGACAAATATAGTCGATTTCCCTTTGCTTTTCCTTGCCGTGATTGCTCTTCACAAACTGCTATTCAGTGCCTGATAAGTATTTTCTCCATTTTCGGGCTTCCCTTGTTCATTCACTCCGCTCGAGGAACTTTGTTTATGTCGGGAGAATTTAAACAATTTCTAACACGACTTGGAATTGGATGCAGTAATACTACTGCTTATAACCCTAGAGGCAATAGCCAATGCGAACGTTACAACGGCATAATTTGGAATACCATATTATTGGCCCTGAAATCAAAACAGTTACCAATTAGTGCTTGGCAGGATGTTCTACATGATGTGTTAAATGCTATCCGCTCCCTGCTATGCACCACTACAAATGCAACCCCCCACGAATGAATGTTCAATTTTGAAAGGCAGTCCTCCACCGGTACTGCGTTGCCTGTTTGGCTCTGTGAGCCTGGGGAGGTATTATTAAAACGGTTTGGTGGCAGAGGTAAATATGACCCTATCGTTGAGGTGGTGGAACTCCTTGAGGCCAACATACGTCACAATGATGGCCGGGAAGATTCGGTGGCGCTGAGACAGTTGGCACGTTTTCCACGCCCAGATGGACCTCAAAAATACTCAACCCGACGTGGACCATGCACATTCAACCCTTTTGCCTGATGCAGGTCCCGTTAATATTTCTTCACCTTATACAGAAAATGAATCTGAATAATAGCCAGAATCCTGAAAGTCAGCCTTCTCAAAGGTCTGGCTCTTCCAGTGGTGAACTACCTCCACGCCGGTCTAGCAGGATTCGCAGACCAATCCAACGACTGGATTTATAAAACTTTTTCAATTACAATCTCTTTTGCAAGTGGGGGAGAATGTTATATTTTCGTAAAAAAGAATAAAAAAAAGGAAACTAGCTTTCTTGTCCACATGACTTTTCACACGTTCCCTTTCCTCTTTAAAAGCTGCGTTCTCCTTCCTTTTCATCCTGAATTCTTTCCTTTGTTGATTACTGACTGCTGTGAATTAAAAATTCAGTAAAGCCTTAAGAAAAGGTTATTCTATCCTTGCTTTCTTCTCTTTACTACGTAACAATTCTATTCTAGCTTTCTTCTCTGTACTACAGATAAAGATATTTTTCAAAATTACAATCACCAGAAAAAGGCCGGCATATACAACAGCCAAAATGTCATGAAGTAAAGATGGCAGTAAAGATGATGATGACAACAGTCTAAACAATGCAAATAATTTAAAAAGATGTTTTTACTTTGTAAAAGTTTTTTTTTTTTTTTTTTTGATTTGTCATTGATAAAAACATTTTTAAAGAAATTTCTCATTATATTTAACACTGTTGAATTTCAGGATGAAAATATATGTAACAAACTGGAATTTATGCATTCCAAGTTTTGTTTGGACTATTGAACTCATTGTTTTTGTTGTGACCACAATGTTTCAGCCAATCCATTTTACTGCCTTCTTTGCAGAAATAAGAATAAGATTAATAGTCCTATTCTCAAAGTCTTAATGACACTTCTAAAAAATTATAATAAAGTAAATTTTATTTTGTTGGCATAGCTTTAAAAATCCAGTTGTAACGAACCACCATATTTGATGGTATAGTTTCCGCTGGCAGTATGAAGAACATTATTGTTCAACCTTTTTTTTTTTTTTTATGCATTTATTGCAAATTTATAAAAAATTATATTTAAGAATAAAAAGTGGATCTTGTATGCCATAAAATAAAATAATAATAAAATATCTCTAATAAAACAACCTTGATTTATTAAATGTGGTTGTAAAATTATAACTCATTTCATCCTACCAGGGGTAATAACATTATTATTATGACAAGTAAGGTATTCATATGAGTGTGATTCTCCTCAATTACTTACCTAATATCTTCTTTGTTCACCTATTGTAGCATGCCAGTATTTAGATTTTTTTTATTGTCAAGATATTTAGCAATGGTACTACAAGGGAATATAGATTAATGCCTTTCTTAAAATGGATTAGAATGAAATGATTGTGAATAGCTTCATCTGGAATGTGGCAGTTATCTCCTTAATCTTACGCCAAGATACAACCCCAAGTTTATGGAGGGTAAGTCATCTAGTGCTCAATTAAGCTGGTTAACAGCTTTTGAAGAGAAAGAAACAACCTGTAATATTTAAATATATTTAATATACAAATGAAAAAAAGAGAAATAAGGAAAAAAGAAGTGACTGCACATAATGTGTGTCTGCAGACTTAGCTTTGGTGTAAGCCCTTTTGTTATCTTGTCAAAAGTCTTAGTTCAAGGGGAAGTCGCTTTTAAGTCCTCAGCTAGTTTTAAGTAGTAGTAATTTCTCTTAAAGATGCTGTCCCAATTCCTCCAAGATTTGATGCCACTGACCAGGTTTCTGGTGAAGAAGTAGCATTGTTTTATGCTGCCTGATTAACAAGGTACAAGAAAGAATGAGTTTTTGAAATTGATACTTATGTAGCCAGGGTCATGTGACCTTTACAGGGGCAGTGATTGGTCCTTTCTCTAGTCAATCAATATCCTCATTTTATTTTGTGCTTGATTTATTTTTCTGGTTGAATATTTTAAATTCCAATAGAAATTCCAAACCTTTTTCTACTTTAATAACTAATATCTTATCCTGCACATCCATGATTGAAAATTGCCATTTTTATTTTGGAAATGTATAACAAACGTATTTTAAATGTTCTGAATTCTTGTACAGTATTCTATCAATGTGAATGCCAATAATATAACAAAGAATTTGTTCTGTTCCTCAAAGAGATTTTTTTTTCTATTGTCAGGGCCAATAATTTGTCTGAGGACCTGTTCCGTGTTCATTACCTTCTTGCAGATACTTTATCTGCCATCAAAGATATTACAGCTGCCCAGCAAAGCATAGATTCTGCCATTGCAACAGCCAAGAAAATAAAAAAGAAACAACTTTTAGCTGATGCTTGGCTCCTTAAATTTCAAGTAAGAATTCTTTTTTGACTTCGAATAAAGCTGAATGTTTGAAAAAATTTGAGAATTTTCTAATTTAATTATAAATTTAAAAAAGAAAATTATTTTTGAAATAAATGTTAGCATCAAGGATTATAAATAATATTACAGCCTTCAGAATTAAATGAAAAGTGATTTTTTTTTTTTTTTTTTTTTTTTTTTTTTTAATTTTATAAAACATTAATATTTAACATGAAGAGATAAATAAAATTTTTAGCTCGCATAATGAGAACAGAAGGTTTGAAAAATTTGATACTCACAAGAAATATTGGAGGTAAGAGGGACAGAGGAAAACAACACATAACCTACCTGAGATCTTGAGTAAATGGATGGTGAAACAAGGTTTAGGAGAGATAACCAAAAGACAAAATTTATTAAGAGCTACCAAGTATAGGAAATTGTGGAGAGCCATCATCGCCAGTATCCTGAAGGCCCACTGTACATCAAAAAAGTAGAATGCCATCTAACAACAAAACCAAACTTTTTTTTGGTTAGTCAAACTAGCAGCCATACCCAACTGGTTGATCAGAAAAATGGTTCAATTAGAAACAGCATCATATTTAGATGTAACAGAGTCTATCTTCTTCAATTACTTTAAAGTACTTTCATTGAAAAACATTTTTAATTAATGCAGTTACTGATATAACAGAAGTAGTCTGTATTTATTCAATCAAAGTTAGCTGAGGACATGAAGGAGTAAAACGGGCAACATGAAGACCCACTTCAGACTACAATTATTTGGGAGTTTTTGAAATTCATTTTGTCACTGTGCTACCAGGGATGTAAAAGAGGATATATTTATAAAGCAATTGTTAAATTTGATGAAAATTGGTTGAAAGATCAACGAAAAATAAGGAAGAAACCAATAAAAATTGCTGTTTTTCACTATATGGTGGATTCAATTATCAAGTTAAATGACTGTTGGCTACAATTGAATGAAGTTTATATTAGATTGCTTGAAAATTGAGACGGGTTTTAGTTTAAAATTTGTGTTGAAATCAATTTTTCATTTTTCGCTAAACGCAGTGGCATAGAAATAAAAATGAGGTATCATTGAGCTCGTCATGATGTAAGTAACCTACAAACCAAGTTTGAACAAAATCAGAAGAAAAAAGTTGAATTTATCAATTATTGTTTTTTTTTTAAATTATCATTTTTTTTTTTTTTTTTTATACACCTATCTCTTACAATGCATGTTCCAGGTTTAGTCAAAATTGATTGGATGGATCTCAAGTGAAAAGGTATCACACGGACAGATAAACAGACACACAGACATCCTCTGTTTTTTATATATATATATATATATATATAGATTAATTAAAATGGTCACTTGTTTTGCAGATATGTTTTAAAGCACAGAATTTCAACACAGCTTGCCATTGTTTAAAAATGATTAAGAAAATTGGAGCTTCTACTGATGAACATAACCTCCTCAAATTTTACAGAGCTGGTAAGTTGGTCCCTTTTTAATAGAACGATGAAATACAAAGATTATTTCCAGGTCAGGTTTCCAGTGTTCAGCTGATTTTTAGGAATACTTCCTTAACCATCAGATTCCAAAATTGCCTAGCCTATGATTGGTGTTAAGAGGGTTTTTAACTTCAGTATCTGCCTATATTTCTGAGATGAGGTATTATGTACACTATTTACATTATTTGGTCTATTGTCCTCATCTTTGTCACCATATTTATTACAACATTTTGGCCATTGTACGCTCCAGCCTTCTTCATGTGGTTGAAATGTTGAACTGAACCATTTATTTTGCTCACTGGGGTAGACTGTTCTAGTTCCACGTGCCATGTCCTCAAGGACACATGGCACAGTGGATAAAGGCGTTGGTTAGATCCAGTGACAGGACCCAAAAGAGTGAGAGTTCAATACCCGGTTAAGGCAGTGGAGAACATGGAGAGGGGAATTAACAGGAGATAACTGATAACTGACATCCATTAAACATGGTGAATTATTATGTGGCATTTGTTGGTCATAAGAAACTATTGCTCTCCACCCAGAGAGTTATACCTCAGCTGCTGATGGCAGTGCAGCATCTGTTATGGCTGTACAGGCCCACACAGGAGTCTCAATTGCAACAAAAGCGTGTGAAGACACTCTCCCCCTATGTGTCCTTGTTGTTTTCTTTCCATCGAGCACACTTCTCCCCAGTGGCAAGCCTTTGTTCTCTCCTCACTCCAGTCCTCTGTGTAAATTACGTCTTCAGCATGAGCAATCATTGGCAATGTCTTCCCACCTCTCAATATCCATGTTCATCATCCTCATGTCCCTTTTGCAGAGATGAGGTCACCCTTGTGCCTGTGGTTAGTTCCCCATACAGAAGGATCTTTGGAATGCTGCCATCCAGCATGTACATGTCCAAGCCAGTGGAGCCAGAATGGTTGAAGAAAAGTGTATAGGCTGGGTAACTGGTTACGGATGAAAACTACAATGTTGGTGACCCGGTTAGACTAATTGATGCCCAGAATGAATCTCAGACAACAAACATAACAGATGCTGAAATATATCTCCTTTCTGGAGTAGATGAAAGTCTCGCTACCATAGAGCAGCACACTGACAATGCATGCCCTGTAATTTGTATATCTCTAATATTGGTATTTGTAGTAAGCTAGTAGTAGTAGTTCTCCCAGGCTCTCAAGGTCAGCCTGATAAACATGTTGGCAGCTTGTCCAATCCATCTGTTGATCTCAGTGTGTAGGAAGAGAATGTCTAAAAACGGTGGAGTTGAGTGAATTCATGAACCACCTCCAGGTCGTCATTGATTTTGACGATGGGAGGCTGTTCAACACATTCCCCTATCACATTGATTTTCTTCAGACTAATGATCAGACTGAACTCTTGGCAGGCTTTCGAAAAATTGTCCATTAGTCACTGCAGTTTGCTCTTCAGACTGTGCTGCATCATCTGCAAACGGCATGTCTCTAATGAGCACCTCTCGGACTTTTGATTTCACTCTCAGCCAAGACAAACTGAAATGTCTTCAGTCTCTTCATGTATGCCATTGGTTTCACTTGAAGCCCCAAATGCACATTTCAACATGACCATGAAGAAGATGCCAAATCAAGTAGGTGCAAGCACACAACCCTGCTTCACACCATTGTGTATATTGAAAGTCTGTGAATAAGAATTGCCAAATTATATAATGCTCCTCCTCATATGTACATGAAACAACTGGACAATCTTGAAGAATCTCAAAGGACAATTGATTCTATCAAGTATCTTGAACAAACTCTGTTCCTGCTCACAAGATCGAATGCTTTTGAAAGATGAATGAAGGCAATTTATAGTGGTTGTCTCTGTTCTTGGCATTTTTCTCCTGTAGTTGCCAAAAGAAGAACAACACAATAATTCTGAATTGTTTCCACTCAAATAGGTTATAAATCAAATTGGTCAATCATCAGCCATTTTGTTTTTGCACATTGGGCGAATTTTTGTCTGGATTTCTGGAATTAGGAATTATCATTATTTACACTATTTATATTTGGACTATTGTCCTCATTTTTGTTGTCATCACAACGTTTTGGCCATTGTTTCCTTTGGCCTTCCTCAGGTATATATCAATCTGGGTAATCTACATGGAATTCTGAACTGAACCCTTTATTTAATCTGTGGGTATAGACTGTTCTCGTTCCACTGTTTATGTCCAGAAATATCGTCTAGTTCTTATTTTTTTATTTAGTATTGTTTACTTATTGCTCGCCTGTTTCCAAGTACACACTTCCCAACCCAGGGATTGAACTCACAACCACAATGGCACCAAATTCACAAACCAATGCTTTTATTCACTAGATTATGGCAATAGTCCAAATATAAATCATGTAAATATTGGGAGAATGTTTTTCATTGTCTATGCTGGAATTTTTTTTTTTTTTTGTATATATTTTATTAAATATATTTTTATATATCCAGAATAATTTTCAGGATTAGACGTTAATAAGTGAAAAAAAAAATTTATTTCTAATTTACCCGTTTCACCTGAAGTAGTTTAATTTAAAAACATTGGATAAGAATTTTACCATAATGATTAGTCATTATTTATTTGTTTGTTTTTCCCCATATTTTTGTCTATTAATTTTCAACTTCAGCCAAGAAAAGTGAAGAGGCACTTAATCAGGTATCTGAAGATAAGAATGAGAGCGTCAGTGGCCAGATGAAGGTGTATGAAATCCTTGCAGATAATGCCGCCAACTGCAACCTTTATGAATTGGCCATCAAGCATTATCTTAAAGTGGTTTGTTTTATATTTCTTTCTATTGTTTGAAAATATCACAATTTTGGAGACAGAATAAAATCCTTATTTAAACATGACACGCTGCTAAAGTTATTTGTCAAGCTAATAATTGTCACTGTTAGTATTGATAAACCTAAAATGGAGTACTGCTGCCATATCATTTTCTTTCTATTTTTTGTTTCACTCCAGGCAAGGCAATAAAGCCACTAAGACACAACTGGGTTACTGAGTGTAAGAGAATATGAGAGAGAAAAAGCATTATTAAGAGGAGAAAGAGAGTGAACAATAAATGAACGGGAATTAAGAAGACAAAAGATAATGATTGACACTGCATTCAAATTTTTGAAGGTCAAGGTTGTCTGGGAAGCAAGAAGCTGGAAAAGTGTTCCACAAGTGCAAGAAAAGAAACTGTTAGCATAGAATTTACAGTTACATGTAGCCATTTCAACTTTAAAATGATGAGACCTTACTGCCAATCTAGTACTGCACTTAAATTCATAAAGACCAGTAACTATAGGGGAAAGTTCATCACGGCAATTACCATGAAAGTATTTATAAGGCCCAGGGAAGCTACATTATGGCTGTGGGAAAGTGACTGAAACTGAGATGCCAGGTCAATACCAATAACATTGCAGATTCTTCTTTGAATGTTTAAATATAGCAGACACACAAGACCAGATGTGGTAGCAATATTCAAAGCATTGACAAATGGTAGACTTATAAATATGTTAGATAGATTCTGGCGAGAAAAATTATCTAGCACAACACAGTAACCAACTTTCCTAGCAGCAGAAATAGCAATTAATTCAATATAATCTTTCCACTTCATACCAGCAGAAAACAGCCCAAAAAAGGCACAATGAGTCACTTTCCTGATGGAAGTTCAAACAGCTTCTCTCAGACAATTAAAATAGAGCATTTCCATTTTGGAGGCATTAAAATTAACAAGACATTACTTGCCCTAGTTAACAACAGATTGTAGGTCATTTTTGAGATTAGCTGCCAATTTAACTGATCAGACTTCCTATTAAGACCTGAGAGAATCTAGCCTGGAACTGCCTAGTTTTCACTTTCCAATCTTGATAGCTTAGAAACATCTATGCGGCCTTGTGGATGATGAATTGTTTTCCAACTTACAACCCCTTCTCTCAGAGACAAAACATTGCAAGCCTCTCATTGTTCTATTGCTATTTCCACAGAAAATGTTTCAAACTATTTCCCTTAGTTTCACGAACTGTAAACCTCACAACTAAGAGCCACCAAACCATGTCCATAGATGTGAATCATCCTCATTCCATTAGTAAGAATGAAGTTCCACTCAAACAGTTTCTTTCTCCAAACCACTACTTTGTGGAACTGACTCCCAAGAGAATGCTTTTGTGACAGATACAATCTTAACCTCTTCAAGTCTAGGGTTAACCGTTATCTTTCCCACATATCCTCTTAATCTTACTACTCATTCAGCAGCACTCTACTTTTAGTGGCTCCTGGGCTTCCTACAGGTTGAACATTAGTTGAAAAAAAGAAAAAATAAAGGAGTCTACTTTGAGACTTATTCTTTTATTACTTTTCAAAAAAAAATCTTAAAATGACTAAGTCAACATCTAAGCAAATGCTCCATTCCTATAAGGTCTTCATCAGAGCTAAATTCTGTTTTGTCTATTACAGTCTCTTAACATAGGCTAGACAATCACAGCAGACATTGTCTTTTAATAATGACAGATTATCACAGCAGTGTATCTGATACATTTTTTGTTTGTTTGTTTTCGTTTTTTTTGTTTGTTTGTTTTTGTTTTTTGGTTTTTTTTTTTTTGTTTGTTTTCGTTTTTTTTTTTTTGTTTTCGTTTTTTTGTTTTTTGTTTGTTTTCGTTTTTTTGTTTTTTGTTTGTTTTCGTTTTTTTGTTTTTTGTTTGTTTTCGTTTTTTTGTTTGTTTGTTTGTTTTCGTTTTTTTGTTTGTTTGTTTGTTTTCGTTTTTTTGTTTGTTTGTTTGTTTTCGTTTTTTTGTTTGTTTGTTTGTTTTCGTTTTTTTGTTTGTTTGTTTTTTGTTTTTGTTTTTGTTTTTTTTTTTTTTTTTTTTTTTTTAAGAAACAAATGATGTGGTTTTAACTTTTCTACACCTCTTTTTTTTTTCTACAGCTGGAACTTGCAAACCAATTAAAAACCCCACAATCTGAGTTGGTGCCAATTTTTATGTCTTTAGCTCAAACATACCAAGATGACCATCAATATCTGAAAGCAATTCAGTACTACCAGAAAGAAATTGAACATTACAAGTCCAATCCAGAACAGGTAGAATTTGTATTGACTTTTCCTTGTAATATAGTAAACCTTGTAATCGACTTTTCCTTGTAATATAGTAAACTAAAAAGATCATGTATGCTTAACATTTTCTTTTATAACAAATACTTATCGCAGGTAAAAATAAATAAGATAAAAAAAAAAAAAAAGTAACTGCCACTGAAATTTTTAGAAAAGCAGTCTTAATACAAGTTCTTTAAGCTTGTACCTTCAACTTTGTTATTATTATTATTACTACTATCATTATTATCATAATGTTACCACTGCTGGTTAGGTTTCTCTAATGTATGTTACCTTGGAATGTTTCATTGAGGCTGATATGTCATGAAACAAAATAAACCAAACCTTGGAATGTCTGTTAGTATTTCTTTAACAGGAATGCAGTTTCAAGTTTTCAAATGCAAATAATCCTTCTTCATGAAATAACATTTTGTTTATTATTTCATATTTGTTTTGTACATTAACAAAAAAAATGATGTTAAAATTTGTTACAAAGACTTTTTAACAATATGTCAACATTCAAGCATTAAACAAATATCATTTTACAAATTGTTCAGACTTATATTCTCATCCTTGTTGATGTTATGAATATTTATCAAGCTTAGTACAACACAAGGCCATGTAAAAGGAAATTTGAATAGAAACATTGGGTTACACCTTCCCTACAAATGGAGAGAGCCTGCCTACCATGAAAATGAATGACTAAAATATTTGGTTATTAGCTGAACTTGAACTCTGACTACACTAAAAAGCTGACCATATTATTATCTTAGACTTCTTAGTGGTTTTGTCATCTCATTTCAATTTGATGTTAACTTCAGTCGTTTTCACAACAGCTGAAACTTTGTAAGAAAAGCAACTAGAATAAGAATATTGGTCCTGACAAGTTGTCGTACCGTATTATATAAATATAATGATTGCTTATTTCTACTGTTTTGTAGATCCTGTAACAAATTTTGACAGTTTTTTTTGGGGGGGGGGTGTATAAAACAAATATGAAATCCACTCATCAGGAGACAAAAGTATTTTTATTTATGCATTGTATTTTTTTAAAAATACACTAAATTAAGACATAAAATCATTTGAATTAAGCATTAATGCAACTCTATTTTTAGTCACACATTATAGTTGACTATTTAGACAGCAACATGTAAACTATCTTCTGAATAAATTATTAATTTAGTGAAAGGTTTTTGCTATTTATAGCAAATTTTATTTTATATTTTTATTTTATTCAATATATTTGACTTCTATAAATACGTCAAGGATTTTTGTTGCTTATATTGTAATATCTGAAATCATGGTGGGATTGATGTAAGAATAATTGCAGTTTATAATATCAGCTAAAAATAAAATAATATATATTTAAAATCTTACAATTTATGTAAATGTAATATATTTATTTCTCTTCTAGGCTTGTCGCACATACCTGAATATTGCTATTAATCAAGAGAATGTCAAGATGAGTTATGAAGTCATCAAACTTACTTACCTGAAAGCATTGCAATGTGCCCAAGAAGCAAAACATCTTGTGTTAGAAGTCAGTATAGAATCTTTTCTTTTCATTCTGTTTAACAATGTTGATTTCCTAAATTGTTGGCTTAAAAATACTAAAGAAAATAGACTTGCCATTTTTGTTAAATTTTATGATGCCAAATTCAGTCATACTGTATTTTCTTATGTATACTACAACTTGAGTATGAAGTTAAAAACAAGGAATAAATTACATTCTTGAGTATAATATGACCTGGTAGTACAGCTATCATTATGTCAGTTTTTTTTTTTTTTTTTTTTTTTTTTTTTTACAGTTGCACCATATTATGCTTTAAAATTTCAATGTTGAACATATATTTTACTAAAATATTTAATTTTTCACAATGTTAAAGAATTGAAATGCATGTTTCTTTTAATTTCCATTTTGAAACTTATTTTCAAATTTTCAGTTTTTGGTGTAATGATTTGTATTAAGCTTTTCAATTTTCACTTAGTAAATATAATTATCACTTAATAACCTTACTTTGATGACATTTGGAAGAATTTTTAAACATTTTCAAAACTTTATAAATTATTATAAAAAAAAAAAAATGAAAAGAATTCTTGTAAAAATTCATTATCCATCAAAAAGTTTTTTTCTTCAGACTATAATGTCTTTAATATATATTATTTATAAAAGCAATTAAAAGCTCATCTAATTAAATAATTAGTTTTATTGCCATTTTTATTTTATCATTTGGAACATATTTTAAGGTATTTGGTAAGTTTAAAAAAAAAAAAAAAAAAAAAAATGGATGATTTACATTCTCCAAGGTGTTCTGCTTTTCACTAATAAAAAAACATTTGGTTAACTATTTTAATTTCTAGAAATTTCATGAAATTAATTAAATGTGGGTTAACAGATGTTTAAAAAAAAAAAAAAAGAAACAAATATTTTTACCAAGATTTTCTAAAAATAATAATTTCAAAAATAAATTCATTCATTTGTGAATAAGTCCTGAAAGTTTTATTAAAACCCAACAATTATTTGATTTTTGCAAGAATTTCCAAATTAATGTGTTACCAGAAACTTATTTTCAAATTTTGAAGGAAAAAGTTATATACCTGGTAATACATTTGAAGATGTTAATTAATCCATCATACTTTTCTGTTTGATAAGACTTTATTATATTTCTATACGTTAATAAACAATAAAACATATTGTCTTTCATTAAGAATGAAGCGCGAAAATTTTGTATTTTATCCCATTTTTTTTTTTTTCCTTTTAACTACCCCACCCTTTATTATTCCCTTTTACTCGTCTCCCTGCAGCGTCTTACTCTTCGTTCCCTTGTTCAACTTCAAGAAGCACACAAAAAAGAAAGCAAAAAGTATATAGAGAAACTTAAGCTTGCAGGAGGTAAGATAAAGTCATCGAATGATTCAGACCAATCAGATGACGACGATGATGATACACATGCTTCAGACAGTTACACTAATTCTCAAAATGTCACAGATGCAGAGGAGCCGCTTGATATGTCCGATCTCACTGACTCGGGTAAGAAGACCCCTATTCTTTTTCATCATTAATAATAATAATCTTTTATAAACTTGTGTAAGGCTAAATTTTGTCTTTGTCCCCACTTTACATTCATTGAATAAAACATGTCACAAGCATTTTTGTTGTCTGCTATTTCACATTACTACATTAGTCAAATGTAGTCAGAAATAAAATTATGAAATTATCTAAATAAGTTAAAATAAGCTGGTTAATTAAATTTTCTTAAAAATGTAGCAAATTAATTAAGCAAATGAAAAAATAATAAGTTTGCTGAATTAATTCTTCTTATTAATATAAACATTACAAAAACTATTCAGATGTTTCTCTTGTGGTTAGTTCTATGTAACTATGTCCAGAGTAGGAAACTTGAGTAGCCATGTATGTCCAGAATAAGGAACTTGGGTAGCCATGTATGAAAAAGAACATTCCCGACACAAACAGGATTATTTTGTAAAACTTATTCCAAAAACAAAGGATTTACCAAGAAGAATGAGGTGGAAGGCTTATTTCTTCCTCACAATTATAATTTTTCCAAAGAACTGGAAGTTTATGGTTTCAGAAGCATAAAAACTGCACCATTCATTGAAAATGATTTATTGGAAATAATTAACATTAACTCTTAAACATAAAGATAATTTTCAGAGACATCTTGACCAAGTTGTAAAGGATATTAAATCGTCTGAAAAAGTTTTTGTCAAATCTGACAAAACAGCATATTTCTATAAAATTACACCTAAAGATTATAATACTTTAATCAGAAAAACTTAACTAAAAATTATAGAAAAGTAGCTAATAATATAAGTAACTTAGTTGATAAAATTAAACTAGTAAGACTATTACTGACAAACTTAAAATTAGTGACAGTGAGCAAACTCTGTACAAAAGAATCATGTATAACAATCAAGGACCTGATTTTGAAACTAATCTTCCCATCAAGATCATAAATTCTACTAGGCTAGAAATTGGTAAAATTAGTAAGATTATCCTTGATAGAATTAATCAGTAGATTAAAAAGTGCCTTGAACTGGTACAATCAATTAATACCACTGATGTCATCAATTGGTTTAATAATATAAAAGATAAAATTGATCCAGTTGTGGATTACTACCCATTCATTTCCAGGGGTCTCTTTACATTGGCTTTAGAACTTGCCACTGAGAACTTCGATCTTTCAAACGAGGAACAGGACATTATTATGAATTCCTTATCCATAACAAACAACAATGGATAAAAAATTCGGTTGACCAATTTGATATTGCAATGGGATCATTAGACTCAGCTGAGTCTTCCAAACTTGTTGGTTTGTTCATGTTATATAACTTTAGTGCCCACCATGATATCAACAGAAAACAGGTTTATATAGAGATAACAGCTTTATCGGTAAATTAATACATAGGGAATTTAAAAGTCTAAACCTGAAGTTTATAATAAACACAAATTTTAAAAAAAGTAGATTTCCTCGATGTAACCCTAGACTTAGTCAACATTACATACCAACCTTACATGAAAACTAATGCAAATTCATTATATATCCACCCAAATTCAAATCACCCTCCATCTATAATCAACCACATACCCTCCTCCATAGAATATAGAATCAGTAATAACTCTTCCAGTGAAGTTGTATTTTATAAACATAACAAATTTTAAAACACTGCTTTAAAAAATAATGGCTATAAGTACCCTGACATTAAATATAGGAAACAACAGTGTTTGTGGGAAAAAGTAGAAAAATCATTTGGTACACTCTCCTATTTAACTAAATGGCTAGTACTAAGTTAGGACAGAAGTTTCTCAATTTAATTGATAAACACTTCCCTAGTAATAATTCTTTTAGATTTTTAATAAAAGTACACTTACATTAAGCTATAGTTGTACAGATAACATTGAAAAAATTATTAAAAAATGCAATAAAATTCTAAATCAACACTTAAACCTAAGTAATGATAGCCATCCTAAAGTAACAAACAATAATGATATCAACTTCTGTAATTGTAGAAATCCTAACAATTGTCCACTATAAAATAGATGTCTGATTCAGTTGTTTACCTAAGTACTATTTCATCTAGAGAAAATCCAACAGATAAAAAATTTTATATAGGTAGTACTAAAAATTCCTTTAAAACTCGGTTGTATCAACACATATCATCTTTCAACAACAATGCATTTCATAACAGAACATCCCTTTCTAAATATTTTTGGCATTTAAAAGAAGTTAACAAAACTCATACGAAATATTAAATATAACTAGAACCTGTAAATCCTTATATAACCCATGTCCCCTATGTTTACAAGAAAAATTGCATATTATAAAATTTCCTAACAATAAAAAACTGTTAAACCAAAGAAATGAATTAATGGTGCTATGCCACCATTACCTACCTTTCGCTTTAAAATATAGTTAAAACAAATTTTTCATAAATAATTACATATTATAATTATATCGCCTTTATTTTATTAGTATATAATGGTCCATCTAACATTTATTTGATTTATTCAGCTATAATATTGCTATATTTTATTGTCTATTCTGTATAATTAACAATAATATAATTGTTTCCACATTTTTAATTTTACCTATAGACCCCCTTCAAGAAGCTTCCTGAGTATATTAAAAAAAATTTTTTTTTTTTTTTTTTTTTTTTTTTAAATACATTTCTGATAAATTTATGTCTACTTCAACAAATCATACTTGAATACACCAATATTACATTTGTCGCAGTAATTGTTCCCTAGTATCATTGAATGACTAATATAGCATCAGTAATAATAACCCACCCAAAATTTTACGGGATAATAAACCAAACCAAAGAAATGGTTTATACCAAAACATATAACACTTATATTTGATATATATATATATATATATATATATATATATATATATATATATATATATATAATGAAGTAGTTTTAGTTTAATATTAATAAAAGTTTTGAACACAAAATTTGTGACAATGGGTGGTGAGGTCCTTGTGTAATTTTATTTCTAAAAAGCCAAAACCCTTTTACACATAGTTTGGTTGACTTCAGTATGATTGTGTATAGAAAAGATGTAAATATTTATCATTATTAAGGTTTCTTCTTGAAAAAGTAAATCTTAATTTTTGCAATACAAAGTATTTTGCTTCTTATCATTATGATTATTTTTTTTCTTTTTCAACTTTTTAATCTGATAAAATTTTTTTAATCTTTTTGGATTTTGTTGTTTCTCTATTCAGAATCAGAAGAGGAGAAAGAAGAAGAAGAAAAAGATGAACCACAAAATAATATCCCACTGCCTAAAAGACGAACAACTTCTACACGATTCAAGGTACCATAGTTGTCATGATACATTATTATTATTATTATTTCTGTTTTTACACTCCCTTAACTTCTTGGTTGTAACCAGAAACCTAAAGTTCGAAATTACATGACATTTTCCAATGCACATTTGTGTTTAAAAAAAAACAAAACAAACAAACAAAAAACCTAGAGACACATATTTTACATAGATAAAGCAATTTGTAGGATGTGAGCTATGCTTGTGAGAGCAATTTTTGTATTTCTTTAAGGCATTGGCTGCCAGGAATTCTTTCAATGAATAAGTGTTTTTCATTTAATGGACAAAATGATCCAATTATTAGAGTAATGTCTTAGTAGTTTTTCCAGAATTTTTTATTGGGGTCAGTTTTTCATACATATATTAAATAGTGCAGTGTATATATATATATATATATATATATATATATATATATATATATATATAATAAAGAAGTAATCATACAAAGAAGAATTAATCAGTAAAGTTAATGTAATTAATGACAAAATGTCTTCACTAAAAAATTTATTAAAGCATTAAGCTACTACAACACTTAACAAGAAAAAAATTTGAAGATTTACCACATTACTATATTCAAAAATATATACTCACTTGAAATATTTAAAATACAACTCTAGCGGTTCAACACTACACATTCCAAAATTATGTAACCGTTAATAAATAATAAATTCTTAAAAAACATCTTTCAGTCTACAATACATTTATTTTGTCTTGAAGTTCACCTGAAATGGAAAAAATATTAAAGCCTGATGATGAAAATGTAAAGATTTTTCAAAAGTACTAGCACCAGAACATTAAATCCATCTTACAATTTTAATCATAAGGATCGCGTCATTCAACAAATGGTTAGTAGGTTAATGCTTTATTAAATTTGCTAGCAAAGAGATTTCACCATTAATTACATTAGCTTTACTGATTAATTCTTCTTTGTATGATTACTTCTTTATAATATATGTATACTGCACTATTTTTTATATATATATATATATATATATGAAACAGCTTATTTTATTTAATTTTAATATCAAATTTTATCATATAAATTAATAATTATTGGTTAGAATAAATTCTTTTTTTAATATTACCCCTATTTTAAAGATCTGAATAGCTATTATAACATGACTTCATTATCAAGCTTTTTGAATTTTCCTATACTTGTATTTTGATTGGTCATTCTAGCTTTTGTAACGTTTTCCCCTTGCGAAGGATCGTTAACTAATTTGAAACTTTTAAAACCATTTATTTTACATTCAACATCATCACTTGATAAGACACCGGAGGTGTTGAAACAAAATGGCTATTTTTTAAAATAAATAATCATATATGCACGCACACACATACACAATGGTCCTTGACTTACAACAGAGTTCTGCTCCTATGTTTTGTCATAACATGATTTTCCTTGAATAAGCACTTAGTTTACTCATCTATGCTAATGCAATAGTAAAGTAACAAAACAATCTACTATGACTGTTAACATAATTAGAACTAAAAAAACATGGAAGACATAAATGTAATAGATATAATGAAATGAAAATAATAAATATTCGCCTACATATTCTTCCGGGACTCCATTTGCAGTAAACATCACAAGTCAAAACTAGATTTATGGTGATCGTGTTGTAACCATGAGCAGAAAACTCATCAGCCTAACAAATAGATAATTGATATTAAAGTACTCAGACACACATTTCTTTCGATCTGACCTGAAGAAGCATATCTAACAAAGTGAAATGCTTAATCAATAAAGCAGTTTTCCACTTTGATTTATCAAATATACAGGGTGCCATGTGTAAATTGAGTATGCATTTTTTTTTTTTTTTTTTGTCGTTGCAAAGTATAGTAGTGTAAGTTGGAAACTGTTTGTGAGAAAAAGAACACCATGATGTAATTCACTCCAACAGAAATTTGGAAACAGCATGCTGTACAGCTTGGCTCCAATACGAACATTTCAGAGGACTTTGCAGAGGATTCGGGAAGAGTTGGATGAGTCTAATGGTGATTACAAATGTGTTTGGAGTGATTACTAGTGATGGTGATATTATACCTCCATTCCTCTTCCCATAGGGCCTCAGACAATATGGAGGATTACATCAAGTGCCTTGAGGAGGTAGTGCTGTCAAGAGGGTGGCTGCTGGAGGACCCTATGTCTGGCAACAGGACTATGCACCATGCCACACAAGCAGGAGAACCCAGTCATGGTTGTCAGACAATTTCTGCAACCACATCACCCCTTACATCTGCCCACCTAACACCCCCAGACTGCAACCCCATTGATTATTATGTGGAGCACAGTTGAGCAAGAAACCATCAAAACTCCTTGTAACACCAAAGATGAACTGAAGACAAGGATTATGGTAGCATTCACAAACTTAAACAAGGAGACCATCCAGAAGAGATGCATGAGATTTTAAAGTCGTCTGGTGGCCATGGTTGAAGCCAATGGAGATGCTTTTGTGTCATTTTGATAAATACATCTGTTAAAATGAAATGGCAGTGTTATTTTCATTTTGGTATTAATTTAGACGACAATTTATCCATCGCGGCTTGTATATATCATTGAAGAAAATGACAATTTTCAGATTTTTAATAAATACTATACATGTTGATATTAGTTGCAGCTTATCATAATAAGTGCAACTAGCTGAGTTTCTCTTATTTGGAGAGTGTTTTGTTTTTTGTTTTGTTTTGTTTTTTTTAACTACTTTTTTGTTTTCAATTTCTTTGCAGATAAAAAGAAATGAAAAAGGAGAAACTCTACTCCACCGTGCCTGCATTGATGGTAATCTGAAACGTGTAAAATTACTCTTACAACAGGTGGGTCATTCTGTTTTACTTGTGTTTTTTTTTTTTTTGTTTTTTGTTTTTTTAATACTATATTAACTTCTAAAACTGATCTCAAAGGATAAAGAAATAACTTGTAATTGTTGTAATTAAGCCATTCAAGAGAATTGGAAGTACTCCTGATGCCATTGTGTGCAGCACTCGCAGAAGTCGGTTCTACCAATATTGATGGAGCACAAATATAAACAAGGTGGACTATGCATGTTAGGGAAGTTTGGTAGCCATATGACCTTGCAAGTTACTACATTTGTCAAAAAGAAAAAAAATATATTTTTCAAACTATGGCAACATTAGGACATCTGGAAGGGGGTTCGGTGTAAACTTGGGAAATATTTCTTTATATTTGACTGCTTGGAACAATTTTTTACAGCTGATGACATTCAACATGTAACTAAATGTAAAGCAAGAACTTTTTGTACCATTGGAGGAAGAACTTTTTGTACCATTGGAGGAAGAACTTTTTGTACCATTGGAGGAAGAACTTATGGCATTTTAGAAGTTTTATGTTCTTCACAGATGCCAACAGACATTTCTTATGAAGAAATAAAACGATTACTATTGGAACATTTTAAACCTAAATGCCTCATGGTAGTGGAAAGTTACAGGTTTTACAAGACAAAGCAGGAAGATGGTGAGTCATTTTCAAATTGCTTTGTTCAATTGAAACATTTGAAATTTACATGTGGATTCAGTTCATTTTTAGAAACGGCCCTTCAAAATATTTGTGTATGATCTGACAGATGAAATTATACTTAAACGTTTATTGTCCAAAGACATTAGAAAAAGCTTTCAAGGTGGCTATAGCAATGGAATTAGCAGCCACAGGTGTTCTACAGATAACAGAATATCTGAGAATTTTTTTGGAAGGAAATAAAAAACACAACAAAGGTATGTTCATCTTTTGGCAATGAAGACACAGGAAGCAGGAAAAATGCCCTGCTTGGTTAAAAAAAAAAAAAAAATTGATTTAAGTGTAAGAATAGGAATCATTTTGTGAGACAATGTAATACTCCCAACACAGAAACATACACAAGTGGATATACTGTTAGAACTTACTACAGTATACCAGTGTTGTATACGTGTAAGCTTGGAATAAATGGAGTAACTTATGGAAATTGACACTGGGTGTTCACAGTCTCTCTTTTTAAGGGAAAAGGAATTTCTCAAACTACCTAGCGCCATTTTGTCAAGAGGAGGCTTGACACAAAATTTACATACATATTCAGATGGAATAACTGTACTGAGGGGGTGAGCTAAGGTAGCTGTACAATACAGGGAAAAATTATGCGTGAAATGTCTTAGTGGCACATGAGTCAGGACCTAACCTACTGGGATGAGATTGGCTGAAGAAATTCTCAATTGACTCATTGGCTACATTGAAACCAAATTAAATGGACTGATTTGGAGCAAGAATTTTTAGAACTTTTTCAATCATGTTTCGGTACCTTGAGAGACATGACAGCAAAACTATACATAAAACCAGACATCTTCCTCATTTTATAGAAGCTCGGCCTGTACCTCTATCTTTAGGTTTGGGTTGAGGTGGGGCTACAATGCTTGGTTGCTGCATCAGTCTCTTTTCGCAATGGGCCTCTCCTACTATTCCATTATTTTAAAAAAAATGGCCATGTTCAGATTTGTGGTGACTAAGCAAACAGTTGACCCTATTTTGCAGGTAGATAAGTACCCCATTCAAAACATAAACAACTTATATTCTAAAGTCTCTGGTGTACGTTATTTTTCAAAGTTACACTTGTGTAATACATATTTTCAAATTCCTTTGAATAGATTCACAGAAGCTAACCATTATAAATATGTATAAAGATTTTTTTCCAATAGTCTTGTTTGTGTTTTGGTATTGCATCTTCACCGAGAATATTTCAGTGCACAATTGACCAGCTAATACAAGGGATACCAAGGATATTCTAATCTCCGGAACCTCTATAAAAGAGTATGATAATAATATACGACTGTTTGTAAAGAAATTATGGGATGCAGATCTCTGTCTGAAAGGTAACAAGTGCGAGTTATTGAAGATTTCAGTTTCATACCTGGCCTACAAGCTGGATTCAAAAGGAATCCAACAATGAAAAAGGTTAACACAATTTTTGAGGCTGCTACCTCAAAGAATGTCTCGGAACTGTATAGTTATTTGGCACTGGTTAATTATTATCAGCGATACCTAAACAATATTGGCATTATTCTAGCCACATTTATACGAGTTATTACAAAAAAGTGTTCCCTGGTGATGGAGGTAGGCTGAAAAAGTTGCATTTAAGGAATCAAAAAGTTTATTTAAAGTTTCCTAATTATTATTTAAGGAATCAAAAAGTTTATTAATAAACCTGTCTATCTTTCTGAGATGACACACAGTGGATAAAGGTGTTGGTTATATCCAGTGTCAGAACCCAAAGAGTGTGAGTTCAATACCCGGTTAAGGCAGTGGAAAACTTTGAGAGGGGAATTAACAGGAGATAACTGATAACTGACATCCATTAAACATGGCACGTGGAACTAGAACAGTCTACCCCAGTGAGCGAAATAAAAGGTTCAGTTTGACATTCCAACCACCTGAAGAAGGATGGAGCATACGACGACCGAAACGTTGTAATAAATATGGCGACAAAGATGAAGACAATAGTCCGAATAATGTAAATAGTGTTTATTAATAAAGTTTATTAATTTATCAAGTTTATTAAAGTTGCATTTAAGGAATCAAAAAGTTTATTAATTGGTTCACTACAGTCCAAACTTGAAACTTACCGTGACGGCGGACACATCTCCAGATGGGAGTGAAAAACCAATCTATGTTGCTTCTAGGACATTATCAAAATCAGAGAGAAATTATGCTCAGATAAAACGTGAAGGACTAGCAGTCATGTATAGAGTTACCAAATTCCATAAATACATTTACAATCATGAATTTACGATCACTACAGATCACAAGTCACTTCTTGAACTTTTAAAATAGGTAGTACAACTTTAGGCACTAATATTATCCTGTTACCATTATCAATTTGTGGACAAGCAAGGATCAAAGACTCATCTCCCAATGGCTGATGACCCTGCTACCTCCATTACCCCTGCACCAGGACATTATGCTTTCTATGTCAGTTTTGGACTCTACTCCCAATCACTACCAGCTTATAGCCACATCACGTTGAAAGATCGTTAAGTTAAGCAACCTCAATCCTGGTCAGTGCCCAGATGGGTGACCACTTGGGAATACTCAGTGCTGTAAGCTTGGATGTATGGGTCATGTTTTTATAGGGATCACAAGTAGTTATTTCGGCAAAGTGCAGAGATGCATTGTTGGAAAATCTACATGCAGATCATCTATGTATTTTCGCGGGTTAAGTCTCTTGCACGATGTCATGAATATAGATTCAGATATTGAATTGTGTGTGGGGTGTTGTGTTACATACCAAAATAGCAAAAATATGCCACAGGCATTCACCAACTTAAGGAGACTGTCCAGAAGAATTGGAAGAAATTCAAAAGTCATCTAGAGGTCATGGTTGAAGCCAATGGCGATATTATTGAATTAATTTACTCTTTAGTATTTCAAGATATTCTTGTGTAATTTTAGTAAAATAAGATGTCGGTTTTATTTTCATTTTTGCGTAATTTAGACGACAATTTATCCATCGGACCCTCCTCTCTCTCCCATCATGTATGTATGTATGTATATGTATGTATGTATATATATATATATATATATATATATATATATATAGTGTTGTGTGTGTGTGTGTTCCTATGAGAGGCTCATCCACCCTTTGACAGGTCTTGTTTTTGTCCTGTGGGGGAGACATGCCACCCTCTTCACCAGCAGCAAAGCTAGTGGGAGAGCTGGTTTAGACACTTAACCACCTGTCCATACAGCAGGCTGTACTGTCTTATATCTCACCTGTAACAGGTGTAATTCTGAGCTGACCCAGATCGCTTGGCAAAAGGACAAATATTGATAAGAGCTACAAGGAATAGGATAATGCTTAACCTGAAGAGACATGGCATATAGAAGAAGAGGAATAGACTTAATCTGGCACAAGGCAAGAAATGTAGGGGCATCCAGTGAAAATTGGACTAGTTTCTAAAATTAGCTTGCTAAGCATTGCTCTATGGCTTGCTGCCTGCTAATCTTGCAACCATAAATTGAATACAAATGTAAATATTGATGGAAAGTGCTCAGACCATGCAACTTACATAATAAATCGCTCACATTCTCTTCGTATTCCATCAATGAGAAGTAAATTCCACTCAAACAACTTTTTCTCGCAAACCACTGCTCTGTGGAACTGACTCTCAACAGGATGTTTCCCTGATCACTACAATCTTAACCTGTTCAAGGCTAGGATCAACCTTTATTGTCCACTCCTGTACACACAAATGGCCTCCAAATGTAACCTACCTTGAGTGGCCCCTGGGCCTTGTAAAGGGTGAACTTTACTGTAAAAAAAAAAAAAAAAAAAAATTTGTGCCCGTGTATTTCTAAGATGAAAAGTTTTCTTTCTTTCCAAATGTTGCACCTTGATTCTTGTAAAAGAGAAATCTATTTATTTTATTGAAGCATTTGTGAACTGCTATTTCTGAATATTTTAGGGTCATCCCGTAAATGTCAGGGACCATTGTGGCTGGCTGCCTTTACACGAAGCTTGTAACCATGACTTTTATGAGATAGCTGAAGTTTTGCTGCAGAATGGTGCTTATGTGAATGACAAAGGTGGAGAGCAGTGCGAAGGGATGACCCCATTAATTGACGCGGCTAATTGCGGCAATATTGATATCATGAGACTTCTTATAAGCTATCAAGCCGACATTTTCATCAAAGACAGTGAGGTGAGAACATTTTCAGTTTTTACTAACCTCAGTTTAGTACATATTGATCAAATGATTCATTTCCTACTGCTTATCAACCCTTTGTAGGTTATTTAAAGCCAGAAAATATTTTTAGATTGTAAGAATTTTTTTTTTTTCTGAAACATAAGTAACATCATGGTGATCGTGCTTATCATGAAATTTTACATTAGTCAATTAGTAAGAGCAATTAATCAGTTTAGTATAAATCTTATGAAACTATCATTTTATTAATTTCCCCTGGGGTGGGATGTTGGTAATTTACATATGTAATTATCTTCATCCATTTTAAGGGATGAATATTCAAGAAAATGATTGATTGATTGATTCGTTCATTTTTTTTTTTTTTTTTTTTTTACAGGTTATCAACACTTTGCAGGTTATTTAAAGCCAGAAAATATTTTTTTGGAGATAATATTTATTACAGGAAATATCAAGTTTTATGCAAACATTGTTGACAATTATGTATTTAGTTACATAGCAAATAAATAAAAACAATATAAATTTTGTAATGCTCGTTGTAGTTGAGGCTTTGTAAACGCAGATACTAGTAGTTGTAATACTTTCAAATAATGCTTGCACTAATAATACTTGTTCAAATAGTAATCCCCGAATATTAATTTGTATAATGATCAATATAGAGGATAGTATAGAGAATCACAATCACTTATATGCCACGCTAATTCCTATATATAGCTTTCCAATCACGTTGTCGACCTGTGTTTGCTGACTGGTGATCTGTATTCAAACTCTGGTGTCTTTATCCCCCCCACGACAGGAAGTAATCTCTTGTTATCCCCCCCCCACGACAGGAAGTAATCTCTTGTTATCCCTCCCCCCCCCACGACAGGAAGTAATCTCTTGTTATCCCCCCCCCACGACAGGAAGTAATCCCTCGTTATCCCCCCCACACACACGACGAAGTCAATCCCTCATTATCCCCCCCCCACACGACAGGAAGTCATCCCTCATTATCCCAATGCACCTTTAGGTTACAATGTTGCATTTCCTGCCTACTATTAAAACTCTTTTCTTTTCTTTTTAATCATCTTCAGAACAATTTTGCCCTTAGTAGTTTGCTACAGTGGAGACGTCGAGCAGGAAAACTTGACCCAGAAGTTGAAGAATCTTATCAGAATATGGTGAAACTCTTGCAAGAAAGAATGGGCATTAAAGGTGAGTGGATTAGGACCAGAATCTTAATGTTGGTTAGCAGACTGAGTTTCTGTGGATTCTAAAATTGTTTCCTATCATGATGGTGTTTTAAGGTGAGAGATACAACCTTGCATTCTGAAATGATAAACACGTTCAGATGAGTTAGCAATCTGTGTACTCATGAATGCAAAGGAAAGAACGGAATTATATAGACTACTAATGTTTTCTTTGAAGCTTGCATGGTGTATTTCCTGCTATGTAAAGCGTACTTCCTCCCCCCCCCCCAAAAAAAAAGACTTCAAAAAATCTTTATACTCCTGATAGCTGCGTTACCAGTGCCAGATGAGTAATGTGACTTGTCATGTTATCCTGAATTTTGCCATTACATGAAATGTTATTAATATTTGGCTTGTATTTCTTTCATCTTAATTCCAGTTGATTTGCATTGCAATTACACTCATAATAAACTCTTAGCCATATTTAAATGTTGTTTGCTGTCAGCAGTAGAATGATATCCTGAGCAGTTGAGATAAGAAAAGCAAGTGCAATTAAGATGAAATAAACACTAGTCAAGATTACTAACAATTGACTATGCTTCATTTCACAATGATAATATTACAGTTGTATGTTGGCAAACCATCAAATATATTGTGTTTGAGAGAGGAAATAAGAATGGGTCTTTATTAGCGAATACCCATGAAAATCTCTTGGTATATTTCAATGAAACCAGAATAATATTGAAGAACATACATTAGACACAAAGAATTATAAAAAGATGAAAATAATGTTGATTTTGCTGATATAATTAATTTATTTCCATTCCTTTCTCTATTTTCTATTTCTCTCCTTTCTTTCTTTTTTACTTTCGCTCCATTGGAGCAGACATTAAATACCTGATTATATCACTTTCTTGATCTTTCCTTTTGCTCCTCCTTCTCTATCTTCTCTCTCTCCTTCTCTATCTTCTCTCTCTCCTTCTCTATCTTCTCTCTCTATCTTCTCTCTCTATCTTCTCTCTCTATCTTCTCTCTCTATCTTCTCTCTCTATCTTCTCTCTCTATCTTCTCTCTCTATCTTCTCTCTCTATCTTCTCTCTCTATCTTCTCTCTCTATCTTCTCTCTCTATCTTCTCTCTCTATCTTCTCTCTCTATCTTCTCTCTCTATCTTCTCTCTCTATCTTCTCTCTCTATCTTCTCTCTCTATCTTCTCTCTCTATCTTCTCTCTCTATCTTCTCTCTCTATCTTCTCTCTCTATCTTCTCTCTCTATCTCTCCTTCTCTCTCTATCTCTCCTTCTCTCTCTATCTCTCCTTCTCTCTCTATCTCCTTCTCTCTCTCTCTCTCTATCTCCTTCTCTCTCTCTCTCTCTATCTCCTTCTCTCTCTCTCTCTCTATCTCCTTCTCTCTCTCTCTCTCTATCTCCTTCTCTCTCTCTCTCTCTATCTCCTTCTCTCTCTCTCTCTCTCTATCTCCTTCTCTCTCTCTCTCTCTCTCTATCTCCTTCTCTCTCTCTCTCTCTCTCTATCTCCTTCTCTCTCTCTCTCTCTCTCTCTCTATCTCCTTCTCTCTCTCTCTCTCTCTATCTCCTTCTCTCTCTCTCTCTCTCTATCTCCTTCTCTCTCTCTCTCTCTCTATCTCCTTCTCTCTCTCTCTCTCTCTATCTCCTTCTCTCTCTCTCTCTCTCTATCTCCTTCTCTCTCTCTCTCTCTCTATCTCCTTCTCTCTCTCTCTCTCTCTATCTCCTTCTCTCTCTCTCTATCTCTATCTCCTTCTCTCTCTCTCTATCTCTATCTCCTTCTCTCTCTCTCTCTCTCTCTATCTCCTTCTCTCTATCTCCTTCTCTCTCTCTCTCTCTATCTCCTTCTCTCTATCTCCTTCTCTCTCTCTCTCTCTATCTCCTTCTCTCTCTCTCCTTCTCTCTCTCTATCTCCTTCTCTCTCTCTCCTTCTCTCTCTCTATCTCCTTCTCTCTCTCTATCTCCTTCTCTCTCTCTCCTTCTCTCTCTCTCCTTCTCTCTCTCTCCTTCTCTCTCTCTCCTTCTCTCTCTCTCCTTCTCTCTCTCTCCTTCTCTCTATCTCCTTCTCTCTATCTCCTTCTCTCTATCTCCTTCTCTCTATCTCCTTCTCTCTATCTCCTTCTCTCTATCTCCTTCTCTCTATCTCCTTCTCTCTATCTCCTTCTCTCTATCTCCTTCTCTCTATCTCCTTCTCTCTATCTCCTTCTCTCTATCTCCTTCTCTCTATCTCCTTCTCTCTCTCTCCTTCTCTCTCTCTCTATCTCCTTCTCTATCTCCTCTCTATCTCCTTCTCTATCTCCTTCTCTATCTCCTTCTCTATCTCCTTCTCTATCTCCTTCTCTATCTCCTTCTCTATCTCCTTCTCTATCTCCTTCTCTATCTCCTTCTCTATCTCCTTCTCTCTCTCTCTCTCTATCTCCTTCTCTCTCTCTCTCTCTATCTCCTTCTCTCTCTCTCTCTCTATCTCCTTCTCTCTCTCTCTCTCTATCTCCTTCTCTCTCTCTCTCTCTATCTCCTTCTCTCTCTCTCTCTCTATCTCCTTCTCTCTCTCTCTCTCTATCTCCTTCTCTCTCTCTCTCTCTATCTCCTTCTCTCTCTCTCTCTCTCTCTCCTTCTCTCTCTATCTCCTTCTCTCTCTCTCTCCTTCTCTCTCTCTCTCTCCTTCTCTCTCTCTCTCCTTCTCTCTCTCTATCTCCTTCTCTCTCTCTATCTCCTTCTCTCTCTCTATCTCCTTCTCTCTCTCTCTATCTCCTTCTCTCTCTCTCTATCTCCTTCTCTCTATCTCCTTCTCTCTATCTCCTTCTCTCTATCTCCTTCTCTCTATCTCCTTCTCTCTATCTCCTTCTCTCTATCTCCTTCTCTCTATCTCCTTCTCTCTCTATCTCCTTCTCTCTCTATCTCCTTCTCTCTCTATCTCCTTCTCTCTCTATCTCCTTCTCTCTCTATCTCCTTCTCTCTCTCTCTATTTTTCCCATTAATATTATTTTATCAATATTATGCTATATTTCAACAATCTTATAATTATATAAGTCTTTACTTGTTATTTTTTAAATAAACTTTATGAAAATCTCTGAGAAAAAGCTCAGTAGTATACACTTATCAATGACGTAAACACAGTTTCAAGTCTGACATTTGTAAATAAAAACAAAGTAAAGATAACTCTTTAAAAATTCCATATTTTTCCATTCTGACAAATGTCGTGGGTTAAGGGAGATGAAATAAATACTAACCTGTAAACATTCTTGAAAAAAATGTTTTCTTATTTTTTACGGACTGACCAATTTCCCTCCTTAGAGAAATCCAAATAATCTAATAACAGCATAACATTTGGAAAACCTTCTTTTGTTTATCTTTACTTAATCTAACTTGAACAACTTGCAATATTAATTCATCTTCTTTTCTCTTCTTCCACTCAAGATGTGTATCCCCCAAAGTGTAACAGACTTTTTATTTCATTTAAAAACTGGAATTAATATGTTAAGCAAAGCTAAAACCGAATTAAGCATATGAAGACATTTTCAACAGAAATTCTAAATTGTAGAACAAAACACAAAATAATAGATTTAATTTTTTGACTGTACTCCTTATAAATTTTAAGTTATAAGATTTTTATCTTTTCTGGGACATTATTAAATCATTGGCTCTTTTACATTTCAGATATTTCTTCTTGGGCTAAAAGCAAAAATATAAACCAAGACTTTGTTGAAGATGTTGAACTTTCTGCAACTGCTCCTTCAAAGCGAATAACTAAAAAGCATCAAGAAACAACAAATGAGTAAGATATTCTCTTTAATTTGTTTCCTTCGTGTTAATAATCACAATTTCAAGACGTTAATTATTTTACTATAAATATACCTTTTTATTTGACAGATCGCAACAGTTATTAGGGAAATGTGATTAAATAAACTTTAAAGTTTAAAAAAAACATAATTCATTATTATTATTGTTTAGGTAATAAGCATTAAAACATTGCACATATCTATATTGTGGAAAAAGGAATTTTCCACAATATATGCATTTTTTATGTATTTATGGTAATTTTTAAATTTTTATCAAAAACAAAATTCTTGTACACAAGTTATGGATAATATACATTAATTAGTAGTTTTTTTTTTAATTAATAACTATTTGTGCTCAGTTGTTGACATTAATAGTTATCTGTGTTAAAATTTTGGAATGATGCAATAATAAAAATTTAAATTACATCACTCTGTGAACTAAGTTGAAACTGTTTCTTAGGTAAACACATTAACCTGATTGGGACCCCCACCCTCGCAGGCTTTGTGACCCTCATTATCTTATCAACATTTGCTTTTTTTCTACCTACATTTATATGAATTACAAATGAAACTATACATAACTGTTAAAGGATGAAAAATTTTCATGAATTTTGACATCATTCTGGTGTCCTTGAGGTGGTTGGTGGGGGGAGTGTTCTAAATCCATGAATTCGTGGTAATTCCCAAAAAACTATATAAAAATTTACTATTTTTATCCATAATGTTGAATGTGTTAAAATTATTCAACTTTTTAGCAATAAAAATCTCAAGATGATGTTAAAAATTGCCGCAAAACATTGTTTATTTATTTAAGATGTCATGATCTATTATGACATGTCTCTAATTTGTATTTAGACACATTGCATTTATTTTCAATTTTTCTAGTTGAATTGTTCACCTATATTGCATATGATCCATTATTGTACATAATTAGATTCACAATAAAATTTATTTTTTATATGGGTACTACTGTCTGAATATTGAGACGTAGCAGAGTGTATGTGTTGGTGGGGGGGATATGAAATCCTTGCACCATCCGTGGAAATGATAGAAGTATTTTAATTTTCACTTGGACATTCAGGGTCATAGTTTAATCCTTGTTTTCCAACATATTTTCTTTTAGTGACCTTTCAGCATTTATTGAAGATGACAACTCTGATTATTCCTCTGATTCCGATGACAATTCCATCCGACTCAAACAAATAGACAAAATGGAAGAAGATAAATATGCAGCTAATGTTTATAAAAATACAATTTCCAATTTGCACAGTGCCTCCCATCGTCTTATGTGTGGGTCGAGTGTACCACAAATGACAGTCACAAAAACTGGTCCCCAGGGAGCGCTTGTTCCAGAAGAGGAGTATATCAATGATGATTGGCTTATCAATGACCTACGACCTGCCAAAAGAAAACGTACAAATTCCTCATATATTGCAAGAGAACCCTGGAATCACAGAACTTCAGTGAACAACTCGCAATCGGGTTCTAAAAGGTTACGGACTCTCGCTGTAATCAGTGATAATGAAGACAATTCCCCAGAAAGTAGTCTCGATGTTGATTTACAGAATTCACAATCAGATTGTGATGATCTGAGTGCAAGGAATAATAACAGTGGAAATGATAATCCTTTAGAGATACTTCAAACAGAAGTTGTGTCATCTAACCTAATAACTGATTTTTCAACTGAATTAACTCCTGTCAACACATCCGTACATTTTCCACAGATGAACCAGTCAACAAACCTTTCCATTCCTGCAACAACTGTTACCAAAGTTTTTGTAAGAGTTGGAACTATTCAATTCTGTGTACCATTATCTGCAAAGTAAGTATCATTCTTATTTCTAAGCTGGGTATTATATTCCAAAGCAATTTGACTGCAGGAAATGAATAAATGAAAGTTGGGCTCCCACAATAAATACAGCATGCACATAATTTCACTTAAAACAAAGAGGAAATTACAAGCAGTCCTATTAGTCCAGGTTGGTGATGTTTCATTGTTAGAGATGTTATAGTCAAAATTATATGCAGTGATTCAGATGGGTTTTTAATGTAGAAAGTCCCAGGAACTCACATGGTGTGTCCATGGGAAATTCAATTGGTCCCAACTAAACTTTCTTAATAAATTTTTTGCTAAACTGCAGGACTACAGACTAAGTTTTGTTTTTTTCCCCCCCATTGTCTCAAAAAACATTTTTATTCATGCCAGATCACTTAAAATGACAGAAAATTTTTTTTTTTTTTTTTTTAATAAATTCAAATGAAAAACAGTTGTTACACTTAAAGTTCAATTAAGAAATTATATTTTTTTTTTGAGAATTATGACCAAACAAAGTTTTTAAATCTTTTTTTTTTTTTTTTCCTTTGCAATAAATTTATAATGGTCAGCAAAACTTCTTTGAGTTTAGGCACATCAAATAAATTACCAAACTTCTTGGTACCCCCACCCCTGAACCAAGAAAGGCAACATTGATGCCACCCACACATCGCACTACCTAATGGAAGAAGGAAAAAGTAAGTGAAAGAAAGGAAGAACTAGTAAAACATATTTGAAAGGATGCCATTGGTCGAGTGGTAGCAATGGTGATAGGCAGAGGTAATTTGATGAGGACAGGGAAGTTATTAAAGTCCACTGAAGGGATTAGTGTGAGGTATCAATGTAAGAGAGTGGGAGTTTAGGAGGATAGCTCACGGATGAAGAGATCCCCACAAAATGGAAAGTGATTAATTTTCCAAAAATGAGAAGTAATCAATTTTCCTGGCCTGAAAACAAAGATTTCTTGTCAGAAATTGAGATTTACCAAAAACACCAGACTGCATCTAACCCAGCACCAGTTTTTGGTCGGTACCCACATAAACAAACATCCTTGGGCCATTCAAGAGAGTTTGAGTGACTAGTTCGAGTAACAGGAACCAGTGTTGCCTCGCAGAAGCTGACTGAGAGATTCTACAACCTCCAACTTTGCCTATCCTACCAATAGCAAGTTATACTGACAAACGAAGCTAAGCCAGCACCTAAAAACTAAACCAGTTGACTTAGGAGACCAGAACTTGCCTAAGAAGGGTAGAAGTGTCACACTCCATAGAAAATGAGCTGGGAGAAAATCACACTCTTGTATATAGCAGACGGATAGTTGATTCGTTGTTTTTTTAACATACTTGAACCTCTTGGGCTTTTATTTGCTTCTTTTTCTTTACACTTGTGTGATATCACCTCCAGTCTAGACTACACTTACACTAGGGCTTGACGTCTGATTGATTTCGTCAACTTAAGATCACAAACACAACGTGGGTAGGTTAGACTTGAGATGGAAGCAGTTACTTCGGTAACCAGACGTTGGAAGTGAGCTGGGAATGACAGAGCTGGTGTTGAACCGGTTGCAACTGGTGTGAATCCGTTAGCATCGACTGATCATCCCACTTGGTACCCTGACCAAAGGATTCCATCAGGTAGCATCAATCTGGATTCAACCCTGGACGTGCCAGTGTCACATGTTGGTACCCTGACCAAGAGATTCCGCCAGGTAGCAACTACCACCGATCGACCGGGACACAGGCTGGTGGCAGCGACTAAGAGTCAACCCCAAAACGCCGGTGGGAGAAACATTACAGTTTCGCGGCATGCCTGGGGGTTGACCACAGGCCGACAGCTCAGTGTCACATATCCCTTTCTTCCTGATTCTTAATGTATTTCTATAGTAAATTATGGTGATGTTCTATTGTCACCAAAGTGGACACTTGCAGGTGATGAATTATTTTCCACCTTGCAACTCCTTTCCCACAGATGAAACATTACAAGCCAATCACTAGTCCATCACTATTTTTATGGAAAAATGTTCAGATGGGCAACATTCCTTAGTTCCACCAGTTCTAACATTCACAGCCAGGACCTGCCATGCCATACGCATTGTAATGAGCCACACTCATTCCTTTTGTAATGGTGAGATGTAAATTCCACTCAAACAGCTTCTTCCGATGAACTACTATTTTGGGGGAATCATTTCCCAAGAAGCAACTTCTTTAGTTGCTACAGTCTTAACCTGTTCAAGTCTAGCATTTATCATTATCTTCCCCACATATCCTCATAAACTGTACTTCTTACCTCTTATTCTGCAACTCTTTACCTTGAGTGGTTCTTGAGTCTTGGAAAGAGTAAACATTATTGTAAAAAAAAAAAAATTTACATTATATAATAACCATATTCTCTGCATAATGCTTGCATTAATTCCTGAGCACTGACAATTCTCTTCTTTATTTTCAATTAATTTCCCTAGTAAAATCATTTGCAATTTATTTACCTCACACACACACACACACACACACACACACACATATATATATCCGTAATACTTGCATTAATTCCTGACCACTGACAATCCTTTTCTGATTTTTAGTTTATTTATATTGTAAGATCATTATTATCCCATCTAGACAAACCGTCAATTTTTGTGCAATCTCATTTAAAAGTATTAATGATGATGAATTTTCTTTTTATAGTGACCGGTCAAATAATATCGCTTGGTTGACGCAGGAGACTGCACGTCGTGTTTATGCTCAGTGCCAACTTAAGCCCCTGTTGCTACTAACAACCAAATCTGGAGCTTTCCTCTGTCCCGATGATGAGATCAGGATGTTAGTCGAGAATGGCGAAGAGGTAATAACTTTTTATTCAGAATACCCCAAAGGACAAGTTGATTTGACACATAAATGAGAATACTTGGCAGGTTCCCAAAAGTAACATTGTATTTAAAATATGCATGTTTGTAACGAACCAAGGCCTGAGAAGTCATAGTTAAATACTAAGTTACCTAATCTTGGTTTAATTAAACATCTCAACATTATTAGTATCTTATACTAATGTTTAACCTTACTGGACACAATGGGGCTTTAAAACAAATTTTTCAGGAAACTATATTTCTCAAGTCCAGTAGCTGTTTTGCTCTTTCTAGTATTGATGGAGTTTCCTTCCTAGCTTTTTGTTTAAAGTCATGTGGATAATCAACATCTTGATTATAAGTATGCAACACAAATATTCTTGATTATGTGTTGCATTAAACTCTTGATGAAATTCAACACTTATTAATAGAAAGATTTTAGAAATTTCAACCAAGAGTAGCATTGGCTGCTCAGTCAATGAATGCCAAATGTTTCCTTATAAGGAAACTGCTAATATTACCATTACCTTACTTAATGTGTAATAACTGTGGTTAAATGCCAAATTTTCATTCATTCCTTGGAGTTTAACCAGGTTGACAAGCATCTGAAAAGACCAGAGGGCTCAACAGCTGAAATGGTTTTGATAACAAAGATGGGGATAATAATCTGAATGTAAATAATAAGTCCTGATCACAGAAATTCAAACAGAAATAGTTTTAAAAATTTTAAAATGGGGTAATCTTCTTAATAAAGTTTGACCAATCACTTTGGAAAGGTACAATGCATCATATGTTCAACAACACAGGAACATTTCAATTTGCAAAGAAATACAAAGACTTTCAGTTCTCCATGAAGTGATTCCAGAAAATCAAATGCAGCATTTAATCTTTTGCAACAGTCTGAGGACGAAGAATGAAAAGCTCTCTTTTTTTCTTTTTTTTCTCCTCTTGACTATCAAAAAAGATGAATAATTGGTACACAATATTATTAAGGGTTTCACTTTTCATTCCTTTTTGGCTGTGTCTGTTTCTTCAGTTAAGCATTAAATATGGCTACTTGGTTTTCTTCTTTTTTTTTTTTTTTTTTTTTTTTTTCCCTATTGTCTCTGCCAACCTGTACACATGAAAAATGGCATGCTCCACCAACTTACGGTCGCAGAATGCAAAAGCAGGCATAAAACTTTCTAGATATCGAGAAAGTTCAAGAACTAATGTTATCAACCTCCTCACCCCCCGCCCCCACAAAAAAAAGTTAATTCAGGGTAGTCCTCCTAAAATGTATATTAATCATAAACTCAAACACAATAGTAATGTACCACCCAGTGTTAAACGAATCCCAACACCAAAAACAAAGTCTTGATCCACCGTTGGATTTAATAGGATATGATAGATATTGTTAAGAAAGCAATAACTGTAGCAGCTTTAGTGTCAGCAAGTGAAGCATGTCAATTGTACATTAGATTAGTAATGTGCAGATTTCTTCAATGGTTGTCATCTCTCCAGCCTGGCAATGCAAAGTCTCAATCAGCAAAACAAACCCAAGAGAAAATAAAATCATTAAGCTGGGGATGTTTACCTCATTCTCAATATTCTATCTAACACATTTGGATTATTATTTATCAGTCATTAATGCACTATCTTAGTGTCTGGAGATTCAGGAATAAGGAAAATTCAAGACTTTTTAGATTTCTTTTCATCAGAAACACCAAAGAAACAAACCCAAGAGAAAATAAAATCATTAAGCCAGGGAAGTTTACCTCATTCTCAGAAGAACTCTTTGTTTTACCTTATTCTCTCTTCTCTTCTCTTAATAGCATGCCAGTTAGAAATAAAGAAAATATCAATTCCAATTGATCAGCTTCATCTTTATCAACAATGAATAAGAAAATTTTGTTTATATTGGATGACTGTAATTATTTTTGCCATTGATTATTAAAATTTAACTGAATTACATTTGCACCTGTTTTTCTCACCTTCAAAATAACTGTTTTATTTTCTAAACAAAATTAAATATTAACAAATTCATTGCTACCTTGGATATTTTCAACATACCACACAACCAATTAAGCATTTTCAATGCTGCAAGACAGAAACTGGGTCTAGCATGTTGCTTATATTCATATTAAATAAAACCGTGGAATGGCCACACATGCATGTCAGATAGTATGCAACATGTCACGAGATGCACATAGGTGACGTGACCGAAAAAAAACATTTTAACATGATATTTCTATAAAAATTTTTCCCCTTTTTTTCTAATTGATCCATGCAACCTAGTTGGTTTTAATTTATGTAGGAATAACTGTTTCCCTCGCCACCCCCACCCCCCAAACTTATAAACAAATTGTACAGATGCATGCTGGGATTTCTCCCTAACCAATAAAAATGGACCAATTCTTGGTCTTGTCTGCCATATTTCTTTCTTGTCTTGAAGTCAGAACACTACAATCACTTGATCATATCTCTTTTGCATGTGAACACAATTCTTACTTTGTGACCTTTTCACTTTATTACTGTTGCTTAGTCTAGTTTTGTCTTGCACACATTATATATTGTTTGCTTCGTATTATTTTGTCCTGTTTTTCTTATTGTTTATTGGAAACTTTGTCAACTCCATTTGTTGGGCATTTTTGCCAATTACTTTACAATCCTTCAAGTAGTGAAGTCATGTGTGTTTTTGTCTTTTCTTCAGCTTGAAGCTCGAGTCACTTCTTGGGATCTACCATCCATTCAACAGCGATATGTTGAAGCATGCAACACTAATAAAACGAGTAAGTCGTTTAGTCTTTTTAGAATGACACAAAATTTCTTTCCCATACAAAAACAAAATTTTTCTTTTTGCTATTAATTTATTACACGATTATTTGAAATATAATACAATCCTATTTATTGTCTTTTTTACAATAATGTTCTCTAGTACAAGGCTCAAGAGCCTCTTACCCCTTACTCTGTAAGGGGTAAGAGGCACTATTTATGGGGATATGTGGGGAATATAATGGTTAACACTAGAATTGAACAGGTTAAGATTGTAGTGATTGAGTGAAAAGCAATCATCTTAGGAGTTGATACCACAAAGTAGCGGCACAAATGGCGGATTTTCGAGTGGAACTTGCATTTCACCAATGGAACACAAATGGAAATTTCGGTGAATTTCTTACAATTTGCATCGCATTGTAGGTTAAACCTGGTGGAACTAAGGAATGTTGTTTGTATGTGATACTATGGACACCCACATAGAAAAGAAAGATGTGATTTCATCACGATCGCAACTTTCTATTTTTTAACCAGTAGGTGGTTCTTCTTGCAGCCAATTTTTCTAAGCAGCATCCTTGGATGAGGGGTTTTTGGAAATCCATTGTAAATCAGAAATGGACATCATGATTAGGACAATAAACTACATCCATGTCCTGGGTAAAATGATCTGAGGCCCCCGATCAGGAGGTTTTGAGGAACGTGGAACAACCTCTTAATTTGCTTGTGTTCTCAGGTCCACCATGACCCAAGGTGGTAGCACCTGTTTGTTTTGTTTTGTTTTATGCCATATCTACCTCAATGGGTTATTTAATGCCAACAAAATTTTTGTTGCTGGTAATATTTTTTTCCTTCATAAATCTATTTTTAGTAATATTTTTTTCTTCAAAATTCATTGCTAGCAATAATTTTTTTACAAAAAGTATTCCTGGTATTAAAATCTATTTTTACACTTTCATAGTGTTTTGACCCTAGTTTGGGACCCTAACAGGTGCTACCACTCAGGGTCAGGGTGGACCTGGGAACACCAGCAATTAAGAGGTTGTTCCACACTCCTCAAAACCTCCTGATCAGAGGACTTGTTAGTTTATCATCTTACCCAGGACCCAGATATAATTTATAGTCATACCCAGTACAGAGCACCTGTTAGGGTCCCAGCTATGGACAAAGAGTTAATCCCCAAACTTGGGTCAAAATGTGTATAAATAGGTTTTTATCCCTGCAATAAATTTTTTGAAGAAAAACTTATTAGCAGCAATGCTTTTTTTGGAAAAAATATTACCAGCAATAAAAATCTTGTCGGCATTAAATAGCTCAGAGGTTGATATGCCGCAAAGATCTATATTAACAGTCACACTTGGGATTGGGGTCAGTTTTGGTCCACCCTTGATGAGAGATGAACTTGTCTATCAAATTATTCTAATACCACCCATTCATATTGCCAGCCACAAGTCAGGATGTTCAGGTGGACAGGCAGTTGGTAAGGGAAAGAGCTGCTCTATGAGATCAAACATAGTTGTCCATAATATTATCTACCTACTCACCCACCCAGACAAGCAGGCAAAGTCCTGAATGAAACGTCTGCATATAAATATGGGAAATAAACTTCACGTTTTTATTTCTTGACATGGCATTTTTCTTTAGTTTTGTTATCTTGTGAGCCGGCTCTTTCCCAGTTTTTGCTGCACACCAACAAAATTTAGAATCAAATCAAAAGTTTTTCTGCACTTTCCTGTAATAGTTTACTCATTTGAGTAATTTTGTAATTGTAATGTATGAGGGTGCTGAAAACCTTCACTCTTTGGCAATGTTTATTGTTTCAAAAAGTGATGATTAAAATTGGAATAAAACCTAAACTATGACAAAAGTGAATTTATACATTTTCTTTGTTCTTGAGAATTGACAACAATTGTTTATTTCAGTATCTGTCTATATTTCTGAGATGAGGTATTATGTATATTATTTACATTATTTGGACTATTGTCCTCATCTTTGCCGCCATATTTATTACAACGTTTTGGCCGTTGTATGCTCCGGCCTTCTTCAGGTGGTTGGAATGTCGAACCAAACCCTTTATTTCACTCGCTGTTTCAGAAGGAAATTAACAGGAGATAACTGATAACCAACATCCATTAGACATGGCATGTGGAACTAGAACAGTCTACCCCAGTGATTGAAATAAAGGGTTAAGTTCAACATTCCAACCACCTGAAGAAGGCCAGAGCATACAACGCCTGAAATGTTGTAATAAATATGGCAACAAAGATGAGGACAATAGTCCAAATAATGTAAATAATTGTTTATTTATTACATTATTTATTGGAATGGTTGGCAAAATATTGATTCAAACTTTCTAAAATGATAAACAATAAATATTTCCTTATAGTTGATTCACATATTTTAATAATTTAGTAAATGTTTTGAAATTTCTGAATAAAAAATTTTCATATTTCTTTATAAATTGGTAAATGATAAATATTGCATTAGTTTTAATTGTATTAGTTTTTAGAATGTTGTAAATAAAGAATCTAATAAATAAATAGTGTTTAATATTTTTGTTGTAAATTCTCAAGAATAAGAAAAAAAATGTATAAATTCTCTTTCATCATATGTTTAAGTTTTATTTTCAATTCTAATCATTGCTTTTTAAAACAATATACATGGCCGAAGAGTGAAGCAGTGTCATGGGAAAAATATCTTTTTGACATTCCATCTTGTTTGAAGGCATGTAAGTTCATGTTTGCCAAAAAGTTTTACACACACACACGCACACACTGCATTTTATGTACTTAAATTTTTTTTTTTTTTTTTTTTTTTTTTTGCTTTACAGATTGACTTTTATTTAATAAATTCCATTAAATCAACTTCTGACTTGATATATTTTTGATAGTCCTTTATGATGAATGTAAATGTCTTCATTTTTTTTTTTTTTTTTTTTTTCAAATTGTAGTTGAACGTCCAGATTTGAAGCTACTGCTGGAACAGGCTGAAGCATCTGGCTGTGCTAATTTAAGCAGACTTTCTTTACACCCTTCCAGCCTGCAATCTGTTTTCAGGGCATTTAAATATCAAAGTAATCTTTCCATTCTCAACCTCAGCAGTAAGTAGTCAAATGATAATAATCATAATTCCACCCCTTTAACTAATTTTAATAAACACATCCTTATTATTTAAAGCCTTTGTTTAGGTTTATATAGAAGTAAATCTACATCCAGGTTCTTACATTTCACCTTTCTTAGCAAAACCTCCATTATCACGAATGTGTGATATTTAATAACAAAAGTGATAAAAAGAACATAAATGAAATGAAATTAGACTATATACACAAAACACATTTTTATAAAAAAAAAAAATTTTAATTAAAATTTCAGTGTCTCCTCTTCTTCATGCGACTGTGTAATCACATCAGCATAAACATCACTTTAGTCCACTGAAGACCTAAAAGACAAAATGCATCATGAAAACATTTTTCCACTTTGTCATAGATTTTCCTAAAATAAGTACATTATGTAATTGAAAGCTGTTAATATATCGACTGCCAACTGCAACATAACTCATGGTTGGTAGTTTTTAATTTTATTAAGAGACCAATTACAAGTTACCTTGTACTTGGCATTTTCTGGTATATTTTCATCTGTGGACACCAACAACAATTTTATTCACAGTGATACTTTTAGGGTGAAAACAGTGTTAAGACTTCAGTTGAAGCTAGAAATCAAGCTATAAAAGTCTTTTATTGCTGAAGTTGGTTATTATAAAGTTTGCATTTGAAGTCGGATTCCATAATTGACCTCTGGTAGTCGACATGTTAAACATCTGGGTGTGTATATGCACGAATCTTGACATGAAAAGGAAAATCGAAAAGGGGATCATTATTATTGCTTATTCAAACTGTTGACATCAGACATAGCGTCTTGAAAATGAGTATCTGGTGATAAGAGAATTTTAAGGCATGAGAAAAATAAAGTTTGGTTCTCGGGTGGACACAACCACCCAGTTGGGAGTTGACTAGCGGAATAGCCAGGTGTCGGGTTTTGACAATGATTAATGAGTTGGTGGAGGTCCAGGCTAAGTGGATTTGGATGTCCCCAAAATCGAGATGTGATAAGAATTAATTGGCAATCTGGGATTTGTAAATGTTTTGGCCGAAGGAAAAAGAAAAAAAGGATTTTGTAAACAAAATTCTGGAATAATTCTAAGAGGGCCAGTCTAGCCACACCCACACTGCCGAGTGATCATTGGGCAAGTGGTAGCATGGGTGATAGGCAGAGGTAAATGTATGAGAAAGATGGAGAAGTTGTTAACACGCACTGAGGGGATTGGTATGAGATACCAATGTGAGAGGAAGAGTCTAGAAGGATAACTCTCCTCCAACCTTCCCTCACGGACGAGGGATGAACTCCTGAAGTGGAAAGTGATTAATCTTCCAAAAATGGGAAGTAATTAATTTTCCTGACCTAAGAACAAAGAGAATTCTTGTTGGGGATTGAGAATTATCAAGGAACCTAAACCACGTCAGGCCCCGACACCAGGTTTTGGTCGGTGTCCATATAAACGAATGTCAGTTTTGTGGTGAGTGGCAGTCAGTTCCAGACAGTGCAAGTTTGGAGTTAGTTCAAGAAGTTGGAGAGTGTTGCCTCGCAGAAGCTGACCAAAAGAAATTCCACGTCCTCTCGACTTAGTCGTCCTACCAAAAGCGAGTTTTTATTGACGAACAACTTAAGATACCATAACTTGCTTAAGAAATGCAAAAAGTGTCACGAATCCATAGAAATGGGCTGGGAGAGAAACACACTCCTGTATTCAGCAGATAGATAAAGATAATTGTTATTTCTCAACATATTTGAACCTTGTGAGTTTGTTTTTTTTTTTTTTTTTTTTTTTTTTTACTTACGCTATCACCTTTACCCCGGATTCAGCTTGCACTACGGCCTGACGCCTGATTCATTTTGTCTACCTAAGATCAAAGTCACAACATGGGTAGGTTAGACTTGAGATCAAAGCAGTTACTTTGGTGACCAAGCGTTGGAGGCGAGCTGAGAACAACAAAGTTGGTATCGAACCAGATCGACCGGAACACAGGCTGGTGGCAGCGACAAGGAGCCAAACCCAAAACGCTGGTGGAAGAAACCTTACAGCTTTGCGCCGCAACTGGGAGTTGACCACGAGCCGACGGTGCAGTATCATATATTAACGTCGCGACCAGTGGATGCCACATATTGGCACTGGACTGTGACCGCAACCACTAGTGGGTGTCACAGATAACTTTGTTGAAAGTCTTATGGCCATATGCTGAATCACTGGTTCATATACGATCACCGAAATTAAGCCATATCAACCCTTCTTAGTACCTAAATCAGTGACCACTTGGTAATACCAGGTGCTGTGAGCTTACATTTGCGGTTATTGTAATGGATAATGGCTCAAAATTGGAAATCAGAGCCGAGTTCCAATTCCAGTCAGGTTGGTTATATTCACTTAAACACAAATACCCTTGGCAAATGTATGAAGCCACCTCTTCTCCCCCAATCTATGGGTTAATTATTAGGACTTTTGTCAGTAAATCATTATTACGTCAAAAGAAATTCTTAAAATCTAAAAATATTTTCTGTCTTTGAATAACCTGCAACAAGTGGTATAGTTTTCAAACACTTTCCAAAGGTGCTGCACGCTGGGATCGCCCCCTTCAGACTGCTAACATGAAGAAGTCTCCTTCATGACAAATCAACCATGGTGAGATTCAAAACCAAGTATCATGGTCAGAAAGCAAACTACTTGGCCACATGCATATATATATATATATATATATATATATATATATATATACATACACACACTTTCCCCACATACACATTGATGAGAATACAAAAATCCAACCAAACACAAAATTATTTTGTAACATATCACATTTCACCAATAAAATACAAAGGTGACATCTGTAGACTTCCCTCACGTACACACTTATAAACATGAATCAACATTACTGCCCACCTAGACACACAAGCATTTCTTTACTCACACACTCTTATACTATCACACACTTTACCATCCTAAATGTTCATCACACATATTTATATATAATTTATTGTTTATAGACATGACGTGTGTCTGATCACTGAGAACTCCCAAAAATCATAACATTCCAGATCTCTGCCTCTTTGCATTTTTATTTCTATTCTTGATCTCTGACGAAACCTTAATAAAGACAAAACAAGTTAGATTGAGATTCATTTTCCTGCTTTGTTCTTTATTTCATTTTATCATCTTGTCAGATTCTTATCCATATCTGATCTACATTTGATCTTCAATTCTCTATATATATTTCTGTTATTTTCAGGAAATAAGCTGGCTGACACTGGTTTGCAGATGTTGGCAAAGATTCTTGATACAATTCCAGGCCTAATTTCTTTGGATATTTCATGCAATGGCATCACTGCAGTTGGCCTCATGGAATTGAAGAAGGCTATAGAACCAACAAATACACCTTCTCTCAATCCAGAGTTGGGATTGATGGCTTTCTCACAAAAACCATTGCAGGTAAATTGAGATGAAAAGAAATGAAAAAAGACATTTATTTTTTACACAATCAATTTTTATTTTTCAATATAATCTTGTCAATGCACTTAATCCTGATGGATTCAAATTAAACATTATATGGTGAAAATTTCAATATGTCTTGTTGATTCACTCTCATAATATCTCTGTTCTGTCAGTAACATTTTTAGGGATGCTGAAAAAAAATTCAAATTCAGACAAAAAACAATTATTGGCTGTATTAAGACATTACAGAAGGATAAAGAAAGAAGCAAAGTTGTAATTTGAACATTTCAATACAATTTTCAGTCTCTGTTTCTGAAGTATTTACAAGTCTCGTGTCTTTCAAAGCAAAAGAAAACATGTTATCATTCCAAAAGTCAAAGAGGAAGAGCCTTTCAAATATGCCACCTGTGATTATCATCAGGGGCCAGTAATCCAACACACTTCTCAAATATGCAGATTTTTTTAATTCATTAGCTGCAAGTAAAAAAAAAAAAAATAACTTGTTTCTTAAAGTTTAATATTTTTTATATTGTAAGTGAAGCTTGTAGACTTTAATATCATTTGAAAGTTAAATGACTTTGTCAGTTATTTTTTAGTTTTGCCAATCCAAATAAATGTCCATCCAAAAAAGCATTGTATACTCACCATGCCACAATATTTAGTAAGCTCATCTTACAAATCATTTCATTAGTGTCATGGAGGTGGGGTGACCTTCACTGGATGTCCACTCTACCTGCCCTTGTCTAAACTCAACTAACTCAATATTTTAAGATGCTTTGTTATGAAGCTGTTGTTAGCAAGCTCATCTTGTAGTATGACTGTAATAAGTTCAATCTTCACTGATTGGCCCTAGAGTTGTAATGTCATCTTAAACAAAAACATTCATTTGGTTTATTAAGTGACAAAAAGCATCTCTCTTGTTTTTGACATTAACTTTATTCAACAACATGTCTACCATTTTATTCTGCTATCTTCTTTCAGGTAACTTCATAAATAGTTCTATTCTCCTTCAACATTTTATCTTTTATGCATGTTTCCAAGTATATTTTTGTTAGAAATTTATGCATTTGTGTGAATGCAGGTATTCAACTTCATATTCCAGACAAGAAGATAAACTCAAGAAGGAAACAGACAAATGCTGTACCGTGTTAACACACACAGTGACTTATTTTATTTATTAAGGACAACACAACAATGCGCCTTTATAACAACAATAAAAACAAAGAAACTAGGGGTAGATAACTCTGACCTCTTTATCTAAGTGTTCATTTGACTTGAGTGAAATTTTCAACAATTTTTTCTTGGTATGATAATTCTAAAAAGATGAAAATAATTTGATCCAAAGATATACAATTCTGGTGAATAATGGTAAATGAATCCAAACTTCACAGTCAAGTTGCAACCATTTTTGTCTCTCACCAAAGAAAGTTGCAGTCTAGCATTATCTCAATGGAATATTCCATGCTTTTTGTTAATTTAATTCTAGAAACATTTTCTTGTTTGCTGTTTTCATTTTGTCTAATTGGAGACAATAATTGTTCAGATTGTTGAATTCTTTTGGCTCTCTTTTGATTCCCATCATGTACAGAATGTTATATTTTTTACATGGAAACTAAACTTTCATATGGATAGTTGTCGTTCATATTGCTTTTGCAGGGCCTAGAATATGCTGACTGCAGTCTTGCAGACAGTTAAGAGCCACATCCAAAAGGCTCCACCTACCAAAAAATACTTATAGACTCAAATATAAATTGCCAATATTTATTTATCCCTGAATCAAAATGCTTAGTCTCAAATATAATTTTAAAAAATGACTGATTTAAAATTTAAATAAGTGTTAATAAGTAAACTCAACCAACCCAATACAACCATTTTGATTGTCCAACATCTCCTACTTGTCACGTTGTAAAGTATCCACTTTTCATCATTCTTTCGTTTCAAAAATAGTACATTTTCATTACATTGAACTAGTGAACCATGCACAAGAATAAGGTTCAATAACTTTTTTTTTCTCACATATGTGGATGTCATACATCAAAGTGAACAAGTGATGTAAATGATTTTGAGTCTTGATAATTTCCTTAATTCTATCAGATTGATTCATCTTTGGATTTAATTTCTATCACCCTCAACAGATCTACTCAATAATGTAGCATTGTCTAGTAAATCTCTTTGCACAAATCTTCCATTTTGTGTGTCACATAATTGTCACTGTAGAATTCTCCACTTTTGCAGCTTTAGGTGCATTCTGTCGCCTTGAAACGGTTTCTATAAATAAACACTTTTCAACTGTTATTTCCAGTATTTTAAGCCTACTACTGCTTTGAAACGAGGCTAAACTTCTGTTTTCCAAAGCCATTTTGAATTCTTCTAGACTCTACATAAGGTGTAACATTGATTAAACTCTCATTAATTTTTTTTATTTTTTGTAAACAAAAATGACTGCATCAATATCCAACGAAGCTTTTATTCAGGAGTTTTTCTTAGATTTGGATTCCAATGATGATTTTAAAAGCTTTACTCAAGTGGATATTGACGGTGAATTGGTCAAAGATAATAACTACACATTACTATGTGGAAGAAAACAATGACCACAAGAGACTAATACCATCCATGGCTGACTAATGGAAACTACTGGTAACCATCAGTATGCCTGATAGCCTTTCTCAATGTGAATTATTTTCTCTATTTATAAACAAATAAATAATGACTTTATTTGTCAAAGAAACAAATATGCTAGTCAGGTGAAAGAAAAACCAAACAAATGCTGGTGTCTTCCCGTATGTAAATACAAGGAAGCATGTCACTTTTTTGACAAAATGAAGGCCTTCTTAGCCATTTTGCTTCTTATTGTACCCCCAGAACTCCACAAGGAGTAATAAAAGTTAAAGTATGTTAAATTGTTAATGTATTTGTTAATATATTTGTTTTTTATTTTGTGTTTCAATTTTTTTGTTTTCAACATCAAAACCTACACAGAAAATATAATGCATTCCATCAAAATATTACTCATTCATTCTTTTATTAGTATACAAAAAATAAAATCTCTACACACAATACAAAGAAAGTTATAACAATTTTAAAACAGTAGGTGTTCATGTTTTTGCACCCTAAAAAAAAAAAATGCAGTGGCAGGGGGAACGATTCTAGAAAAAAAAATTACCGTGATAATAGTTAAGCATATTATCCAAGATTAATTTTATTTCTTTTTCTTTGCCTGATGGAATTTTCATTTTATTTCACTTTTGGGTTTTTGTTTTGTTCTTCAGAAGTTGGAACTTTTAAATTTGAGCTACAACTGCTTAACTGACCAAAGCAGCAATGTGCTGATGGGACTTATTTGTGGCCTCCCATCTCTCACTCGCTTAAGCCTTGCCTCTTGTAACATCACACAGGAATTTTTCGAGATGGCCTATCGATCCCCACCTGCACGAGGTGAACCTCACGACATGAGAGGTAAGTCGGAAATCTTCTAGATTTTAAGGTGTTCTACACAAATTCGTCTTTATCTTGGACAATTCAAGATGGTGGAAAATCGGGCCACTACATAGCCACCCATGATTAGCTTACTATTTTATCAACCAATGTTTGTTCATCTGCTTTAAACATTTTACCAATGGTCTTTTGATGTCATCTTTTTTGAATTTTCAAAACAACAGCTGTGTTCAATGTAAGCAGTTTACCAGGGGCTTCCCCCAAGGCAAAAAAAGACACAAGTTCAAAACTTCCTAAAGATTTATATTTTCAATCCACATTATCTCACTCACTGCCTTAAAATTGACAGCCTGAGTAAAGTTGCAATAAAAAGGCAACTAAAAAAAAAAAAGAAAATGATGAAAATGCTACTCAACAATTAGTTAATACTGATTGTCAATGCTTCATCTACTAAAAATATAAAATAAGGATAATTCTACTAATACTATGAATGATTTGACTTTTATTTTTTTTTTTTTTTTTTTTTTTTTTTTTTTAGATAATGATTTATTGATTCAATTTTTAGTAATTAACCCATAGCTGGAGGAGAAAAGGTGGATTCATACCATTCTAAATGGTATTTGCACATAAGTGAATATAACAAACCCAACTCGAATTGGAACTCAACTCTCAGACTAATAATTCCAAACCATTATCCATTATGCTATCTGTACATCCAAGCTTTCACAATGCCTGGTATTCCCAAGCAGTCACCCATCTAGGTACTGACTAGGCTCAACTTTGCTTAACTTTCGTGATTATACGGCAACCGATGTTTCAACATTATGTGGCCAAAGCCCTACTAATACTATGAGAGTAAAGATATAAACAAATATGTTGCCAACATTATGGAATGACAAGGTTTCTTATAGGTTAGAATAGATCTTGTGCAAAACTAAGTTTTCATAGCTTTGTAATAAAGCACTTTGCATTTACCAGACTTTGCCAAGAGAAAAGTGACGGGAGCTCCAATCACGCGAAGGGCTTTTCCTTTAGTTCTCATTCAGGCTCATTCACCATCATAAAAGTGACAGCCTTTGTAAATTTGCAATAACAAAAATAAGCAATAAAGTTGAGATGAAAGTAAATATTAGTCAAAAATTCCTAGCACGTGTAAATGTCATGTTTTTATTTTTTTAATTGAAGAGCCAAGTTTGAATTCCAGTCAAGTTCGTGACATTCACTTATGCACATATATATCCCCCTGGGAAAGGTATAAATCAGCTCTTCTCCTTCTACATAATATTGTAATGGCTGAGTTCAATACTGGATACTCCACTATTGTAGCCTTTTGTCAGACTAAGCTGTGTCTATTGGGTGACTGCTGAATCTTGCTAATTAATAAGCTAGTCTTGTAAGCCAATTCGCTCATGTAAAGAGTTCAATCTTTAGATGATACACAAATGCCATGTTTTTGTGCCATATTAAGCTTAGTAAAAAAAAAAAAAAAAATTCTTCTCCTTATTTTACAAGGACAAATTTGCTTGCTGTTCAGTGTAACTTATTCCTACACCCTTTAACTACAGCTCAAGCCTTTGGTGGTCTAATCTTTGTCTTATATAATACCTGTGTTTTGGACAGTAATTTTTTTTTTTTTTTTTTTAATGATTGATCATTTTCACTAATTGGCTAGAAAAATATTTAATATCTTGTTTATTTACCACAACTAAAGCATTGCTTATCTATCATCATTGAAATAATATTTGTTTTATACACCATTTATTAATATTTCTCTCATAGTTTCTATGATGTTGGATTAAGATTTCTAACTGATCTGACTATTCCACAGGACGTTAATAATCATTTTAATTTTTTTTTTTTTTTTTTTTTTTGGTTATTCATGTTTCTTACTGTAACACAGTACAAATTGCACATTGTAGCATTATTTTTGTTAGTAGAATGTTAAAATGCTGTAACTTTGAGAATAAAGCAATTTCCTGTCCAATCAAGCAACCAGTTTCCAAATAAATCTACTTAAAGTGACAAAGACCCAAGGGAAGTAACTCCAAGACTTTTACTGCTACATCCCCTCCATCCTCTTTTTTAATAGGAAAATGAGAGGGAATAAGCTGTAAAAGTCCATGACTCTTCTCAATCAACCATCATTGGTATATTAATGACACTACTTAGGAAGAATTAAATTCTATAAAGAGGAAATGATTTGTCATCAAGCAGAAACTACCAAAAGTGGTATTTAAATGAATGTATACGAAATGGATAATCCTATTTCTCATGAGTAAACACTATCAAGGTGGATAATAGGAGGTACTGCTTCCTTTTGTTAAGATGGTTATAGAAAAGTCGTTTACCTATATGCTCAACATCCAGTCTCATCTCCAGCATCTATCATGGCATGCCAGACATTTTTCTTTAAGATATCTGGCAATGAAACAGCACAGGGAGAAGTGGATTCCTGCCTTTCCCTATAAGCCTTACTGTGGAATCAATGTACAGGGTGGTCCAAAAGTCTTGTCACCCTACCTCTCTTCCAAACAGTAGGAGCTCATGTCATACGAATTAGAAAATTATATTATGTGGGGTGACACGATTTTTGGACCATCCTCTATACAGCCTTGGCTGAAAAAACAGTCAATTAACAGATTCTGTTGTCCATTCTGATTACTCTTGGGCTATACTGCCTCTCATATGAGTTGTCCTCCTCCCCTCTGTCAATGCCTCATAATCCCAAAACAAGTTAAACAGGTGCAAATAATGGTTCAGTCATATAAAAATATTGTTTACGATAATTGCTCTCCACAACTTCCTATTGTTGCTTTAAGTAATCTTTGACCCTTTACCAACCCTGTTTGTCCTTGTTTTAACATCCATTCACACAAACTCATTAAGTAGGTTACTCACTGTTCTCCCCCCCTGCTTTTCTAGCCATTATCTATTTAACTCTCTACTCCAATTCAAGGTATTTTTTTTATTTTTCCAGCTTGCTTTCTGCAGCATGTCGATGTGTCTTTCAACAATCTTGAATTAGGCGGAATTCGACTTTTATTTAAATGGCTTGATCCAACACGTCTTGTACATTTGGATCTAGCTTGGACAACAAAAAGATCAAGTCTACCTAACCAAATTGTTTGTTCTTCTCTCATGAACTTTTTGCCCTTGGTAAGCTTTTTTTTCTTTTTTATATTGGACTGCCTTGTAAAAGTGTCTGTATATTTTAGAAAGGGAACATTAATTTCTCAAATTAAAAATTATGCACAGAGGATTTTGAACTCTCAGCAAGGAAAGAATAACTTATATCTGCAGTAAATGGATCAAAGGAAAATTACCATAATGGACCAAGTATTTGCAAGGCAGGAAGGTGTGGAGAACTATGACCACTCATGTCCTGAAAGGACATAGCACATATGGACAGCTGATTCTTTTTTGTTTGTTTGGTTTTTTTTTTTTTTTTGGTTTTTTTTATATCTCAACATTTTTAGCTGATCCAACCATTGGCTATTAAAATGTGAAATTATTTATTTTAATTGTTCTAAACTAAACGGTTGATTACATTGTTTGTTTTTTTTTGTTTTTTTTTTTTTTTGTTGTTTTTTTTTAATCACAAAAACAAAAGATTAATTGCAGGAAAAAAAAACCTCAAAACAATTATTTTAATGCCCTTGTTACTACAAGCAAAATTTCTAAATTCTTCCTGTCTAATTTAGTAATATAGTTAATTCTTCCCAATTCTCATCCAAAAACCGAATTTAAGCAATGTTGAGCCTGGTCAGTACCTAGGTGGATGGCCCTTTGGGAATACCAAATGCTGTAAGCTTGGGTGTGTGGGTGGCGTAATGGATAACGGCTTGGAATAAAAAATCAGAGGATTGAGTTTGATTTCCAGTTGAGTTCGTTACATTCACTTACATGCAAATACCCTTGGGGAATGTATGAATCTATCTCTTCTCCCTCCAGCTATGGTTTAAATAGTAAGACACTTCTATAGCCTTGGTTGGCAACTGGTCTACTGTAGAAAGTAACAGCAGCTTACTGTAGGATTTTTTCTGGCAAGGCAATCATGAATCAAAAAGAAACCATTATTGCCCAAGCCTGGCTTATGCCTGCCACCTAAGAAAAGAATGCCTGAATGACATGTTCTTTTAAATAAATCTGGCTAGATATATCTTTAATTTATGATTATTGGTTTTTAAAACTCTTCTCTCATTAGAATGGGCTTACCTGAGTTAAATAGAAAGGTCAGGGGACATTCCCAAGAATACACAGACATCAGCACTGAATGTGATGTGTATGAGAATAGATGTAGATTGTCTTTTAGAACACAGCACACCGTTAGTATGAATCCTTGGCATGCCTTAAAATATAGTTTTATCATAACTGACACACTTACTATATATATATATCTTGAGATTCTTGACACAGTTCAAAGGTGGCTCTGTAATATAATCAATCCCTCTATATAATGGTTTCCCTCTGACTTTTCTACAAATATTTTCATGACAATTGTTCTGATGAGCTTTTCCTCCTTGATACCTTGACTGCATGAATTGAAGCATACTACTAGATTGGCAATTAGGTCTCACTGTTTTAATAGATGCAATCGTATGTTCTATTTTAATAGTTTCTTTTTTTTACCTTGCTCTCCTGCCTTTAAAAATTTAAATGCAATGTCAGTCGCCATCTTCTGTCTTCCTGAACCCTGTTTTTTTTTGTTTGTTTGTTTTTTTTTATGGTCTTTTCTCCTCACTAACAATCTTCTCATTCTATTCCACTCCCAGGAACCACTTGCATCTTAGTGCAATTATCATCTTGCTTGGGGTGAAATGATTTACAAACAAGAAGTATTCTTGTTTGAAACATTCTTTATGTGCTCCCAAATTTGAGAACCAATGTCACCCTTCATCTGCTTATACAAGCTGCAATTGGTTTTTCCTTCAACCACTCTTAATGATTAAGTCCTCTTGAGTTATTTTTCCTAGCCTTATCTTCTGCTGTAAAAGGGTATCTGGATGCTGGCACTGTCTTCAAATCCCAAATGGTTTTTTTTTTTCTGGGAAATGTTTTGATTTACCAACTGAATGCAGATAACGTGTCTAAAATATGTTAAGACATCAACTTTTTTTTTTTTTTCATAACTGACTGTCTTGTATTTAGAAAAAGTATTTTTCAATTTTTGCCAAAACAGTTTTTAGCCAATACAAATGGTCTTCACTTCAATCCTATCTACCTTCTAGTCCTATATATTATTAGATAAGGCATGGTTAAGTTTAGGTTAAAATCCAGACAACTCCTTATACAGATTATTTTATTTAAATTTCTTCTATATTAATTGCAATAATGTATCTATTTTATATCTCCAAATTTTCAATGACAATTAAACTCTACTAACATACAAATTTTTGTGCTACCATAAAGAGTATCATCATTATTATTATTATTAATTTCTTTCCTTTCATTTCTCATCCTGCAAACAATGAAGTTTGTATCTGCTTAAATATTTTTATTTTGTAATCTGCTATTCTCTGCAGAGAAGCTCAGCCAATGGGTATACGCTTGATTTACCATGGCAGATTTCAGTTAACCTTTACCGTATTTGGAATTTGCATATCCATTGAAAATTAAGAGAAAGATTTTGCATGAAATAATTCTCTTCATATTTTTTGATTGGTTTTTAGTGTGAGCAACCCAAACTGAGGGAACTTTCTTTGGCAGGCTGTGATCTGAGTTCTGATGATGGCAATCTCATTGTCAGGTAAGTGCGGCAAATTCACTTTTGCATCAATTTTCTGATATAAATATATGAAGGAGAAATTTTATCTGTAAGTTGTTAATACAACATACATGGCTAAATAATAAAAGAGAGATTAACTGAAATGTAAAATAGAAGTGATAAGCACGTTGAGATCCTGACTTTAAATACCAACCATGCATATCGGTAAAGAGAGGCGGGGGTACTTGCGATAATGCAATACACTAGATAAACAATTTTTATAAGAATGGTCTTCCAATACAAGGCTCAAGAGCCTCCCAAGGTAGAGGGTTACTGAATGAGTTGTGAGTTATGAATGTAACAGTAGAAAGTGAGGATTCTGTCAACAGGTAAAATTTTGAAATTTAATCTGGATGCTATTTTAAAGTTCTTGGCCTTAGAATGCTTGTAAAGTTTGTAAGCATGAGACAAAATAAGTTTTAGAAGAACTTAAAAAAAAAAATGAACCTCACTCGTTATTTAAGGAAGTTTTGTGTGCTCACTGCAGAATTTTTTATTTAACACAATAGTTCAACTTCATTGGAATCTACTTACGTTGGCAAAATTCTACTGTTTGAAATTTAACAAGAAGCTTTTATTAAGAATTAACAGAATCAGATTGATTGAATCACTTTTTATGACTTAACACTTTGCAGGTTATTTAAAGCCATAATTTTTTTTTTTTTCTTTTGAGATGATAATGTTTTTAGTGATACAATTAATTAATCCATATCTTTCCCTAGGGTATCTGGACATAAGTAAATATAACACACCCAACAGGAATTGGAACTTGGCTCTCCAATTAATAATTCCAAGCCATTACCCATTACACCATCCACACCTCCAAGCTTATAGCACCTGGTATTTCCAAGCAGTCACCCATCTAAGTACTGACCAGGCCCGATGTTGTTAACTTTGAAACACTGGTTTCTGTGTGTTTACCAATGTGATGTTGCTGTAAGCCTGCATAGGATCAGTGTGTAGTTTATTTGAATCCAGACAAAAATGTTATTGCATAACACTATTTGAAGATGGGGGGAAAGGAAGTGAAGCCATTTTCCCAAGTTGCAAAATGTAACCCTGTAGATTTGTGGTGGAAAGTGCTTTCTTGTACACATTCTCCACACCTTTTACATTCAGACTATCATTTCCATGCAACACTTGTCTTATATGGTCAACAGTTATTAGTTTTAATAATACTGGGTATGAGGATAAACTACATCCAGCAGCAAGGCCTCTGATAAGGAGGATTTGAGGAGCGTTGAACCACTTCTTAATTGCTGGTGTTCCCAGGTCCACCCTAACCTGGGGTCATAGCACATGTTAGGGGTACCAGCTTGCGGGGCGTATGGGTTGGCAAATAGTGAAACGCTAACAAAGTCTAAAAATACATTCTTATAGTAAAAATACTAGCAATACATTTCATCTGTAGTTGGTAATTGTGTTGAAAATATATTTAGTTAAAGCCATAAAATTGTTTTGAAATATTTAGATTTTGGCATTAAATAGCGCTTAGAGCTTTGAACAAAATCAACCAACATACTAGCTTTGAATTTGTATCACAACCAGAATCATTCTTTTATCAAGGAATTCGTGACATAATGTCATAGAAAACTAGAGCGAATTGTTTGATTAAATAATGAGGATGCGATGAATTTATGTAAAAGATTTTATTTATAAAATGCTGGAAATTTTTGTTACTATACTAATAAATTCTTTACTCATATTTCGATTTTCAGGCTTCCTTGTTTTGCAGTTAAGTTACGTTCAGTGAATTTATCAAACAACCCCTGCTTGGGCCAGCAGGTATTATACGAACTGCTTGACAATGCTACAAGTAATGGTCATTGTGCTCTGGAACATGTGGACATGAGCCATTGTGGCATTACAGCACCACTTCATTCAAACCTCTTGGATTCTATCAGCAGTAAGTTATCATCAGAAATTCCATTGGTCAAACTGCAGTTCTCATGCCGACAATTGGACAGTGTTGATAAAAATAGTTTACAGCAAGTGTGGACTGGACACTGGGGGGATTTGGGTGTCACTGATTTCTGGAAAAATCAAGTGTGCTTAAGTGTCCGCAACAGTGACCATTTAAATCAGAGGTGAATCACCTTTGCATAATGAACGTTAGGGCGGGGATTCTGTTTACTGACAATCTGTTCAGGGGTGAATGGGTGCATTGTTATTTATTGTCTTAAATGACTTCATTTCTAATGTTTACTCAGAAAATCATACAGACCTTTTTTATACACACACACACACATATATATATATATATATATATATATATATATATATACATATAAGATTGTACAAAATATAAACATTAAATTCTTTGCAAACATTCTTATTTTGGTTTTATTTCTCTAAGAATGCCTAACGTTATTCTGTTTTGTCAATGACAGTTTCCTGAATAAAAGGATAAATTTAATTGCAATATCTTACTCAATTTTGAACATATTGCTCTTGTACTGAAAAATTTAGAGACCTGTCAGATATTTGACCCATTTTCATGGGCCAAGGAAAAAAAAAGTTTTATTTAGATTTTTTAACCAGCTTGATGTGGCTCAAATCAAAAGAAATATGCTAATTACCAAGAAAGAAAAGGTCTTATCCTACCCGACATGGCCCAGTCATAGTTTGGAAACCCCCTTGTCAGGTTTCCCTTTTTTTTTAAGCGTTCCACCCCAAGCAAGGTGGGAAGCCACTAGCACGCAAGGGGTTACAGAGTTGGAGTGATAGAGGAAGAGAAGCATAGTGGATAGACCAAGGCATCTGGAGATGTCTATTAATATTACATTTGAATAGTTCAAGATTATATCTATCAGGGAAATAGGAAGAGGGGAGGGAGTTCCACAGGCGAGAGGTGTGAGATAAAGCTGTTGGAGTAGAAGAGACGGCTACATTTGACAGTGAAAGGGTTTGATCGTAGATGCCAGCCTAGTAGAACACTTTAATTCATGAAGTTTGGGAACCAGCGAAAGCAGCTCCTCAGAGCAGTTACTATGAAAGTATTTGTAAAAAAAGACAGAGGGAGGCAACGGCATGTCTGTGAGAGAGCAACTGCAGACGAGATGCCTGATCAGGGCCAATTACATTGCATATCTGTCTCTGGATTTTATCAAGGACCTTGAGACAAACAGAAGGGGGTTCCAGACCATATATGGCAGCAATACTCCATGCAAAGGCAAATTTAGAAGTGATAACAAGCACTTAACTTTCTGACCCCTCCCATGAGAGTTATCTTTCTAAATTATCACAAAGTGTGTTGGCTTTTTACTGAAGCACAAAATATAGAGATTCGTCGTTATCAACACCTGAAGAATTTCCATGGATCCATAAGTTTCAAATAATCGTAGAGCTAAAGCATTTTGATGCAAAATGGATGTTTATTTATACAGTTAAATCATTTAATGTCTTCTTTCATTTCAGCATTGACACAATTTTCTCAGCCATGTTGGCTGATACTGACCATAGATTTCCTGCAGTTGAATCATAGCAAAGTTCCCATTGTCTGAAAAAGAGATAGAAACAACATTAAATTGAAATGTAAACATTTTATATGGCAACATTTTCCTGTATAAAAGACACATAATTTTGATTTATGAAATGGCCTTATTAAAATATTTTGTGGGGTAGCTTCATAACGTGTAGATCTAGTCTTTGGACAACAAGTTTGCCTTTGAATTATATATTTGGTTGGATTGATGCAAGTTTGTGACCCTGGGTTTCACACTTTTACGATCGTCAGACAAACTGATTATGTTAGCTCTCTGATATTGAGCACTTTCTAATAAGTACCGCGCATATAGTATATAAATAATTATATGCACACATTATATATATATATATATATATATATATATATAGGCATTATATTTTCATTCAAGCGGGTTTGGTTAAATACTTTAGACATATGTCGATTAGTTTTTGTTGTGATCCTTTCAAGTTTGCAGATTAATTTCTTGGTAGCCTTAGGAGATTTATTAAGAAAAATACCAAAATTTTCTTTCAAATAGTTTTAATTTTCCCAAGTACTTTCAATCTCATCTGAGTCCATCTTCAGGAGGTTAAGTTGTCTGTCAGTATGTAGATGTTTCTTTAAATTCAAAACATTTCAACTGTTTGTTTTTACAGAAAATGTCTAAATTTTTTGTTTGCCATATGAGAAGGAAAATATTGACTTTACATAATTATTTGATTTTATGCTTGGTATAATTCATACACTTTATTCAGATGTAATATACACAGGTTGGACAAAATAATTGGAACAGTTGCAAAATCCACTCCTATATTTCAAAAACCTATTATATTAAGAACTTTAACTAAAAATTCGTAATTGCAGGTTATATCTATTGTAAATACGTTTATTTATCTAATTTACTGTCTTTGTCTTATTTATTTTTAGAGTTTAGTAAAATTTAAGCTAAATGCGTGACCTCTCCTAGTTCGTAAAAGCGCAAATTGTTGGAGCTTTTATGGCAGAAGATTCAATCACTAAGGTTGCTGAACTGTTTGGTTTTTCAATAGCTACCATATCAAGATCTATGACGCAATTCGAGAAACAGGACAAAACCTCTAGCAACTGTACCAATTCGGGCCGGACTTACAAATTTACTGACAGGGACCGACATGCATTGAAATACAATGCAGCTAAAGTGACTGCTGAGTTGAATAATCATCTCAATACTAAAACTGTTTGTTGTGAACTCCATAAGGCTGGATATCATGGAAGAGCCGCTGTAAGGAAACCTCTTCTCTCCAATCGCAACATTGACAATAATGCTCCAATACATACCGCTCAAGTGGTTAAGAATTGGTATGAAGAGCATGAAAGTGAGCTAGAACACATGGAGTGGCCTCCCCAATCTCCAGATATCGATATTATTGAACATTTGTGGTGCATTTTAGAGCAACAAGTTAGGAGCCGCTATCCTTCACCGTCATGTCGTAAAGAGCTGGAGACGGTTTTAATGGAAGAATGGCTGAAAATTCCTCTGGATGAAGTCACGAAGCTGTCTGATTCCATTCCTAGACGTATTAAAGCTGTCTGTGAGGCTAAAGGAGGACCAACTCCATATTAAATAAATTTTCTTTGAATTTAACAAGTGTTTCAATTATTTTGTCCAATCCTTGTACATGAATTGAGAAAGGCAAAGGAAATTTCCAAGATAAATGGTTGGTTTTTAATGCCATATTGAAAAATAAATTATTCTAAAGTATTTATAAATTAAAAGATTTGTTGATGTTACCTTTAGGAGCAACGCCTGGTGGGGCACATCATGAGTTTGGTTTTGCCATTGGACAATTAAATGACCTGCTTTACTGGTCGAAGGACCAATCACTTTCACTTCATCTCCTTCTTGAAGCCAGTCTTTTTTGCCAACTGAAATTAACAAAATTTCTCTTCTGAAATCATTGCTTCCAATTGATAAAACAAAATTTAAATGCAATGTCAATCGCTATCTACTGTCCTCCTGATTATTCTTTTCTCTTCCCACTCGTTATTAATGTTTCTGTTCTTAATTCTTCCACACACTGTAGCCCCTTGTGTCTTAGTGGCTTTACTACCTTGCTTGGAGTGATATTGATTAAAAAAAAAATAAATGACTCTGGCGTTCTTTTCAAACCTGGAGAGGTGTTGAATAGATCAAAGAAAAGTATGACTCTGATGTCACCTCCTGCCCCTTCTGTTTGGCTGAAGGCCACAGTAACTAAATAGTAGTCCTTGATTTGGTAACTCAAATCTATCATTTTTTTTTAGAGCCACTCAAGGTAGAGGGTTAATAACTGAGATGATTTTATGTGCATGGGGGAGTAAGAAATGCAATTTATGAGGCTATGTAAGAAAGATAATGGTCAACCCTAGAATTGAAGAGATTAAGACTGTAGTGATCATGGAAGCATCCTCTTGGGAGCGTGTTCCACAATGCAGCCATTCTTAGGGATAAAAAAAAAAAGCTGTCCAAATGGAACTTCCTTCATACTAATGGAATACAAAAGGAAAAGGGGATGATTCGTCTCAATGTGGGGGTCATAGTTCATCGTAACATTTGTCATAGAAATAACGATAGAGTAACAACAGACTTGTTTTGTCAGGGGTTGCAGGATAGAAAATAATTTATTACCCACAAGGCCATGTAGATGTTTTTGAACTATGTTTACATAACAAAAACTGTTCATTACAATCTTCTCCACTCGGCAGAAATATGCTGCAAAAGAAAAAAAAAAAATCTCCATCTAAATGAAGAAATAAGAAATGAATGACTTACCTTTGTAGGATTGAGTAACGATTCTGGTTTGAGGAAACTTCACTTTCATGTTCCCAATGACACTGTAATGTCTCAAAGGAGGAACTGCAGGTGTTTTTTTCTGGTTGGGCAAATAATTACAATTTACATTAAACAACTAAAATTTTTATCCTATGTCATTTTATAATCATGAATTATTCTGATCACAATTTTTATATTTTGTGTGTTTTTATCTGCCAATAATTGTCTCGGAAGCTTTGCCCCAGGCATATTCTGCAATTCTTAATTGTCTTTTCCAAGTCAAATGTAACGTATAGCTGTGGAAAACCTAAAACATTTTTATCAATTCCAGCCAAAAAGATATGCACTCAAATAATTACTAGAATAAAGCTTTATTCCAACACAATATAATGTAGAAAAATTTGCTTATTGTGGTTGCATTATTTATATATTATGGATAATCCTATCAAAATCAGTTAGTTTATACAATGTGCCATTATCCTTTGTATCTCGGTCATTTTTGTGCCATGTGTGATACATGCTTAGACAATCATGTATATTTTGATACATAACTGACGAGGCAAAATTTTTTCCCCGCAGTAGGTTGCCATTTCTTTCTGCAGTAGACCAGTTGCCACCCAAAGCTATAGAACCTGATATTTACCCATAGCTGGGGGGAGAAGAGGAGTCATACCCTTTTCCAAGAGTATTAGCACATAAGTGAATGTAATGGATTCGACTGGAATTTGAACTCTGCTCTCCGATTCCTCAATCCAAGCTGCTATCCATTACACCATCATCCCTAATCTTGATTTTGAACATGGCTCCCCTCTAAAGTAATGTTGCCTCACACTGACTTCAGACCCTGTATAAACTGGACCATTAACGACAAATGGCAGTAATTATAGACCAACGGCAATAACAACAAACTTTTCAATATTCAACCTATCGTAGATGAAAAACTAGCAAGTTCCAGAAAGATAAGGAGAGAGGAGGTGGTTCTAGCCAGACTCCGTATTGGTCACACATACATTACCCACCAACATCTAAAAAAAATGAGGTACCTCCAACATGTGTCCCATGCCAAGAATCTTATACAGTCAAACACATCCTACTAAACTGCCATAATCTCCAATAAATTCGTAGTAAACACTATAAATCGGATAACCTAAAGGATTTATTCAATCCAAGTAACATCATAAATTTCACTAAAGAAATTGGGATCTACAGAAAAATCTAAAAAAAAAAAAATAAAAAAAAAACAATGCATTTTTGAATAACAAATGTTACCAGCAATATATTTTGGAAAAAAAGAAAAATATGTACTACCAGCTATACATTTTTTAAAAAAAAAAATATTACCAACAATAAATTTTGTCAGCATTAAATGATCCATTGAGGTTGATGTGCCGTAAAATCAAAACAAACCAAACCCTAATCTTGATTTCAGAAGCATGACTTGTGATGATAGGATTATCCCCCACCCCACCCCACCCCAATATATCCGGGATTGGATAAAGAACCTGATCAAATTGTTTCAGGTTTGCCAGACTTAAAAACTGCAGGAAAATTAGTTCATTAGTTTACTGTATCACAAGCTTAGTTTACTGATAGACAAATTTGTAGCAAAATCTTTGTAGTCAGTTAGACTTTGACTCAAAACTTAAAATCTGGTCTGTTTCTTCTAATCTGAAGGCAAAACAAATTCTACTAAAATCTCGGTCATCAAATCATTTTTTTTTTTTTTTTTTTCTAAAAAGAATAGATTTTATTAAACTGACAGATTTTTTTACCACTTTAAACATTATTTTTAGTGGATACTAATATTTGAGAGTGTAAATTTTAATAAGATTTCTTGGTTATTAAGGCCGGTAAACAAAAGTAAATAAATATACTGTTTAATAAATAAACAGTGTCAACTCAAATATGAGTACCTACAAGAAATAACATTTAAAAAGAAAAAAAAAATCTGATTAATAAAAATTCATTACTTTAGAAAAATTGCTTTGTTTACATTTGGGTACAAAAGTGCAGATAAGAAACATTTTGATAGATCTATGACAAGAGAATGTTCACCTAAAGGCACAATTTCGGCCTTTGTCTCATTGACTGGTTTTCTGTAGCTCAGTGTGTGCTGGGTCTATTTGTAACTTTCTCTGCCCAGGGAGATTTAGGTTTACTCTCCTCAAGGTTAGCATCAGCCATACTGATTGCAGGCAGAAAAGGTTTTATAGTGATTTTCCAAGTGTAGCTCAGATGTGGCACAAAGCCGAAAGTATGGGGCACCCAATGAGGATCAAACTCACTACTAAGTCATAATTGTTCTAGAGAGAGAAGATTGATAACCATTACACCACCTCGGGGTACCCTTGATTTTCTAAGCGTATCTTAGATGTGGCACAAGGCCAAAAGTGTGGGGTACCCAGTGAGGATCGAACTCGCCATTCAGTTGTAAATGTTCTAGTGAAACAAATTACATCACCTCAAGGTAACCTAGAAAAGGTTCTATATGGTGATTAAATGAAAGCAGTTTTGCTTCAGAGGTGCTAAAATGTTTGCACTATTTCTTGCCCCAGTTAACTACTGATTGAAGATTTTTTTTTTTTATTCAAGAGCAGATTCTAGTTTTAATTTGTTGAACTTGCTACAAAAACAGGAGAAATAGTTGTGCTATCAGCATAAATACAGAGTTTGGAACTGATGACATCTTGAAGGTAAAACCAGATATCCCCAGAAATTCTTTGAATCATGACTTGACAGGCTAAACCAATTATAAACCTCCTTCACCCACTCTTCTTAAAGGGTCCAATCTACAGCAAAAGTCTGCAGCCATATAAGGAAAAAAAGAAGAAAAAGCTCACAAGGTGTGGAGTGTTATGTGAGAAGGTAAAAAAAAAAAAAAGGTGTTGATAAATAGGGTGGGATCATAAATCTGCGTCTCTACAACATTTTTTCATTATTCTTCTACTGAAATCTAAAGTCCATAGTTTTAAAGTAAGGAAGCCTAACAAAACAAAAAATTTAAAAAAGTGTATTTTCTTTACTCAATGAAAGACTACAAAAATGCTAAAGTGTTTATCATTAAATTTCAAAAACCAGAAACCCTAACCCTGGGGTGAGTGTAAAATGGCCCAAAATACCTTTTTACTTTTTATTTTTTTTTACTTCTCTCTTATTTCAACATTTTCATGGCATAAACGTCCTCTTTGGAAAAACTGCTAAAATATTACAACTTTCTGATCTGGGACCAAACTAAAATTTATTGATTGAGGAAAAAAAAGTTAAAATGTTTTAATTCTGTAAAATAAAACTTCTGTTAAAATTTGACCCCCAAACTAACACCAGGAATTAAGTTTGTACACAGGAAACAAAAAAAAAAAAAAAAAAAAAAAAAGTTTTTATTATTTTTCTTTCATTTTCTCCATCTTAGCTTTTGGTGGTAACTAATGAAAAAAAAAAAAAAAAAAGAACCCAACTTATCATATTGCCATTGAAGCCAACAGTAATTTAAAATATTTCACAATGCTTAGAAATTTGATCAGATCAATACTCACCGGATCAATGCCGTACATGGCACAAATTTGATGAACAGTTTTCCAGTCCAGTTTCGAAACACTGGTTGTGACAAACACTGTATTGTCAGCTGAAAGTAACTCCATTCGCCTGCAATAAAATTTCAGGTTTTTTATCCAAAAAGCAAGCAATGCATAAATGAATCATTGAGTCAATACGAACAATCCTTTTCTTGACTGCATAGTATGTACTTTTCCTTTAGACTGGTTGCCATCCAGTCTGTTCTGCTATTTACCCATAGGTTGGGAGAAGATGATTCATACCAAGGATATTAGCATGTAAGTAAATGTAATGAACTCAACTGGAATTCTAAACCAGCTCTCCAATTCTTCAATCTGAGCCGCTATCCATTATTTGTTTCTCTCTTTGATTTCTGTTATATTGCCTTATTTTCCTTCCAGGTCTCAACCAGAAACTCGAGGTTAGAAATGACATAACATTTTCCATTGAAGATTTTTGTAAATAAATGTAAAATAACTTTAAGAGCACACATATTTTGTATTGAGGTTTGAGCTGTTCTTGAGAAAACAATTTTTTTTATATTTCTTTAAGGCATGTACTGCAAAAAGGGAATTAGGGGCAGACAAAACAGAAGTGGGTGACAGAGAGTCTCCTTGAAAAAAAAATTACTTATCAGATATTCAACTAATTAGAAGTGGCAGTTCATTTGGTGTGATTAAGGTATAAACTAGTCCTATGCTATATTTAAGGAACTTTACTATCTTAAGAATCCAAGAGTGTGGTGCACTATCAAATAATTAGCAGAATAACTTGCACAAAATTGTCAAAGACAGCAGCTCCCCAAAATGGACAGACTGTTGGAAAACATTACAAACGTAAATAATGTCATATATGCAACAGCTTCAGCAGCAATTGGAAAAGCTTAATGTCAAGACAAACAAAAGATCAAACAAAAAGAACCTGTTTGAAAGGCTATCATCATCATCATCATCATTATTATTATCCTTTGTTTCGTATAACATAAGTTGCTCCCAAGCGTCAACCAGAAATTTCAAGAGACAGCAGAAAATGCAAAACAGATGAGGAACCATGCAATCAGGAAGAAAGAAAATATGTAAAGACAGACAGACAGACATACTGTCTGTCTTTAAGTTATTTTTTAAAAATTGCATAAATATAAAAAATACAAGTCTTTGATGCTTCTCTTGAGAAAAAATAGGTTGTACTGGTAATCAACATGACAAAACTAATGAAACGTAGTCAGTGTGAATGGAATGCAACTGAAAGATGAGTAACATGATGGGGATTCTGCTCATTTTGAAATTTTCTGTTAGTTAATTAGTAAAAGCAATTAACCAGTGTTGCACAAACTGTATTATTTATTTTTTTTTTTTTTTTTTTCCTTTAATTTTATTCCCTTTGATTTCTGGTGAGTACACATTTCTTTCCAAGTCCCACTTTGAAACCTAAGGTTAGAAATGGCATCATGACATTTTCTACTGACCAATTAAAAAAATATATATATATGTATATTTTACATAGATAAAGCCCTTCATAAGGTGTGGGCTGTACTCGTGAAAACAATTTTTATTATTAACAATATTAATAATAATAATATAATTAACAAATAAAACGATGAATTTATAAGATCAGAAAAAAAATCACCCCAAACTGAAAGATAATCTTCTGTAATTGCAGGTTATTTAAAGCCAGAAAATATTTTTAGACTAAGAATTTTTGGTGAGATACTAATGATTTCATAATACACCCCATGACCTTGCAGCTTTGGATTACTACTTATTTTGATCCCTACAAAATTCTTCTTATGTGAAAAACTTCAATTCTCTAGAAGCCTGTAAAAACCATTTAGACAAGTTCATCACCCAGAAAGATGCCAAGCACTGATTCATTCACACAGCTTTCTTGTTTCAATTGATTAATGTAGAAGTATTTACTAACCTTGGTTTTCATCTGGCATCATTTTAAGGACACCCGGTGAGGACTGAACTGACCACACCTCTGAATATTTTTAGAGACATGATTTGAGTAGTCAAAATACCTATTTCAATGAAATAAACATTTTCATAAATTATTACTCACCTTAACTGAAGAGCGCGTAGATGTTGCAGAAGGAAAGGCCAACGTTTCCGACATTGGAAGCCTCTCCATTGACTTTGGATAAGAGTGGCTGATTGATAGAAGATGTGCAATTTGTACGCCTCTAACTCTTGCCGCACAAGTTCACTGGAAGGTTAAGAAAAAAAATTGAAAAATCAGTTTTGTACTTTTTAGGGGTACAATACTGAACATCAAATATTGCATACAAAATACATCTCATTCTTCAAGCACTTTTTTTTCAGTATACCTATACTGCAGGCAAAATGTTTGGAGCCACCCTGCATTTCTTAAAGAAAAAAACACTGTAAAATAAGACATTTTTTTGTAAAGTAAAAGATAAATCCTCTTACTATCAAAAAGTTCAAATTTGGATTTGTGTGACACGATAACTAGGCGTATATTAAGGTGGATTTCTAAAATATGTATTTTATTTTAATAAATTAAGAATAGAAAAAATAGTTTAAAAACGTGTTTCGTTTAACAAAAGTACCAAGGTAAAAAGAAAAGGAAAAAAATAAATAAATAAACGCTTTTTCTTTTATAAGTAAATTTGTGGAAGAGAAAAGGGCATCAGATTACTGTTAAATCCTACCAGTCTTCCAATAAAATATTTGACTAAGTGATTTGATGTGATAAAAGATAAACGTTTAGGAAATAGATTTTAGATGGCCAGGTAAAAAACTGTCTTTACGGTATTTCGACAACACATTAAGGAAATAAAGAAAAGATAATAGAATTTTCCCTTTCTCCAGGCAATAAAAAAAAAGAAAAGAAAACGCCTGACTACTGAGAAAGTGCTAGGGCTATAAAAAACACCCGACGGCCTTCACACGAAGATTTGTTAAGATTAAAAAAATCCTGGAAAATACATCGTTGGAGGCCGAGTGCAGACGGAATGTCCACGGGATGTTTACACATCAAAGGAAGTAAAATTTAAGTACCTTGAAATTTTGAACTTACAGTCGCCAATGCTTATCTTTTGTTTTCACCCGGTGGTCTAGTGGACTTCCGATTATTTCAATATAAATACAAGTGATTTTTTCCGAGCCGAGCAGTTCAGCCGGGCGTGTGCTTGAAGTAGCCACATGTGTCAGGAACACTGAAGAAGTGAAACTCCGTTCGTCTGAGTCGGTCGGTTCGGCATTTGATCTCCATTAGTTAGAGCTGAGTGTCACATCGCCTACCCCAACGGCAAGACTAAGTCTGAACGAAATAAAGCGTCGATTAAACTCATCTAAGTTGTGGAAGTTCGTTCCTTCAATGGTTTATCTTGTGCCCCCAGCTTGAGACTTCGACTTTTTCAATATCACATCGTGGAGAACGGCCGCCGGAGAAATTGCACGGACCTCAACAAGTGGTGTCACAACTGGTGCCGTGGTAACCCAGTATTCGGAACCAACTGAAGTGCCACTAAATGCTAAAGTTTGGATTTCAACGAACAGACGCGACTGGACAGAAAACGAAACAAGACGAACGGAAAAAGGAAATTGAAGGAAGAACCACTCTAACAACCAAATGAAGAAATACTCCAGGAACTTCAGCAGAGAGAAGAGTTTCTTTTAGACTTTTGATCGTCACATCAACTAAAAGACATTCTAATTGCTTTGTATAAGCTTTTTTTAAAAAAAAAAAAAAAAAGAAACAAAGAAAGAAAAGGGAACCCGTAATCAACAAGCACTGATTCACTTAAGGTAAGCTGAATTCTTTACTCCCTAATTTTGTCTGTTCAAAATTCTCGCTGGCATAATCTTGGTATTGTTTTTGAATTTTTTTTTCTCTCTTTCTTTGGCCACTTGTTAGAATTGTAAAAGTTTAGTATGGATAGAATTCATGTTATCGAATCAAGTGGGTCGAGAATACCTGTATTTAAAGGTAGATCGTCCGAATTCCAGGCTTGGGTTGAGGCTATAAAAAAAAAAGAGTAGAATACACAAGCTTTCGCAAGCGGAGATGTGGCCGACGACTACTCAGATGGAGTCGTATCAGAATATATAGGGCTGTATTTAGAGGATCATCCAGAATGTAGTTGGGATGAACTTTTGAAACTGCTAACTCATCAATATGGTGATTGTACTAGTGCAGCTAATGCTGCAAGGGCTTTAATTAAGGTTAGACAGAAAGAAGGAGAAACTCTGCCAGAACTAACGAGTAGGATTCTAGGACTGGCTAAGATAGCGTATAAGGACGCAGTTCAACGAGAGGGCGAGGTAATTCAGATGCAGTTGGCTGAGTTTTTCACGGACGCAATCGAAAACCCGTTCGTGAGAGAAGACACAGCCAGGGCATGCCCAACCACTCTGACAGAGGCATTCAATGCAGCACAGCATAGCCTCAGGCTGCACGAAAGGCTGGCAACCTCTCGGGAGCAAATTTGGGGGGCGCGGGGGCAAGGTGATAGAAGATATGTAGGACCTCCCCAGAACGATGGGGGACGGTGGAGGTACGGTAGGACGGATCACCATTGGGGAAACCATACCACGCAGAGGAGCTGGACAGAGTCACGTCCAGTTCCTGGCAAACCGGGATGCTGGGGATGTGGTCGGCTGGGGCACCTGGTGAGAGAATGTCCTCGTCAGGAGGGGCCCTTACGTGCCAGAAAAGAAACCGAACGACAACCGGGAAGGGCCACCCCGAGGGATGTAAGGGTGGCCCGAAGTTATGCATTGCTCAGCCAAGGTACTGAAGCAACTTGTGATGTGCTGGTGAGCGGCAAATACGTACAGGCATTATTAGATACGGGGTCATGCATATCAATTTTGAGGTTAAAAGATTTTAGGGCATTAAACCAAAAAAATAGGAGACTCGAAGCTGCAGATATGAAGATAATTCAGACAGACGGACGAGAAATAAGGATAACCGGTGCCATACGCCTGCCTATAAGTGTGGGAGGGGATATCCACTATGCAGAAATTTTATGTAGCCCCAACCATCTGTAAGGCAATGATATTAGGCCGAGACTGGTTGGAGAGCAATAAGGCCCAAATCAGCTTTAATCCAACCTTCTTAAAGTTAGGTGGAAAGGAGATTCCTCTCGGTGCTCCGATGAATGAAGAAGTGGTCGTTCTTACTAATGACATCCTAATAATGCTAGCAAATGCCACGAACACAACGATAAAATTAGAGAAAGGGGATGAGATAGGAAGAGCAACGCCCACGACTATCATAAGGCAACAGGTGAGTAAGAAACATCTAGCTCATGTTCAGGTAAACTCGATAGTAAACGAGGAAGAAATACTGGCATCGCCTGAACACATGGGGAGCATAAGGCGACTAATACTTAAGAATAAGGACGTGGTGGCTAACTCTGATAAGGACTTGGGTCGGACACAAACGGTGCAGATGAAGATTGACACAGGGGATCACCCACTAATAAAATTAAAACCGTATCGGACACCAATACACAAACGTCAACTGGTGGAGGATGCAGTCAATGATATGTTAGAACCAGGAGTGATCGAACGCTCTAAATCCCCTTGGAGTTTTCCAATAGTAGTAGTCAGTAAGAAAGATGGAGGACATAGGTTTTGTGTCGATTTTAGGGCCTTGAATAAAATCACGAGGCCCATGGCCTACCCCTTGTCAATGATTGATGATATCTTGGCTTTGTTGGGAAAATCTAAATACTTTTCTAAACTTGATCTAAGATCAGGATATTGGCAGGTAGCTTTAGACAGAAATGACTGAGAAAAGACAGCATTTGCGTGCCACGCGGGTCTGTATCAGTTTAGAGTAATGCCATTCGGACTCGCCAATGCCCCAGGAATTTTTCAGCAACTTATGTCAGTAGTTTTGAGGGGGTTAGAGCAATTTGCAGTGGCTTACTTGGACGACATATTGATTTTCTCAGCCAGTGAAAGTGAACACCTTCAGCACTTGCAGATTGTTTGTTCCCAATTGCGGAAACACGGGTTAAAGATTAAGCTATCTAAGTGCCAATTCATGCATAAAGAAACAAGGTACTTGGGATACATTATCAACGAACAGGGGGTTAAACCAGATATGGATAAAGTTGAGGTGATCAGGGCAATGCCTGCACCAAAAACGATTCGGCAGGTTAGGGGCTTTATAGGGGCGATAGGATACTACCGGAGATTCATTCCGGCATTCTCTAGGATAACCACACCACTTACAGTATTGACAAAAAAATATGCCAGGTTCAAATGGACGGAAGATTGCCAAAGGTCCTTTGATACCCTGAAGGAACAGCTGACTGCTGTCCCCCTATTGGCTTATCCAGATCTGAATAGGCCCATGATACTGTACACTGATGCGAGTGATGAGTGCATTGGGGCATGTCTGACCCAGCCCTGTCCAGACAAGGATGGCTCCGTGCCAGGGATACCAGAAGAGGTTCCCATCTACTTTTTATCCCACCGGCTCTCCCCTACTCAGCAGAGGTGGCCTGTGATCGAGAAAGAAGCCTATGCCATAGTCTATGCATTAAAAAAACTAGACTATTACCTGAGTGGAGCGAAGTTTATAATCAAGACTGACCACAAACCCCTACAGTATTTATTTGAAGCGGAACTTACCAACAGGAAAATACAACAATGGGCCATTAATTTGAGCGGGTATAATTGTAAAATAGAGTATTTGGCGGGGAGGGACAATACATGCGCCGATCTGCTGTCTCGAATCCCTCGGGCGTTAGAAGAGGAATCTGTAAACATTATACCTGAGGTGGATGACAGGGCGTACCAGATAAACGTGATTAACTCTCAGCGAATTGAGAATTGAACCGGCTTAGGGGAACTGGAAGTCTCGAGGGACATTGAAGAGGACCGACCCCCCGAAATATTCTGCGAGTACAAAATGGATGATGAAATTAAGAATCTAAAGGAAGCGATAGAGGGGGGGCGGGTAACTGAAGCACGTGCACGAAAATACCTAATACAAGAAGATAGGCTATATTATCTCTCCGATGGGGAAGTGAGGCCCCGGCTGTACGTAGCTAGATCACTCCGAAGTAGGATACTAGCACAGCACCACGACACCCTAGGACACGTGGGCATAGATAAAACGTACGGACTTATCAGTAGGAAATATTACTGGCAGTATTATTATTTTCTGTACAAAGAAGTGACTGCATATGTGAATAGCTGCATTACATGTCAGGTCAGAGCCGATAAACATACGATAGGACCTCTTGTGGAAACGGACACTCCAGCCTATCCATTTGAGAAGGTTAGCTTAGATATTTCAGGGCCGTATGGCGAAACTCCTCGCGGAAACAATTACATAGTCAGCTTTGTTGACTGGCTTACCAACTGGCCAGAAGATTATGCCGTAAAAGATAAAAAGGCTCAGACGGTAGCCAATTTAGTTCTGACAGAGATATTCCCAAGATATGGGGCCCCCTTAGAGTTAGTGACAGATAATGGAACTGAAAACGTCAATGAGATAATGAGGGAGACTCTCCACAGTTTGAATATAAAGCACATAACCACATCTCCATACCACCCACAGAGCAACGCAAAGGTAGAACGCTTCCACCGATCCTTAGGTGATATTCTAGCTAAATTAGCAATGGGGGAGACTGAGAACTGGGATCTGTATCTAACTCAAGCATTAGCTGCAGTGAGATTTTATATGTGCGAGACAACAGAATACTCGCCATATTATATGCTATTTGGACGCGACGTGATTCTGCCGGTAGATAATCTGTTGAAGCCTCGTAGAAGGTACATGAGCGAAGATCACCATCGTCTTATAATCGAACAACAACACAAAATCTTCGTCCAAGCTCAACGGAGGATTAAACGGGCTCAGAAGAGGAGGAATCACACTGTTAACAAAAACCGCCGAGAAGTAAAATTGGGAGTTGGGGATCCAGTGTATTACAAGAAGCATGTCAGACAAGGCAAATTAGATCTGAAATGGAGACCCTACTATAGAATAACTGAACAAACAGGACCAGTTACATTCGTAATTTGGGACCAGTTTAGTGGAAAAATCAAGAGGGCGCATGCCAATGATTTAAAGTTAGCTGAACTCCGAAGCTGGGAAACACCCACGATGGAAAGTGGTGAAAGACCAATCAGACCATCAACGTTGGCGGCTCCCACCTCAGACCGAGAATCCGATATCGAGGACTCTGAGTCGGAGAGAACCTCCATAAAATTTACTGAATGTTATCGCCACCCCAGGGAGAACCCCTATCTTCCTCAGCAGGACCACGAAGAGTGGTATTCGGAGGATGACACCCCTTTGGCAGAACTGAGGTCAAACAATAAGCGATCCCCTCATACGGAGGAGGATGGGGAGGATGAGGACGAGGAAGGTGTGCCCTTGAGTAGGATACAGTCTAGGTTACGAGACGAGAGTGGACTAAAAAAAAGCACTAGCTAGATCATTTCTTCAACAAAGAACGGGGAAGCTTTTTTTTTCTCTCTCTGGGATCGGTAGGAACCTTCAGGAGGTTAATAGACAAAGAATGTAGAATGGGGTTTAAAATATATATTAGTTTTAGCCTAGTCTAATTTTTTTGTGGGGTGCTATTAATTATATCCATTTCACTACAGTAACCCCCCCCCCCATTGTGTTCCAGGATGGACAGCGTTAGGATTCTGTTGCTGCTCGTCCTTGTTGCGTCAACCGTTACCTTGCGACATAGCGAGAACACCCTTTTCAAAAAGACTGCGGAAGTGGTCGTTACCAGATCAAAATGGGTCATCACGTTGATGATCGACCTGAAGCCATATAACAGATTATTGGAAGGGTTGGGTTTGAAGATACAGAAGGCAAAAACAATAAGCGAACACATAGCTGAAAATTATTACTCTGATACGGGGAACTATCATAAACCCATGTATTCGCTTAGGCAGGAAATAATTGCATTGGAGTTGCACTGGGGCAATATGAGAGATTATCTGGGTGGACTGAAGTTACTTGAATCTAGAAAAAAAAAAAGGTCAGTCTTACCAATTGTAGGTAAGGCACTTAGAGTGCTTTTTGGAACAATAACCGAGGCCGACTCGGAGACTATCAGAAGGAAATTAGCAGCAATAGGGGAAGGTCAAAAAAGCCTTGAGAAACAGACAAGGAATAGTCTATCGATTTTAGATGTTACCAGGATAGACTTGGCAAAAAATAGGCAGACCATCAATCGGCTGATAAAGAACGTACTAGACATACAGAATGAATTAGGCCAAGTGACCCATTCCATGTCGGCCGAGCTGCAGGAACTCGGAGGATTTGTGGCGCAATTCCTACAATTGCTCATGGCCATCAACAGATTGCGACAGGCCTCGCAATCCTTGCAGCTGTCTCTCGAGCATGTTAGTGCTCAATTAGACATGCTCTCCCTAGGACATCTGTCACCTAGTATTGTAGCTCCCGGTCACCTCAGAGATATCTTGCTGGGGATTCAGACTGAACTTCCTCACCAGTTTCGGTTGCCCGCTGGACCCAACATGGAATTATGGCGCTACTATAGCTCCCTGGGTTGTGTTACGCTGATAGAAAACGATAAGTTGTTAGCCTTAGTACCAATACCGCTATTAAACAGGGGGAGTATGTTTGAAGTTTTCCAGGCAATTAATTTACCCATCCCCTACCCTGGAACAAAACAGGAGCTAGGAGTAATTGCTAAATATAAGATAGAAGCAGAATATATAGCCTTGAACCTAGCTAGAACCAAGTTCATGTTGCTCACTGCAGCGGAAGCGGAAAAATGCAGAATGGATATGCTGGGAACATGCCCCTCAAGGAGTCCTATATATGGCACTGGAGGGCATCAAACCTGTTTACTTGGGTTATTTAATGGGAACAAAGAGGAGATTAACCGAACCTGCAACATAGAGGTATCAAAAAGCAAATTGATGCCACAAGCCATAGGGTTGTCAGACGGGGTGTGGGCAGTAGCGTTGGAGACAAAGTTAGATTTGTCCCAGGTATGCAAAGGGAGGCCAACACTAATCATTACAGCCACCCCGCCCCTATCTATCATAAGCTTACTTATGGGGTGCACAGCCTTCGGCACATCTATGACACTTCCGCCTTTTTACCAAGCGGAAGAGAGATTTGAATCTAGAGATTCTTTCCTTGCTCTCTCAAACATCTCACCGGCTCGTTGGACAGACTTGTGGAAACCTCTCGTTAGAACATCGTTGAATGTTACTGCAAGGGAACTTCCACAACTATTACAGAAAATAGAAAGAATCGATTTACAAGACTTAGTTGATCAACTAGAGACGATAGATGGGGAGGTTCTTCCCCAGGGGAGTTGGGCCACTAAATCTGTAGCCTTGTTATCAGTTGGAGGATGTATTTTGGTGGGGATAATATTAATAATAATTCAAGTAGTTTGGGGAAGGCAGTGGTTAAAAAGATGTAGAAGAATTATGCCGGCGAGAGGACTGAATAGCAAAAAGGGTGGATCACCTGTTGAAACCACGGAGACCCAAGGGACAGAGAACCCTGAAACTGATCCTGAGAAAGGAACCCAGGCAGAGGAACGGTTGCAACTAACGGCCGTACGATTGGAGGTTTAAAAAAACAAAAAAAAAAAACAACAATGAAAAAGAAAAGAACTGATATTCCATATTCCTCTTTCTTCTAATGGACAGGGTGCTCCAGGAGCATGCACATAAAGAAAAAATGTGTGTACTTAAAAAAAAAAAAAAAAAAAAAAAGAATGTAAAAAAATAATAAGAAGGGAGAGAGCAAGAAACAACTGTGCTTGCGCAAAAAAAAAGAGAGATGATGATGAAAAAAAATTTTGGAGAAAAACAGAAAGAAACATTTTAGAAACATTTATTTACTATTTTTTGTTGTTCTGTTTAAAAGAAAAAAAAATGAAAGAAAGGAAAATGGAATAGGTTTGGAGAACTTTAAACAGTTGAAAAGGAGACTGATAATGAGGAACAGTTACATCGCTCCTATATTTATGCAGTGGGCTTGCTCAGAGTCATGACTGTTATATTTATGTTGTTTAATTTTTTTCTTTGGGGGAGGGGGTGGAAACACTCCCCTCTCTTGATTTTATTGGGTAAACTATGCTTCAATTATTCTGTCGGGCGCCATTGACCCCATTGGGAGGGGGCGTCCTCAGCAAACTTCCATCATGACGAGGTTTCATAGGAGGGAGCAGGAAGGCCCAGGGATTTGTGGCTTATCTTTCAGGGCTGGAAATTGGTAACAGGAGTTGAATTGACAAAGAGTAGAATCTCTTCCAGAAATAAAAGGGAATGGATGTAAATCGGAAAGCAAAACTTTAAGTTGGGAAAGGTGTTCGTTAACGAAGAATTGACATTCAAACGTGGATTCATTGATACCACCGGCTACGAAGACAAAATTGATTAATTGTTTGTGGAAAAAAAGAAAAAAAAGAAAAATGGGTTGAGGAAATACAAAGAATGGTAAATAATGCCAAATTGATTAATAAGAAATTTCATAATTAATGGTTATGGAGGGGAGGAGAATACCCCTGTGGAATCAAAATCTTTTTTGTGGTGATGGCGTGCCGACCTGAAGAAGCATCGTGTCATGAATCTATTTGTGTTTATTGTAATTTATTAACATAAATGACAAGATCCGTTGGGGGAGGTAATGTGACACAATAACTAGGTGTATATTAAGGTGGATTTCTAAAATATGTATTTTATTTTAATAAATTAAGAATAGAAAACGGTTAAGAATAGAAAAAATAGTTTAAAAACATGTGTTTCGTTTAACAAAAGTACTAAGGGAAAAAGAAAAGGAAAAAAAAAAAAAAAACGCTTTTTCTTTTATAAGTAAATTTGTGGAAGAGAAAAGGGCATTAGATTACTGTTAAATCCTACCAGTCTTCCAATAAAATATTTGACTAAGTGATTTGATGTGATAAAAGATAAACGTTTAGGAAATAGATTTTAGATGACCAGGTCAAAAACTGTCTTTACGGTATTTCGACAACACATTAAGGAAATAAAGAAAAGATAATAGAATTTTCCCTTTCTCCAGGCAATAAAAAAAAAAAAAAAGAAAACGCCTGACTACTGAGAAAGTGCTAGGGCTATAAAAAACACCCGACGGCCTTCACACGAAGATTTGTTAAGATAAAAAGATAAACAAAAATACATCGTTGGAGGCCGAGTGCAGACGGAATGTCCACGTGATGTTTACACATCAAAGGAAGCAAAATTTAAGTACCTTGAAATTTTGAACTTACAGTCGCCAATGCTTATCTTTTGTTTTCACCCGGTGGTCTAGTGGACTTCCGATTATTTCAATATAAATACAAGTGATTTTTTCCGAGCCGAGCAGTTCAGCCGGGCGTGTGCTTGAAGTAGCCACATGTGTCAGGAACACTGAAGAAGTGAAACTCCGTTCGTCTGAGTCGGTCGGTTCGGCATTTGATCTCCATTAGTTAGAGCTGAGTGTCACATCGCCTACCCCAACGGCAAGACTAAGTCTGAACGAAATAAAGCGTCGATTAAACTCATCTAAGTTGTGGAAGTTCGTTCCTTCAATGGTTTATCTTGTGCCCCCAGCTTGAGACTTCGACTTTTTCAACCAACCCCCGACATCATCACAGCGTGGAGAACGGCCGCCAGAGAAATTGCACGGACCTCAACAAGTGGTGTTACATTTGTCTTTGGTGGTTTTATTGATAAAAATAACATATGATGCTGTTGTATGATAATTTTTCACGTGTAATTTTTTGTCAAAATAAAACCAAATACACTGTAGTGAATGAAATTTTATCTTTTTAAAAAAAAATATAAAAATATTTCATTTTAAGGTGCTGTTCTTTTTTTTTTTAAAGAACTGCAGAGTGGCCCCAAACATTTTGTTTATAGTGTGTATGTATGTATGTATGTATGTATGTATGTATTCATACTTTTACTATAACCCTGGTGGTGTAAAAAGAAAAAAAAAATAAACATGATGCAATTTGTAAATAAAAAAAATATTAGACTAAATGATATTTCGGGGAAAAAAATTAAATAAAAAAAAATGTCTAAAAACATCCATGCTGCTTGCAAATAATCAACCAGGAATGCAATATCTAACCAAAAGAAAAAAACACTGATAAGAATAAATGAAGCTGATACACAAAAGAGCTGAATACACTGAGTAGAGTAAAATTAGAGAAATGTCTTCATAGCCAGAAATGATCTTGATTTTTATATGTACAGTACTTAATGGAAAGTGCTCAATATCTGTCTCATAATATTATCTCTATTATAGTCTGTATAAAAATCTGTATTATAATATTATCTCTATTATAGTCTGTATAAAAATCTGTATTATAATATTATCTCTATTATAGTCTGTATAAAAATCTGTATTATAATATTATCTCTATATAATACTCAATACCTCAGATTATTTATATGGGTGTGTTTGTACGAACTAAACTGGATACAGCTGTATGTATGTGTGTCTATTTATGTGAAAGTGTCATCTCAGACATGGAACGAAATTTCCCCCTCCACCACACACAGATAATCAAACCCAAATAAGCATAAATAGATCTACTTTTTAAAAAAATAAACCAGTTTGCCTGATGATCACAAAAGCATGAAACCCAGGGTTACAAACTAATGTCCATACAACTGAATATATATATTTCTTAAAAAACCTTCGGTCTGAAGAGATGAATACTTAAATATATTCATGAAATATAACCGAGATGAATTTTTAAGGATTTTCTTGACTTATTATTATTAACACACACACATATATATATATATATATATATATATAATATATTGATTTTCCAAGCGTAGCTCAGATGTGGCACAAGGCCGAAAGTATGGTGCACCCAGTGAGGATCAAACTCACTACTGTCGTAATTTTTCTAATGAAACAAGCTTGCTAACCATTACACCACGTTGAGGTGTCCTACACACACACATATATATGTATGTATGTGTACATATATGCATGTATGTGTACATATATATATATATATGTATGTGTACATATATATATGTACGTGTACATATATATATGTACATGTACATATATATGTACATATATACATGTATGTATGTACGTGTACATATATATATTTGTATGTATGTATGTACACATATATATATTTGTATGTATGTATGTACATGTACATATATATATTTGTATGTATGTGTACATATATATATATGTATGCATGTGTACATATATATATATGTATGCATGTATGTGTACATATATATATGAGTTAATGTATTTTTAATCTGACATTTTTATTATGAATATAATCTATTAGATATAATATATAGTAAAAAGAAAATGTCAAAAACTTTTATATCTATTTTAAATACAAGTATCCACTATAATAACTTTCAAAATTAAAGGTAATAATCCTAGTAATATAAAATATTAAAACTGATCCACAAAAAAATCTCAGTGTATTAATTATTACAGACCTTCAAAGAAAAGTGGTACCTAAGATTTAAAATGTATTTTTAAAAATAAAAAAAAACCTTTTATTTTATTTTTAAATTGATTGTAATTATATTTTTAATCATTAAAATTTGCTAAATTCAGTCATATTTGACAATCTGTCTTTACAACACAATTCCCTCTATTAAAAAAAAAATATCAAACATAAAATATATTTTTCTGAAACTTTTTTTTGGGGAATATTAGCCGATTTAAAATTTAATCTTTTTTTGAAGCAAATATTACTTTTAGTTTAAAATATCACAGAAAAGCATTTTTTAACATGGAGGTTGGTGATCTTATGAGATGTTGACAACTATTACAGTAGACTTATGTTAGGGAATTTTTCTATGGTGGGAAATAACTGTAATAATTACTTGGCAAATATAACAAACATCTTTTTCATATAATTTTTTTAACAACTCATTAATCTTAAAAATTTAGGAAAATATTCTCCATAATTTAATGTTTTATTGAATTTTACGTACTTTGACTTTTAGTCTTACTTATGAAGATGATTGTTGAGGAAATGCTAAAAAATTAACAATAAATTTTAAGTTTACTATAGTTATTAGTCTTTTTCTAATAATGTCATGTATGGACATCCATATTCACAAATATCAGCACATTTATACACACACAAAAAAATTCAACATTCCTTTTAAAATAATGGGGTATCATTGAATTTAATAAGCTTTTCCCTTCGTGATTAGTAAATAGTTTTTACTTAATAATGATATCACCTAACCACTACAAATTGATACAAAATTTTAAGATTTAAAACTTTATAAATTATTCAAAGTAAAATAAATTTAAAAAAAAAAAGAAAAAAAAAAAAAGAAAACAATTCTTGTAAAAATTCATTATCCATGGAAAAAAATTATTTCCTTAAGAAAAGAATGTCGGTAATATATCCTATTCATAAAAGCAGTTAAAAGATTTTTTTTTAAATTAAATAGTGTCTTAGTTTTATTGCATTTTTATTTTATAGTTCAGAGCAGAATTTCTGTAAAAGGGGTCTTGTTTTATAAAAAGTGATAACTTAAATTCTCTAAGGACATTTAGACTTCTTCACTACGCACATCATTTCATCCTTAATGCTAGAAAACAAGCATACAAAGTTAAAAATATTAGACACTGCCAATAGCACTTCTAACATCAAAAACACAAAATTCATAATCTTCACCTCCAACACTATCTACAAAATTTGAAAATAATTAGTTCTCCCCAAAACTAAGGTCTATATGACCACCACCCCCAAGATAATTGTAGATATAGCTTGGAAGAAACATAGCTCCAATACCACTTGAGATGCCAGGATTTATAAAATAAAGTACTTGCAATGTAGAAACAATTATATTGCTGAGACATCTAAGAATCTAAGGCTGCATCAATGAACATAAGAGAGACCTACGTTAGGAGAACTCTTTAAACTCACTTGTAATACCAAAGAACAAACTGACCATAACTTTGATTTTATAATTGTCACCCTAACTAAAAATAATAAAGAATACGTAAGTACTATCCAATTACATCATTAGTGAATTGTTAAAATAAAGCTTCTAAAACTTGATTTTTTACCCTTCTTGCGTATAGGGAAAATTGAATTTTTGTTTGGATGACATGTTTCAAGAACTAAAACAAATTAATTTCATTACTTTTGAGTAAAAATTTTATGACACAGGAACACAGGGTTTCAAAAAAGTCACAAACCTAATACATAAATATATACACATACAAATAGATACATATGCACAAACACATGTACATACTTATGCATATACAAATATACATACACACACACTAATATATATATTATAAATTAATTGATTTAAAATATGGTTTTTCCGCTGCACAGTTCTAACCATGTTTCAAAAATGGAAGGTCCGAATTTAATTTTGTAATTAAATTAAAGACATTAGTTCCATTTCATCCTCAAGCGAATTTTGGAGTAACTTTTAAAATTACTGGGTGTTAAAGACACTTTACTGTGTCTTTAAAATCCAGTAATTTTAAAAGTTACTCCAGTAATTTAAAAAGTTACTCCAAAATTCACTTGAGGATGAAATGGAACTAATATATTTAATTTAATTACAAAATTAAATTCGGACCTTCCATTTTTGAAACATGGTTAGAACTGTGTAGCGGAAAAACCATATTTTAAATCAATTAATTTATAATATTAATGTTGTGTAAATTTACATTGAGCACTATTTTGCAAAAATAAAAATATCTATAAGAACACTGGATTATATATCTTACTGTTCTTTCTTTTTATTTATATATATATATATATATAAAACTAAGAGGCGACAGGCTGTTTCATGCTAGACGCAATCGTCAGGCCACCTGAAGATTGCATCCAGCATGAAACAGCCTGTCACCTCTGAGTGTTGACTTCAATGTTCACTTTTATATTTATATACGCTCTATCTCTGATATCGAGCACTTTATCCCATAAATATAGCACACCTTAAAACTAATATATATATATATATAAACACACAAGTAAATATGTAAGTCCATAGACTAATGATGAATAAAATATTTATTTATTTTTAATCATTTTCCCCACAAACAAGGCAATAAAGTCACTCAGGCACAAAGGGTTACTGAGACTTATAGAGTCCAGTCATTGTTAAAGAGAGAGGATAATAAAAGAACAGGATTAAGAAGATGACAAATGATGCTGCTGCATTTAAATTTTTGAAGATTCTAGTTGACAGGCAAACAAGTTCCACAGGCAAGAAGTGCAAGTGAAGAAACTATAAAAATAGAACTTACAGCTACATCTTTGCTAATTCAACAGTAAAATGATGAGACCTTTCTGCCAATCTAGTACTGCACTTAAATTCATGCAGTTGAGGTATGAAAGAGGGAAGCTCATTAGAACAATTGCTATGAAAAGGAAGGAAAGCTGTTATGGCAGTGGGAAAGTGACTGATGTCGAGATGCCAGGTAAGCACGGATAATGTTGCAGATTTTACTTTGAATTTTGTTAAGAATCTTGTGATATATTGCAGAATCACCAAACCAACTATCACAGAAATATTCAATGTATGGACAAATGGTAAATTTATAAACATGCAAGATGGTGAAATGAATTGTCTGGCATGAAACAGTGAACCAACTTTCCTAGAAGCACACATAGCAATTGATTCAATATGATCGTTCAACTTCATGTCAGTGGAAAACATGAACCCAAGAAGGCGCAAGGAGTTGCTTTCCTGGATAGACTCAATGCCATTCTTTATCATTTATGCAAAAATTTGAAAATCAAGGAAATACTATTTCAGCAAAACGTTTTGGGTTTTTTTTTTTTTATTACCTGAAGAGCAAATGTTTTTGTCTGAAGATCCAATTAAAACTGTTATCATCCTCACTAAAATTACGACTGATGTCTTTCAGATGATTGAGAATGTCCTGTAATGTTAAAAAAGAAAAGAGAAAGTCAACCTTTTTGTGGTTATTTTTATAAAATAACATCTAAGGATAAGAAACAGTCATGGGAATAAAATAAAAAGTTTAGTTCAAAATTGCAATCACCTGAAGAAGGCCAGAGCATACAACAGCTGAAATGTTGTGAATATGGCAACAAAGATGAGGCCAACAGTCCAAACAATGTAAATAGTCTAAATAATTACAATACTTTATCTCAAAAATATATAGACAGACTTCTTAAGATGGTTAACCTCTTGTTGCTCTGGTACAGACTCTCTGCTGATAGCCTCATACTGCTACTATGTAAATAGTGTAAATGGTCTTAAGTTGTCCAAATTTCTTATATAAAGATTTACTATGGTTTTACTACTTTTTAGTTTTACCACTACAGGTGTAGAATGTGGAGGGTCAGCAGCCTGAAAGTGGGATTTGCTAACCGAGATCACATTCTGACAGAGATTTGCACTAATGTCCTTGCGAAAGGCATGAATTTATCTCTTCCTTCACCTGACACATGGCTTACATGAAAGGGCCAACTGGTCTCAGTAAACTGTCATCCACACCAGACAGGCTCCTGAGAATAAAAGTTGCAAGTTCAAATCCTATTGGAGGCTACTTTGTTTCAGAATCATGCAGTCAGAGAATGAAAAGTAACCTTATAAAAAGTAAGAAAAAAAAAACAAATCAATAAACATATCTCCTTCCTATTTCTCTTGGTATCAAAGAATCTTCATTCGATGATAAGTATAACATAAAATTGTTAGAAATTGCAGATATACTTACTGCACTTGTATTTACAGGATTAACAGCAGCATCTTTGGAACGTTTAGGCAGAAGAAGTTGATAACGGCAATTGAAGGCTGAATACTTCATTCGATGGATAGGTGCTGGAAATTAGAAAACGAAATATCAGAACAACAGCTAGACAATTTTGCTTTAATCTTAGAGAAGGAATAACCATTCCTTTACTCCAAGACAATGATAACTATATAACAGTAAGCAACATTTATTTTTAGTCCTCCATAACGATGGCTATAAAAGGATCTGCAACCATTAATTTATTCAGTAATAATAGCCAGCAAGCTTCACATGGAGCCAGTTTCAGCACATGCAGCAACTTTCACTTAGGCTCTAGGCGGAGCTGGCTTCGTCACGGCCGGCAACTTCCACTTAGGCTATAGCCGGGGCCGGCTTCGTCACGGCCGGCAACTTCCACTTAGGCTCTAGGCGGGGCCGGCTTCGTCACGGCCGGCAACTTCCACTTAGGCTCTAGCCGGAGCCGGCTTCGTCACGGCCGGCAACTTCCACTTAGGCTCTAGCCGGAGCCGGCTTCGTCACGGCCGGCAACTTCCACTTCGGCTCTAGCCGGAGCCGGCTTCGTCACGGCCGGCAACTTCCACTTCGGCTCTAGCCGGGGCCGGCTTCGTCACGGCCGGCAACTTCCACTTAGGCTATAGCCGGAGCCGGCTTCGTCACGGCCGGCAACTTCCACTTAGGCTCTAGCCGGAGCCGGCTTCGTCACGGCCGGCAACTTCCACTTAGGCTCTAGGCTAACTTCCACTGCCGGATACATAATAGCCAGCAAGTTTCACTTCCACCCTATATGCTGCCAACTATGTAATGGCCAGCAAGCTTCAATTTCGCCTCAGACAGTGCTAGATACATAATGACCGTGCAATTTGGCCCAAAGAAAATTTGTGCATTTCTGCCACTTCTCACATGGCCTTTTGTAGCATCCATTCATTCCAAAACCCCTTACACATGATATAAATGTTTCTGGGGTTTGATAGTATTTTAAATAAACATAGCAAGAATTCTACTTTGGAATTTGTGAAAATTTAGAAGACCATAAATCTTGTGTACTACCCCAGAGGCAACTGGGTAGGGGTGGGGAAGGTCCAATCTTACAAAATCTTAATGAATTATATTTGTTTTTCACTATTTACACTGTTTGGACTGTCATCCTCATCTTTATCGCCATATTCACGACATTTCGGCCCTTGTTCACTCTGGCCTTCTTCAGGTCACATTTCTTAGAATTTTGAACCAAACCCAAGAAATATCATCTGAAGAAAGCCAGAGCATACAACGGCCAAAACATTGTGAACATGGCAATAAAGATGAAGACGACAGTTTGAACAATATAAATAGTTACAATACCTCATCTCAGAAATACAGACAGATGTTGAATTCTATTTGATTTATTTCAGATTCAAATCTTCCTAAATCCTTCTCCAAATTCATTTTATAGCTTCTAATTATTATTTTTAATTTGTTCTTTCCTCCTCAATGATTAATTAGCTTCCCTCAGCTTTTCTTTTTTTCAAAGTTTAATCTTAATTATTTTCTGTTTTAGATCATCATTAAGCATTTTCATTAAGATGTTAAACCAGGGTTACCATCCCATTATAATAGAAAGAAAGCTGGAGGCTACATCAAACGAAACGTGTTAAATACAAAAAAAGATTAGGAAACGAGCATGAAAGAATATCTAAAAGTACCATAACAATAATAGTAACAAAAAACAAATTGCAAAATTTCAAACCAAAAATATTAAAAATGTTTTGCAAAAGTATTTGGTTTTTATTCACAAAATAGTGGACCAATACATACTTGTTTTCATCAAATTGACAGTCTCCACGACTTGCATGGTAGATAATTGTCGGAATATTGTGTCCATTTTAAATGTCAGATACGACTGCGAATCACTGGTCTGAACAAGAAGAGAAAACAGAATCAGGATGGAAATGTTTTTTTACTGTTCAATTTATTTGAATTTATTTTTAACAAAAGGGCTGACAAAAGGCCAGTACTATCAGAGCAGCATTTGTTTATCAAGTCTCATAAACCTTTAACAACTTGAGTGTGTCATCACAGAAGTTCAATCCCAGGACTAGATTGGCAATGGTTTGGACATGTTACAAGGCATGGCAAAGCCGTCATGCAAGGCACCATTGTATGTGGACGTGGGAGAGGATGCCAACACAAAAACTGGTTGGACAATGTAAAATAATGCACAAGTATGACTATATACCAAAATTGCTGATGGCTGCCATTGATAGGTCATTGTAGAGGAGATTCAATGTGACTTCTACATTTGGATCCCCAACCAACCCCCACCCCACCTATGATTACAAAAGTCAAGGCGTTGATGACTATGATTGGGATTAGACTGGTGGCAAAGATCTCATCATTTTACAGCTGAAATGTCTACATGTAACCGTAAGTTATGTGCTAACAGTTTCTTCTCTTGCACTTCTCATCTGTGGAACTTGTTACATTAGACCAATAAATGTACCCCCCCACCTTAGATTTTACAAGTATATTCTTAATACCTTACATATTTGCAACGAGATATGAGAATAACAGTCGTCTCTTTATTTCTTTGAATATGCAGATTATGGAATTTTTTTTTCTACCCAGTTAAACTAAAGCCAGTTCTTGGAAGAGAACCTTCCTTTCCCCCACTTCTTGTCTGGTCTCTGATTGAATGCTGCTTGTCAAATGAGTACACGTGACTCTAATAGTGTTAAATTGATAACACCTACTCACTTTCATATGCCAACACGTGACTTAACCCCTAAACGTTTTTTTTCACACGTGTTGGGATATAACAACTTCACTTAGCTGTTTGCTTTCAGAGGAATCGGACGTCACCAAAATCGGACTTAGCTGTTTGCTTTCAGAGGAATCGGACGTCACCAAAACTGGACTTAGCTGTTTGCTTTCAGAGGAATCGGACGTCACCAAAACTGGACTTAGATGTTTGCTTTCAGAGGAATCGGACGTCACCAAGAATCGAATGACCGACGAATGAATCCTGAACGGTATTCTTAAACTCAAGTCATCTATACTTCTGTGGTTTATCTGCGTATACTACTCACCCTCAGCAAGGATTGAACGGCGTTAATCACGGCGTTAATCAAGGATTTATATAAGGACATTAGCAACTCCACCTTTTTCGCTCGGAGAATTGAATGGATATCTTATCTTTCGAACTTTATTTCTGATAACAATTGATTGACATCGATCCCTACAATTTGTAAGTCTTTACATGTTTATATATATATATATATTCTATAATCTGCTGTCACTATTTTTGTCTGTATTTCGTCACATTGATATATGTTTGATCAACCAATTGTCCCCTCATCCTTTTTATTATTTAGTTTTGTTTCCTTTTCTTTAATTTAATACACTGTATATTTTATAAATAAAGCGTTTTTGTTATATGTTCTCGTGTCGTCTTCTGTTCTGTGTCTGCATATTGTTCATTTTCTCACTGCATTCACCAATGTCTGGAATTGGAGAATTCCCCTCCCATCGTTCTTTTCATCAATCTTACTTTGAAACCTGGGATATTCTCATTTATTTTTTTTTATGTTCTCGTTGTGTCCCGGCTATCGTAGTCCCAATGAAACCCTGGGCATAAGAAACTCTCTTCTGGCTTTTTGTTTCCAGTCAAGTTTGATCTTCAAAAATTTAAATGCAATGTCAATCGTTATCATCTGTCTTCTTAATTTCTCTTCTTTTATTGATCTCGGTCCTTAATGGTTTTTTTTTCTTATATTCTTTCACACTCATCAGTAACTGCTGCATCTAAGTGGTTTTGTTGCCTTACATGAGGTGAAATGATTACAAAAATAAAAAAAAAATGTACTGTGCTTGGACATATTAAAGCATTGAGCTCTTGGGGTAGAAAAATTTTAAAAAAATAAAAATTATAAGTTTATACAAATTGAATACAGCTAAAATTTAACTTTTAAAAGACACCAGACAAAATTAAGTTTAAAACAGTCACAGAATGAAATCTATTGCGTTAACCAAAAATTTCTTCTGTGTTTTATCATTAAGTGGTATTAGGAACATTTAGTTTGAACTAAATTTATTCAACAGATCACTTTCATTATACTTTGATAGCTGTCATATCAGTATACATTAAAAAAAAGCTTATTTTTCTTTTTGTCGATTGATTTTACAAGGGGTTCTGAAAAGTTCTCAGACCAATGAAGCCAAACTTATCATGTTTGGTCATTTGGTCAATTTTTAGGAAGATAATCAGGCCAATAGCTTTTCAGCACCCTCTCATGATATTGATAGGTAAAAAGAAGCAATTTTTTCTGTATATTATACATTTTTTTATTTAAAAAATTAAAAATACCACTCAAATACAAAAAAAAAACATTTATGTAATTAATGAAGAGAGTCAATGTATTAAAAGTTACCCACAAAGTTTTGTCCTGCAGATTTCTTACCAAATCATACCCAATCAGCCAGTTGAGGTTGATATACACCTGATGAAGGCTAAAGAGCATAACAGTCGAAATGTTGTGATAACAAAGATGAGTCCGCATGTAAATAATGATAACTCCTCATCCCAGAAATTCAGATTTTTATTATTCTTGTTCTGTTAACCATGTCTTTGGATACTATTTACATTATTTGGACTATTGTTCTCATCTTTGTTGCCATATTTATTACAATGTTTCGGCCGTTGTACACTCCGGCCTTCTTCAGGTGGTTGGAATGTCGAACCGAACCCTTTATTTCGCTCGCTGAGGTAGACTGTTTTAGTTCCATGTCTAATGGATGTCAGTTATCAGTTATCTCCTGTTAATTCCCCTCTCCAAGGTCACCACCACCTTAACCAGGTATTGAACTCACACTCTTTGGATTCTGACACTGGATCTAACTAACGCCTTTATCCACAGTGCCATGTGTCCTCAAGTACCGAAAGAGTGTAAGTTCAATACCCGGTTAAGGCAATGGAGAACTTGGAGAGGGGAATTAACAGGAGATAACTGATAACTGACATCCATTAAACATGGCACGTGGAACTAGAACAGTCTACCCCAGTGAGCGAAATAAAGGGTTCAGTTCGATATTCCAACCACCTGAAGAAGGTTGGAGTGTACAACAGCTGAAACGCTGGCATTGAAATATGGTGACAAAGATGAAGACAATAGTTCGAATAATGTAAATAATGTACATAATACCTCATCTCAGAAATATAGACAGATACTGAAGGGCCGAAACGTTGTAATAAATATGGTGACAAAGATGAGGACAATAGTCCGAATAATGTAAATAATGTACATAATACCTCATCTCAGAAATATAGACAGATAATGTCTTTGGATATCTTGCTTTTTTCTTCTTTTTTTTTTTTAATTAGTGCTCAGGTTTTGTTAAACTGAATCTGAACTACCCTGCCTAGGGATTGAACTCATAATTACTAGGCTACAAAGTTTTCAAATACATACTTTAATCCTCTCTATTTATTGTCCCATGGGACAATCCTGAATCAAGCCTAAAACCTAATTTTCTTATTGCCTTTCTCTGCTTCTCCTGCTGGAGCTTTGCAGCATAAAAAAAAACCCAAAAAAGACCCTGAGATATCCCTAAACATGGACAACAGGAATGAACTATTTATTAGATTAAATAAAAGGTTCAGTTTAAAATTTCTTGATTACCTGGGTTGATAGATAGCTGAAGAAGGGCAGAGAGCACAATGGCCAAACTGTTGTGATAATAAGAATAAAATATGAGGACATTAGTTCAACTGTAAATAATATAAATATTGAGAACTCTTCATTCAAGAAATTCAGAGAAAATATTCAAATAATTCTATTATTTTTTATGGGCATTATACTAGTTAAAACAAAAAAAAAAGCATTTCAAAATGCAAATATCATAATAAAACCAACCTTTATGCAGTGTACAAAATGTGGTCTGGTGAGTGATATCTTTTTAAGAATTTCTTCCAGTTTCAAGCAAAAATCTTCAGTTAGAGAATTTGTGTGACTGGACATCCTGAAAGAAAGAAAACAAAATTAAAAAAAAAAACTAACTTTCATTAAAATGAGAAAAAATGCTTCCATTTTAACCAAAAATTCATCAGGATTTTTTTCCCCCTTTCCAAGAAATTTCAAGAACAGAATCGTCTATAATCTTTAGCTCAGTCAATCAAAAAATATAAAGTTACTATACAAAATATAAAAAAAAAGAGTTAAATCTGGATAAATTTCAAATAATTCTAGCTATGCAAATAGAAAAATCAGGCGTGGCTGACCACATATGGAGAGGGAAGGGAGATCACAGCCCTCTGTGGGATCATGTTGAAATCATAGACAAAGAACATCATTGGAAAATTCATAAACTTAAGGAATTAGCACATATGCTAGGCCACAAAAATCTCCTGAGCCGACCAAGCATAGAAATGAATTGGGAACCAGTAATAACGAGTGCCTGAGAAAAGCAATAATAACAATAAAAATTGCAATATGAGCTCTGGTAAAAAAAAAAACATGCAATGATAACAGCAAAAATTGCAATATGAGCACTGGTAAAAAAATTATTGCTGAAGACATTAGGTTTATAAAACCCAGAAATTCATACACGGATGTCCTCAAGGACACATGGCACAGTGGATAAAGTTAGATCCCGTGACAAAGAGTGTGAGTTCAATTCTCAGTTAAGGCAGTGGAGAACTTGGAAAGGGGAATTAACTGATAACTGACATCCATTAAACATGGCACGTGGAACTAGAACAGTCTACCCCAGTGAGTGAAATAAAGGATTCAGTTTGACATTCCAAAAACGGCCAAAACATTGTAATAAATATGGCGACAATAGTCTGAATAATATAAATAGTGTACATAATACCTCATCTCAGAAATATAGACAAATACTGAAAGTATTGAAAGGCTGAAACATTGTAATAAATATGTCGACAAATATTCGGAATAATGTAAATAGTGTACATAATACCTCATCTCAGAAAAATAGACATATGATTAGTTTGTTAATCAGAAGTACTGAATATCAACTTTGACTTTCATTGGCTACCTCATAGTTATGACCTTGTGTCAAACTCCTAAGCAATTTAAAACAGTACTAGTGAATCTGCTTGTCTTCCTTGGCAGAAATCAGTATCACAAATAATAATAGCTCTTATGTATTACAATTAAAAGATGATCTAAAAGTATTTTTGTTTAAAGGAGCCTAGCTGGCCAAAAAAAAAAAAACCATTTTCCATCCTGGGTATGATGATAAACTACATCTGACAGCAAGGCCTGTGATCAGGAAGTTTTGAGGGGTGTGGAATGACCTCTTAATGGCTGGTGTTCCCAGGTCCATCCTGACCTGGGGTGGCAACACCTGTTAGGGTCACAGCTATGGACAAATAGTTACCCCCTCCCAAAAGGGGTCAAAACACTAGGAAAGTAGAAAAATGGGTTTTAATGCCAGCAATACTTTTTGGGAAAACTTTTTACCAGCAATACATTTTTGGAAAAAGGGAGAAATGTTGCCATTACTGGTAATATTTTTTTCTTTAAAAATCTATTTCTGTTAATAATTTTCTTTCAAATATGTATCGCTGGTAATATTTATTTCTTTTATTTAAAATGTATAGCTGGTAATAATTTTTTACAAAGTATTTCTGGTATTAAAACCTTTTTTTACACTTTCGTAGTGTTTTGACCTCAGATGGGAGATTAACTATTTCCCATAGCTATGACACTAATAAGTGCTACCCCCCAAGGCCAAGGTGAACCTGGGGACACCAGCAATTAAGAGGTGGTTTCACATTCCTCAAAACCCTCTGATCAGAGGCCTTGCTGTTGGACATAATTTATTGTCTTACCCAGAACGTAGATGTAGTTTATCGTCATATCCAGGACGACGTATTGAGGTTGATATGCCGTAAAACAAACATCAAAACCATTTTGACATAACTAAATTGATTCTGGGTCAATATTTAATTTCAGACTGGTCTGGAAACTTTTCATAGAAAAAGTAAACAATGCTGCTGTGTTGGGGTCAGTGATTTTTCTTCATCTGAGGAGACAGTGAACTCTTTTTTTCCAAATGATGAATTGATTTCAAAAATTAATTTTAAATTTCACCCGTGCAGAATTTTGGAAAATGTTAAAATAACAAAGGTAAATTGTTGTTGCTGAGATTTTCAGGTTGACCAAAGGGTAATGCCAAAATTGTGTAAGAGCTGCAACCGCACCTTGTTTGATGATTGTAAAAGACAATGAGATTACAAAATAGCCAATGTGAAAGGCTGTACAAAGAGGCAGCTAACCAAATTGAGGATAACACAGCAAATTACTTTAAAGAAAGATGGTTCCCTGTGCCATGCCAGGAAATTTTTCTCGCCAAAGTCAATCCTTCAAATCTACAAATCAACCATTCACCCTTGCATGGAGTATTGCTGCCATATATGGTCTGGAGCTCCTTCTGTTTGTCTTAAGGTTCTTGATAAAATCCAGAGATGGATATGCAATGTAATTGGCCCTGATCTGGCATCTCATCTGCAGTCGCTATCCCACAGACATGCCGTTGCCTCCCTCTGTCTTTTTTACAAATACTTTCACGGTAACTGCTCTGGTGAGCTGCTTTTGCTGGTTCTCAGACTTCATGAATTTAAGCGTTCTACTAGGCTGGCATCTTGCGTTCACCCTTTCACTGTTGAAACTGTTAGCTATGATCTCCAACTATTCAAATGTAATGTCAATCGACATCTCCAGATGCCTTGATCTATCCCCTATCCTTCTCTTCAACCTTTTCTCTATCACTCCTATTTGCTTTAGCTCCAACTCTCTGTAAGCCCTTGCGTGCTAGTGGCTTCCCACTTTGCTTGGGGTGAAACGCTTACAAAAAAAAAAAAAAAAAAAAATATATTATATATATATATATATATATATATATATATATATATATATATGATCAAATAAGAAATAAAAACCTAAAAGATCCAACCTTTGCAATATAATCCTTTCAATTTTAACCTTCAGGTAATTGAGAGATTTTTTTCCACATGGCCCTCTCTCATACAGACACCCTAAGCAGAGTACACAGCCTAATAAAAGAAAATCACACAAGATGAAATAGAATTCTTCTTAATTCTTCAGTCTAACTTCAGAATTTCCAAATGAAAAGCTAAAATGATAAAAGTTGCCAATTACTTTTTCTTGGAGGTACAACACCAGTTCTTCATTGAAACCAATCAGTTTATTTTTGAAGCTACACATTCTTCATTCTTGTGAAAAATAGCTACTTAGCAAACAACTGTAAATTGAGGAGATATAGCACTTCAAATATAACAAGACTCTGGCCCAATTTAAATGTTTAATTGCCTGAAATTGCAGGATGATGATCCATTACAACACCCACACTTTCATAGCCAAAAATGAATGTGACATCTTAAACCAGTCGGAAGATGAAGCAGACATTGTACAGAATCTTGAAATTTAAACTGTCATCTTTTTAAATGAGTCTTCATTTGCATAGTTTTTGAACCGAGAATGTGTACACATCAGCAGATTTTGCCTTTTTGTCAATTGTTTTGTATAAATCATCTGAAGATTATTGCTGATGAAGTGAAAGGCATTTTTGATTTTTAAGTTCCTTGAAAATATTGATTCAAAATATGTTGTGGGGATAAACACACCTCTCCAGAAGAGGACTTGGACTTGTCCACATACATAAATACGTCCACCCAGAATCATCAGTAGAAGGCATAAACAAGGGGAGAGAGTTAGACATCTAGCTTATCTGCCTGTTACCTCTTTCAGTAAGACTACGTCAACTGCAAGCAACATACTACTTATTGATTGTTATCTTCATTCAAGGCAATGACGATGTAACAGAATAAAACATATCCTTCCTGCTGGACAGGTGTTTCCCAATATTCACAAAAACACCCTCTGTTCATACAGAAAAAAAATAAACTCAAAAATGGCAGGGCTAAAAAATTATTAAATCTGACATGTCCAGGCCATTTTAATGAATCGAAATAAGTAAAGGGTTCACGTCCTACAAAAGATTTGCTTCATACTTTCCATGCAACACAGATTTATGAGCATTCTGCAAGTGAGCCTCCTTAAATATTAATACTACAGTAAGTTTGATACTAACGAGTAAAGCCCATATTGTGACCTTGTACCAAACTAAGCTAAGTAATTATCTACATCTTCCTCCACAGACCCTCCTCAATATAATAGTCTTTAAAGTCTTTTCTAATATGACCTGAAATATAAACCAGAAAAAAAGAATTTCTCCTCTTACCTGCCATAACCAAGTCGTGGTAAAACTTTGTACAATTTGCCTTGAGGACCCGGATGGCAACCTGAAATAATAGAGAATAATATTTGTGAGGCACAAGGCAAATTAGGGGACAGAAACAACATTTGTGAGACACAAGGAAAAATAGGGGATGGAAACAACATTTGTGAGACACAAAGCAAAATAGGGGACAGAAACAACATTTTTGAGACACAAGGCAAAATAGGGGACAGAAACAACATTTGTGAGACACAAGGAAAAATAGGGGATGGAAACAACATTTGTGAGACACAAAGCAAAATAGGGGACAGAAACAACATTTATGAGGCACAGGGCAAAATAGGGGACAGAAACAACATTTGTGAGACACAAGGCAAAATAGGGGACTGAAATAACATTTTGTCAGATTTCTTAAAATATTTAATTTACTGTAAAATAGTAATGTATTGATTTACTCAGACAAGATTTGCTATATTTAATTTCGGCTGTTATACATTTCTACCTTCTGAAAGTATCATTTGTATTTGGTAACATTCAAGGAACTTCAAAGAGAACCCTTTATTCAATACACAAAAGTTAATTATTCTCATTTCACTATCCATGCTTAAGTGTAAATTATCCCAATCAATTCCATCTGATTAGTTTGTCCTTGTGATACTACTTGTCATTTCCACTGAATAGATGCCTTTTTTTGCACTATTCAACACATAGATTCAACCCACAACCACTGAGTAACACTATTCACTTCATCAATACATTTTCTTTTTTAACAAAGAAAGGACATCAAACCTCAACGTCAAAAATTCCGCAACCATATGAGGGAGTAGTGAAAAAGGTCTCGGCCTGACTTACTTCCCAAAATCTGACTAAACTTCAGAATTTATTAATTTTATATGCATAAATCTATTTGTTGTAACCTAGGGAAGGTTACTGAATAGAATGATCAAACGAATGTTGGTAATGAACAATAAATACTTAGGACAAGAACAACACATATAAGATTTGCCAGTTGAACGTAGAAGTAGTAGTCAACTGCTAGAAGTGAGTCAAGTGAATTCCACAATGAATCTCTAACTGCAGACCACATACAGTATTCAATACTATATTTATGGGAATGGCGGCATCCCTATTATTGTCCATAGGTATGCTACAATAGTATTAATACGTAATTTCAAAAATGTATATGCAATAGCAATTATGATAGTTTAGTTGTGAAAACACAAGGAATTTTGATGGGTTGAGCTAGTTTTCGTTATTAATGTAAGACTTGTTTATAGTAATAGAAATTATCTGGTATGGTACACCATATCAGAAAGAAGAGATCACATGACTCCCTGTAAAGGGCATCACTGAATATTTATAAACTGAGAGAAGATGCTGACATTAACCTCAGGGACAAATGTATAAGTCAAGCAAGCATCAACTTCTTTGCTTAGCAGAAGAAAAAAACCTGAAGAGCAATCAAGTCTATAAAATATGGGATCATTTATGTGGCATTATGGAATCACCTACATTACATTCATTGCTTTGAATGGGTTGGTCTGATCTGTATTGTAGTGATATGTAAATGAATGCCTAATTAGCATAGCTAAGACATAAATGACTGCTGAATTGATGAAATATGAAAAAATGCAACTTCATAATAGCATTTATCTACAATTTGCTTTAGCAAAAAAGCCCCTTGCTTCTTTCTATACAAAGCACGTATAAGCGATTAGCTGAAACATTGTGATAACAACAAAAGCAACCAAAAAAGTAATCGGAACATTTTGAAAGAATAAGATTTTTTTTGTTGTTAAAGCGCTTTAAATGAAAACCAAATTGACAAAAGAAAGAAATAAAAAAGTGGAATAACTAACCATCATCAATTTCCTGATAGAAAAGGTGACTAGCAAATCCAAAGACACAATTTTCTTGGGAAAAAACCCACACAATGTCATCCGGAATAGTATCTTTATTTCTCTCTGTAAATGTTGTCGCATCATAGACAACACTGTCTGCAGAATGATGAATGGTAAATACTGTACATGGAGAATCTAAATTCACAGTTAAACTGTAAGAACAAAAAAAATCCTATGTTATTTAACCTTCAAAGAATCATGTTAATTTGAACTTCAAATGTCATGCTAATTAATTCAACTTTCAAAAAGTCATGTCAATTAATTCAACTTTCAAAAAGTCATGTCAATTAATTCAACTTTCAAAAAGTCATGTCAATTAATTCAACTTTCAAAAAGTCATGTCAATTAATTCAACTTTCAAAAAGTCATGTCAATTAATTTAATCTTCAAAAAGTCATGTCATTTAATTCAATCTTCAAAAAGTCATGTCATTTAATTCAATCTTCAAAAAGTTGTATGTTAATTTAACCTTCAAAAAATCATATTATTTAATTCAGCCTTTAAAAAGTAATGTTATTATTTTTACCTTGAGAAAAAATTCTCTTTTAAACCTCAACATCCAATGAATAACTTTAGTCTTATCAAAAAAACAAAACAACATTTCAACCAAGATGACTTCACCCCCAAAACAAAACCTGGTCTGTGTAGCCATTCTACATCCATAAAAGAAACTGAAGCTTTAAACTCAAGTAGAAAAAATATTCTATTTCTGAATATGTCACTTCAATATTCTCTCTTTTCAATAAATAATGAATTTTTACAAGATTCTTTATTTTTTCTACTTAATTAGAATAGATTATTAAGTTTTAAATATTTTTAAAAATTCAGTCTTAATTTGTCCCTTTTAGATGATATTATTATTATTTAGATGATATTATTATTATTATTTAGATGATATTATTATTATTATTTAGATGATATTTTTATTATTATTTAGATGATATTATTATTATTATTTAGATGATATTATTATTATTATTTAGATGATATTATTATTATTATTTAGATGATATTATTATTATTATTTAGATGATATTATTATTATTATTATTATTATTATTATTATTAAGTGAAAACTAAATTTACTAAATACAAATCATCAAACCAATATTTAGTAAAAACTTTATCAATACCAAAAAGATATCAGAAACAAACATACAATGAATTTCGATGATGTGAGGCTTGGATTCTGTGAAGTAAAGATTTGGTAGGATTTGCATTGTCTTGAACTGTTTCATGAAGAAAAGTGAAAATACCAAAAACCTGTTTATAAAAAAAAAAAAAAGGAAGAAATTAAAATAAAATAAATCCTGACAAAGCCACTAAAAAAAAAATTGTCATTTGAATCTCTTTTTTTTCGTTTTTTTTTTTACACGTAAAAGTGTTTATGATGAATAAAACAAGCCACAAAACAAACTTTTAAAAGTTTATTGTTCGCAAATAGTATTTTGTGTTTTTTACAAAAGGAAATAAAACTAAATTACACCTTCTGTAATTTTGAAAATTATCATCATTCCCAGATCTAGTGAAACTATTGATCTGTTTATATATATATATATATATATATAAATAAATATATATATAGAGAGAGAGAGAATTGTAATAAATTGTAACCATGGAATATTAGTGTTTCAGCCTTTTATACATATAATTCAATGAAAACAGACAAATTTAAGCGTCCATTGGTTATAATTTATTTCCCCAGGGAATTTCTTTTTCCTTGGTTCATCAGACCACACTTCCAAGGGTGAAAAAATGAATTTAAATTTACATATAATTTTTATACACTTTTGAGGTGTAGTCTACTAACCCCTCAAAAGTGTATAAAAAAATATATGTAAATTTAAATTTAACTATAAAAAAAATAAACTGAAAGTATACTGATAAGAAAGACAAAGAGAATGGAATAAGAGGATGTTTGTTTTCCTTTCTCTCTCTCTGCATCTTGATGTGTGGGTGTTGATGATGACTAGTGTAGAAGCCATCTGTACATGGTCAACTTAATCTTAAGTGATGGTATTTTTCTAAAGTGCCTACTTGACCCACACAATTGAGTAGATTGCATTTTAATGATTTCAAGTACCCATGATGGCTAAGAACGAATCCCTAGCCAAAATTCAGTTAGTTAATAAGACTTGGAAAACAGGAATGGCATTGTAGTTATATTTTTCCTTCATCTGCCTAAGCTGCAATAAAATTTATTAATTTCTTTCTAGAATTTTTACCCCTGCCACTGCATTTTTTTGAGGCTGCAAAAACATGAGCACCTAATGTTTTGAAATTGTTATAACTTTCTTTGTATTGTGCATATAGATTTTAATTTTTGTACACTAATAAAAGAATGAATGAGTAATATTTTGATATAATGCATTATGTAATGCATGCATATTTTGATGTTGAAAACAAAAAAATTGAAACGTAAAATAAAAAATGTGAAATGAAAAAAAAAATACATTAAAAAATCTTGAGATATATAGTAGAAACACCAGATCAAATATGGCAGCAAAAATATTCAACACATGGACAAATGGAGAATTTGATAATTGAATAATTATGCAATTTTTTATTTAACAAAATTTTGGAACTCGATTTCTGTTATGCATAGATAATCAAGAAGAATATAATTGGTAGTGTTCAGGAATTATTGCAAATTCAACTGATTGCTGATTTGGTTTTTATGGCTTATCAACCTATTATGGATTATTTAGAGATTGTGAAAATAATACTTTCTTATTTTGGGAAGTGAATATTGAGTTAAAATTTTTTTGGTAGATGACAATTTTTTCCAGGTACATGTTCTACTATTTAACCCATAGCTGAAGGGAAAAGAGATGGATTCATACATTTCCCAACAGTATTTGCGTGTAAGCAAATGTAACAAACTTGACTGGAATTAAAATTAAGCTCTCAAATTTTTCATTTCAAGTCACTATCCCTTACACCACCTGCACATATCTACGTAAATGTATTGAAAATCATTTGAATAGAGAAATGTATCAAAAATCATTTCAGTGCAGAAATATATTGAAAATTATAAAGAAAGAAAATGTTACTTGCCAGAAATTGATTTAAGAATTATTGAACGAATAGAATTATTATATGCACAATATGAATGCATTGTTAATTTTACTATAAAAACACAATGAAAAAAAGAAAAAAGTATTTGTCAATAGTAATGGTAATATTATCCATTTCCTTATAAGGAAATATTTGGCATGCATTGACAGAGTAGCCAGTACTGTTTTCAGTTGTAATTTACAAAATCTTCCTCTTAAAACAATTTTTCAGGAAAATAGGTTTCTCAAATCCAGTAGCTGTTATCATTCTTTCCAGTATTGATGGCGGTTTCCTTCCTAACCTTTTGTTCAAAGTCATATGGAATGTTCGACATCTTGATTATGTCATTATTTTCTCTTCAAGTCCAGTAGCTGTTATCATTCTTTCCAGTATTGATGGCAGTTTCCTTCCTAACCTTTTGTTCAAAGTCATGTGGAAGGTTCGACATCTTGATTATGTCATTATTTTCACTTTAAGTTAATGTGATATTACATGTTGCTGAAAGTCATCAAGTTTCTATTATTTGGTACAGTTCTTTGTCTGTGACTCTGTAGTGCTGGTCCATAAAGTTCAAAGAAGAATAGTCCTCACTAAAATCTACAGGCTTTACTTGTGCAAGGCGATTCTTAACCATTGATCTGAGGAAAGGGTTGTGTACAACTGACAGTTTAGATATTTCTGAACAAATTTACCACTAGACAATATGAACGTCTCAATGGTCAGGAATTAATGCAAGCACTACTGCGATAAGCGCATTATACCTATAATGCAAATGAATTGCTAATGATTTACTATAGAAATGCAGTGCATATGATTTTATTATACAAATGCACTGAAAATCAGAAAGATATTGTCAGTGGTCAGGAATTAATTCATGCACTACTAATGGAATACACTCTTAAATGTAAAATTTTGGTTTTATCAATATTTTTTTCATCTTATACAAGGCCCGAGAGCCACTTGAGGTAGAGGGTTACAGAGTAAGAGATGCAGTTTATGTGAATATGTGGGGAAGATAATAGTTAACCCTAGACTTGAACAAGTTAAGATTGTAGTGATCAAGGAAGTATCCTCTTGGGAGCCAGTTCCACAAAGCAGTGGTTCATGAGTAGAACTTGCTCAAGTGGAACTTATATCTCACCAATGGAATATAAAGGAAATGAGGGTGGTTTGTTATAATGTGTGTAGCATATTTTGGGTGAACTTCACACTTTATATCGATACTGTTATATTCCGTGTTAATAGGAATATCACTGGAAAAACATGGTGGATAACTAAATAAAGGTTAATTGTAAAACCAGCCATGAGTGCTGCTCTTTGGAAGGTTGAATAGTTCTCTAGTAAGAGTTGTACTCAACAGATCCCAGCAAGTCTCACGTAGTCCGTTGACTTATAGGTACTTACTACCTATAGTGTAGCCACTCATGGTGGTGCCAGGTTATTCCATTACATCAGATACCAAGTTAGATTTAGACCAGGAAATGTTCTGTTGTATATTTGAAAATCATGATTAACATTAAATGATTGCAGTGATATATTTAACCAGAAAATCTATGGTAAGCAGAAAAAAAATCAATATAATAAAATCAATAGAAAACTTACTGGATGTGAAATAAGATCAATAATGGGTCGGTTATCAAAATATTGATTTTTCTCTAACTCATCTCTCAGGTCATTGTCATCATGGTAATCAAGGTCTGTACTTCCACTGCCTTCACCAGAATGGCATCTTGTCGCCACATTGGGGCGTAAGATATGTGAGTTGTAATAGCTCTGCAGGGTTTCTGAACAAAGATTAATGGCTAGTTGTTCCAGCCCGTTTGTCTGTGAAGAAAAAAAAAATGATTTCAGTTAAAATTTAGGAACTGATCTGCAAAACAAAATGGTTCCTTTTTAACTTCTGGTATAAGATTATACAGAGTTGTCTGCGTATAGATTTACATTCTGTCTAATGAATGAAGAATTTGGGTGTTTCTCAATAGTGGCAGAGCCAGTTGTCAAACCCAACTGAAAGCTCAAATTTTGGATACCGATTTTCAAGACAGTGAACAGAAACTCGAGATTAATGTTACACAATTTTCCTGCTTTTCTGTATTTGATCTTGGTCAAGGCAAATTAGAGTAAAATACATTTCAACTGACCACAATTTTTTGCAACATGCTGATGTGTATTGAAATCCTCAGAGTATTTAGTATTGTTGTAGTTATCACTAACATTTTTTGTTGAGATTTACAAACTCTACATTCATTCAATTTTGCAAACCAATCAATGAAATTTGAATAAGCTGATTTGTTTGGAAAAATACTTTGACAAAAACCTACTTAACAGTTTAATAAATTTCTTTAATTTACTTTTATAGGACGTCATGGTAAGCAATATTTAAGAAAAAATATGTGTATGTATATATATATATATATATATATATATATATATATATATATTTATTAAAGACATTTTTTTTATGTTTAACGTTCTTTTTATAGATACAAGTATTTAAGTAAATGCTCTGTTTATAATAAACAGTATTAAATAACATTTACCGGCCTGAATGTCGGAGAAATTTTCATCTATAAAAAGAACATTAAACATAAAAAAAAAAAAAAAAAATGTCTTTAATAAATAAATTGTCGGACTTTGTCCATTTCGTAATATATATATATATATATATATATATATATACATACACACACACACACACAAACTTTGTATGGTGTGTAAGGTTTGTGTGTGTGCATGTGGTATGTCTGGTGTGTTTGTTTTTACCAGAATGTGCTGACTAAATTTGAATGCAGTTAATATGTGTTTTAGGTTTTTTGATTGGTGTTTGCTTTTAATTATTTTGAATGTTTTAGTATATCTTTCATTTTATCATTCTTGTTAAGTAAGTCTAGATTTCTTTAATTTCTGTAAGTAGTTCTTGATTGTTCTTGTATGTTGAGATGTATGCTAGAATTTGTTTGTTGTTGTGTTTCTTTGGGTTTCGTAGTTGGTCTAAACATATTTTTTCTGCCATTTCAAAACTTTTGTTTATTAGTGGTGGGGCGTAATCTCGTTTTTTGAGAGTTTTATGCAATTCTTCTTGGCAGGTTTTTCAGAGGTATTTATTGGCTACTATAATGCAAATCCTACATGCTAGGGAAAAGGGGATGGATTTCAGACGGCTTTTCAGAAGATGGCTCTTGAAATGAAGATATTATTGGGTGTCTGTAGGTTTGTGGTAGATATCTGGGTTTTTTTTCTATTTCTGATGAGTATATCTAAGAATGGCAGTTCGTTAAAATTATGTTCTTGGGTGAATTTGATCAAAACTTACACCCAAAAATCAAATTCACCAAAGAAAAAAATTAAACCAAAATGATTCTAATTTCTTATTGTCAGTGTGCACTGAAACAAAAAGTACTTTTTCCTACTATCTATGAGTTTCAATCCCTCATCCTCACTGTTATAACTCACTCCTAGCAGTTATAATGTCTCAATTGACTCCAACAGAACACTTTTGACTTACTTTGAGTTCTTTATCTAAGGCATCTTGCCTTGTTCATTTGTGTTACCAGAAAAGTCTTATTTACTCCACACTATAGTCTGAACAACTTTTAGACATTTAAAAAAATCTTTATTTCTTTATTCCCTATCAAGATGAGTGACAAGGTCTAATTTTTTTTTTTTTTTCATGCAGAAAAGTTACTTACTTTGAAGTTCTCAAAGCCAAACATATCAAGAATGTTAATTAAACTTGTAGGTTGTTTCCCATATGATGTGTTGGTTGCACAAGTAGATCTGTCTGATGAACAACTGTTGAATGAAGGATGGGAACTTAAACGATCTTCTGCAAAAGAAATCATTTTTGATGAATTCAGCCATTGGGATGACAAAAAAGAACAGTCTGCTTTTCTCGTTAGTTGACATGAGAAATTATTACTTTAATCTTCATTCATTAAAAAAATAATTTTTTGATTGGTTGGTTACAGGCATCATAACAATGTACTGTAACCGAAACACCCCCTGGGTCAATCAGTTGCTTTCACTTCATCTCTGACCCCCTATTTTCCATGCAGATGATGACCTTGATTGGAACATCCATGCAACATAGCTGTATAAAAACACATGCAAGAATAATAACCTTTCCAAGAATTTTTCTCTCTGGAATCTATCTTGTACATACTATTTGTCCATCCTTGAAATATTGCTGCAATAAATGGTCTGGTACCCCTGCTATTTACCTGGAGCTTCATGATAAGATCCAAAGAGGAATCGGCAATATTGTTGGTCCTGATCTCATGGCTCAGCTTCAGTCATTTCCCCACTGATGTAAGGTTGCTTCTCTGTGCCTTTTTTAATAAATATTTTCATGGTAATTGTTCGGATGAGCTCTTCGCTATGGTACCTAGACTGTATGAAATTAAGCGAATTAGGCTGGTGGCAAGATCTCATTTTAAACTTGAGCTAGCTAGATGTAACCGCAACTTCTATGCTAACAGTTTCTTTTCTCACACCTCTCACTTGTTGAACTCTTCTGGCTCTATGCTTTCCAGCCAACTTTAATCTGAAAAAATTTAAATGCAGCTGTCCTCCTGATTGCTCTTTTCTCTTTCTCCTCATTATTAATGTTTCTGTTCCTAATTACTCCACACCCTGTAACCTCTTGCATGCTGGCAGCTGTATTGTTTGGGGTGATACTGATTTAAAAAAAAAAAAAAAAAGTCTTAGTGTCAAACAAAAAAATTTAATGGCAGAGTTACAGAAACAATTGAGCCATTCTTGTTGACTTTAAGAACAGCAACAGTTCAGGGACTTCCAGTCCGAATATGCCCTATAGACATCATACTTAAAAAAAAAAAAAAAAACAGGTGTGTGTGTGTGTGTGTGTGTACGTTTATATATTGGATCAGATTTCCTACATTTTTCAACCGATTTCAACAAAAATTCACAGGACTACGTAAAATTACCTTGCGGTGGTTCTGACAGCACCAAAAATTGGAAAAACACAATTGTTTTTGCATGAAATCAATTTGAAAACACGATTAAGAGGCATTGTGAGAATGAAAGGGGGACAACTCATATCGAATTATACTTATTATAAAACCCAGGTTGCTTGTGTGTGTGTATGTTCGTTTATATATGGGATCGGATTTCCTACATTTTTCAACCGATTTCAACAAAACTTCACTTTTTTTTGGCAGGTAGTGTTTCTTATTGTCTTGCACACTTTTTTCTTTATTTTTACATTCAGAATGCTTTAAAAATTCCATTTACAAGACAATTGTTTATAATAAAATCTATTTAATCGGTAGACTCATAGCGATTGAAAACAATGTTTTTGTTTGAGTTTGGGTTTGACCAATTCGTAAAAAAAAAAAACTAATTAAGACATGCGTGTCCGTCAACCGTAAACAATAATCTTTGTCAATTTTATTTTTCAGTCTTTATGATGGTCAATACTTGATCTATCTCTTACCGTTACATCCCCGGGCAATGCCGGGATCTACTGCTAGTATCATTATAAAACACTCTTTCTGCCTACAGCAGAATGTGAACTCATTTGACTCACAACAGAATTCATCTGGCATTGTCATGTTGTTTGGCGAGCCTTCCTCTTCAGTGCTAGTTCAGAGCATCTTGCGAGAGTTGGAATTAACTTTTATCTGCAACAATGATTCTCCAGGACCAAATCCTAGCATTTAATTCAAATCCGGGGGGGGGAAGAGATAGGTTTATACTTTTTACGTTGGCTGGGTTTTATGGCATATCAGCCACTGTGGATCATTTAATGCCAAATTAAGGTATATATATATATATATATTCATACATACACATATACCTATACATATATTAAATATACAGTGCTATTAAACATATAGCTGGCAACATTATTTTTCTGAAAACATTATCTGAAGCCTTGTTGTTGGACGTAGTTTATCGTCATACCCAGGACACAAAACGTATAGCTGGCAACATTATTGTTTCAAAAATGCATAGCTGGCAACATTATTGTTTCAAAAAAATGTGTAGCTGGCAACATTGTTGTTTCAAAAAAATGTATAGCTGGCAACATTGTTGTTTCAAAAACGTTTAGCTGGCAACATTATTTTTTCTAAAAAACGTACAGCTGGCAACATTATTTTTCCGAAAACATTATCTGAAGCCTTGTTGTTGGATGTAGTTTATCGTCATACCCAGGACAAACTTTTTGTGTGTAAGTAAATGTAACGAACTCGACTGGAATTCAAAATCTCTGATTTCTTATTCCGAGTCGCTATTGCATCCCCACACTTTACAACACCTGGTATAACCAGAATAGATGTTGCTTAAATCTATAGACATAAAGAAGTGAGCGGAGTAGAATTGGTTGAATACCAACTGGAATCTTTTAAGTCAAAGGACAGAGACAGAGAATTCCTACTGCTGGTCTCAAGCAATTGCCGAAATCTTCTCTGACTTGCAACTCAAAAGTGTTCAGCATGTATTTATACTGTTTCTGTGGATTGACATTGTTTTAGACATATAAACCAATTGAGCGATGTTCTCACATGATAAAGCCATTTTGCTTTTTGTGCTAAAGCATGACAGCTTGTTACACTTGTAATTTGTGTATGCCATCACAAGTTTAAGTAATTTTATTGTATAAAAACAACATCAATCATTAGTCAGGTATATCCAGTAAAGCTGGGCTGATTTCTTTCTAATATAGTAGACACTCCTCAACTGGCAATTTTTCATTGTGAAAATATCTAAATCATGTAACTTTTCCTTTCATCTCAGTAAAACCATTTTCTCAGCCCTTTGAAATATGTTCAATAACGAAAACAGTAAAAAAAAATATCTGTAATTTTTAATTGATAAACAAAAATGTTTTCACCAAAATCACAGCCGATGTACAAAACAATCTTAATCTAACTGGAGCAAAAGACAGCTTATCAATTTTAATGATTAGAAAAATATGGCATGTATTGATATATTATTTTAAGTTATTGCATATTGACATTTGAACTCACAGGGTTTTTTTTTCATTCTATTGTTCACCAAGCCAAAGAGCCACTCAAGGTAGAGGGTTACTGAATGAGGTTGTTGTAAAGACATAAAGGGAGGAAGTAAGACATATTATGATGATATGTTAGATAATGGTTGACCTAGAATTTAAGATTATAGTGATTGGGTCACAGTGGAGTAATGGATAGTGGCTTGGATTGAGAAATCGGAGAGCTGAGTTCGAATTCCAGTCAGATCCATTACATTCACTTACGTGCTATAATACCCTTGGGAAAGGTATGAATCCTCTTCTCCCCCCAGCTATGGGTAAATAGTATGACAGTTCTGTAGCCTTGGATGGCAACTGGTCTACTTCAGAAAGAAATGGCAACCTACTGCAGGAAAAAATCTGCCTCGTCAGTCATGTATCTAAAGATACATGATTGCCTAAGCATGTATCACGGATGGCACATAACTGACTGAGTGATTGGGGCAGAATCCTTTCAGTCTGTTCCACAAAATAACATTTGTGAGGAAGAAACTGCCTGGATAGAACTTCCTCCTTACCAATGGAATACAAAGGGGAAAAGGATGGTTCAACCCTGCATATGTGGCATGATAGGTCCTAACTGTGAAGGTCTGAACTTGTGGAACTAAGAAATGTAGCTCATCTGAACATTTGCCATAATATCTATAGAGCAGGGTTGTGGAGTCAAAACACAAAACTTTCAACTCTGACTCCTCTACTTTTGGCACCTCCAACTATGACTCCTCTTTATGTAATTAAGTGATTATAGCCTACAGATTTTATAAAGCCTATGCATATGCTCCTAACTTTAATAGGCCTATATCATTATAACTGGTTTATACCAAAGAATAAAGATATTGTGGCTTTTATATCATACCTATTCATTCTTCAATATTTTCTAAAAGAATTAAAGACAGAATCTTTGAAAAGATATAGAAGAAATAATAAAAATGCTATAATGCAAGACTTTTTACATATATATATATATATATAATCTTTGGAAATAAGAAATAAATACAGAACAAAACTAAAACTACTTTATAACAGATGTTGAACTATAATCTTTTCACAGGATGTAAAAGTGTTGGATAAGAGTAACCATTATTGCCGACACTGTGATTTGAAATTAGATCACCAGTGAGCAACACAGGTGATTCTATTATTAAGTGAATCATAAAAGAAGTGAATAAATAGGAAGTAGCGTAAGGATCCCTGTTCACTCTTCTTGTCTATCCACTATTACTATACATTCACTCTCTCTACTACTATATGGACTACAATTCTCTTCTGATCATTATATTATTTGGCAATTACTACTTGAACAAGTATTACTAGTACTGATAATATTGGAAGGCATTACTACTAGTACCTGCATTTATAAAGTCTCAAATCTAACAAGCATTTTTGGAAGTGATAATGAGCTTCCATTTGACATAGCAAAAGTGACAAGCAAAGCCATCCAACATCACAAAAAAAAGACATAACAAAAATAAGAATTCTGTAAGATATTTTTACATATATAATTTTGCAAATACAAAATAACTACAAAAAATAAAATTACTTAAAAAAGAAGTTGCGATGAATTTCTTTAAAGGAAATGGTAAATATACAGTAGAAGTAATAACAATAAAAATTCTATAATGTAAGACTTTTTACATAAAGTGTAAATTCAACTGGAATCGGATTCTGTATAGTTTTACAGACTCCAACTCCAGTGACCCCTTAATTGACCCCAACTTTGACACTGCAACTCCAACCTCACAGCCCTTCTATAGAGTAGCAAGAGGCAAGGAACATTTCATCTGTGAGGAAAGGGGTTGTAGGGTGGAAAATAATTCATCACCCACAGAGCTGTGGAGACACTTTTGAACTCTTTCAAGGGCTGTAAAGGTAAGGCCTGTAAAGGTGAGGCCTGGCAGCTCCAGGCCAAATATGGTAGCAATACTTCATTTTTAGCTTTGCTTCTGGACTTCAAGACATGGTTTTCTTCTTCCTCTGTTAGAAAGACATTCTTGATTTTCAACAAGTTCTGACTTTCTTGATTATGGTATTCTTGGCATAAATGTTATATTTTATACAAAATTTCTCCAGGTACAACCAACTTCACTGTAAAGTTTTTCACACGATCTTTCAAGTTACAACACAAGAAACCATCACTTTTGATTAGGAAAAACAATCTTAAGAGGCAAAGATACTTATGAAATAATATTGTGTTAAAATTACCAGATTTACAGCTGCCAGTGGATAATTTTCTTCCTTTCTTTTTTGTCCCTTGGGTCTTCAATACACTGTTTACTTTTCGCACAATCGTGTGAATGGTTCGAATATACAGAGCTCGGGCAAGAGCATCTCTGGAGGCATGAACCTGTCAAGATAAAAAAAAGAATGAACCAACAAACTATTAGGTTGGTGCAAAAATAATGACGTAATAATGTCGTTTTTTGACGTATTTTTTAACGTCAAAAAACGACATTATTACATCATTATTTTTGCACCAACCTAATATATGATTTTAAAAAAAAATTAAATTGTGTAATAAACAATGATAGAAAGAATTACAATACATTTAATTAGATAAGGATAACAAATTAGTTATCTTGTTTTCATTGTTACTGTTGGACCAAGACGAAATTGTCCGTATGTGATCAAGAAGAAATGCCCAAATAAATTCTATTTGATCAGGTTTGGGAAAATGAGCCAGGATTCTCTGCAACCCTCCCACATATAAACCAAATTAAACAACTGCCCTAAATTAATGTTTTTACAGATCATTCTTAGTGTTTGATCCTCACTGGGTGCCCCACTGTTGTGACCTGTGGGTAATTCAGTTCGCCCATCATTTGCACTGATTGAAATGGATTAAAGTGCTTGCTTTCTTTCCCAGTTCTCTGCTCTACCAATTGAGCTGTTGCGAGTGACCTCTTCCATATTCTCTCCTTAGTACACACGTACGCTGTCACACCAACAACCCTTCTGTCGTCTTCCTCACAGATGAGCTGTTTATACCTGCGTCAGGGGCAACTAAAATTTGCATACAAGACATACTTCTCGTTCGCCCAAGACTTCTGATTTTATAACTTCAAGCTGGTTTGAATTCTTCGTCTTTTTTATTTTTTTTCGTTGTACATCTGTCTGCGATATAGGAATTTTGGAATAATTCATTTTGCTTTTAAAGCCATTCACGATCTTTCAACAAGACCTGACATGCCAAGCAAATTCGCTTTGCAGGAGGTAAGTCTTCTCGTTCCTCACACTAAACTAAAATAAATATCTACATAAGCTGTAGAGAGTTATGGTTAATGAGCTACTCTTACTAGACAGTTGTTAACAAATCTTGCTGATCATTGAGAGTATCAGGAATTTAATCCTTATAGGTGCCCAATTATTATGACAATGTGCCAAACATTTCGGATATACAGAGCTTGGGCAAGAGCATTTCTAGAAGTATGAACCTGTCAAGATAAAAAAGAAAAAAAATCATATATTTTATTCATATTTTGTTTTTGTAAGGTGATAAAGCCACTAAGGCACACAGGGTTACTGAGTGTGAAAGACAATAGTCAGAAACTAAGAGAAAAGACGATAAAAAGAACTGGATTCAAGGAGAAAGAAGATTAAATAAAGAGTGGTGTCAACTGCTGAAAAAAATAACACACCAGTTCCATGTTTTTTGATGCCTTAAGCTGTGAAGGTGGTTTTCAACAGTACCTCCCAGCCTTTATTCCATCCATCTGACCCACCAAGAAGGATAACACATTAGTCAGTTTAAAAAAAAAAAAAAAAAAAAGAGTATTCTTTTGCTTATTTCTGTAACAAAGTGAGAGTGACCCTCCACATGCATGTAACCCACCCAAGGAGGCTTGAGGTAACCAGTAAATTAAGTAATTCAAAATCCTGTTTTGGGATATGGGACCAAGAGAAAAGTAAATGAAAAATTTTCAATTAAACCAGAATAAGGAATAAGATATATTTTCTGAAAAAATAAATTAAAAATGTTGATTAGTTGAAACAAAATTAAATCAGCTGAGATTAGATGGAAGGTTGAAGCAAAGCATGAACCAACCAGATCTATTAAACTATTCACATCAAAGTAAATCCCCCAACCTCATCAGCTTGACCCCTACTTTTGGCTGAATAGGTTGGCAGGATGGATAAACTTGGATAGCTTCAATCTTGCCACTAAAAGTTATCAAAGGGCCAAAAGGTATATCAATTTTAAATATTATTCACCTAAAAATCCTCACTTCCTTACAGAAAAACTTGACCAGAAAAGTGTACAAAACTATGTTGTCAACAAGTAGACATCTGATCTTCCAAGAGATGTATTCAAAGCCAACAAATTTACAAGTAATTCTGCTAATAGATTATCTTGTTGATATCTGCATAATTCCCAATATAAACTAAGTAGGTTACCAACTTTTTAGCCAAGCACCATCAGGAGTAAATTGTAGCTATACTGTAACTGCCACTACTTGAATTAAGCGCACATACTTAATATCTGTCAAATAAACATTAACAAATGTAAAACAGACAATTTTGCTGTCCCTCCAGTGTTCTATGACAAATGAATTCCCTAGAACTGCTAGAAATACATTTGGTTGCTTCATGACCGAGAGATTCACAATAAGTTTGCAACATCCAATGTAGACACACAAAATAAAACTTGAAAATTCTCAAGATGAGCAAATGAAGAAATGACTGAGATTTGTGATTTAAGCACCGTCAGGAGTATATTGCAGCTGCATCATAACAACAACAACAACATATAGTTGTGACATTTATTAATTCCTGAATGAATGTAAGTAAACTGTCCTAAATTCACTGAGCAATTCTTCCCCTCAACTAGCTGCATCATTGTTCACTGCCACTGGCTTTATATGCATTTTGTAGCTAGCACATCTGGATTTTTTGTTTTAAGCATTTCACCCCAAGTATGACAGGAATTAGTAGACAAGGGGTTACAGAGAGTGAAAGTAAGGGAAAAGACTGGGTATAGAGGGGGGGGATTGAGGAAAGGATAAAAAGAACGGAGAAAGATAAAGAATGGGGATCAAGGCAACAGAAGATGTTGATTGACATTACATTTAAATTTTTGAAGATTATAGTTATCAGGGAAGCAAGTAAGAGGAAGGGAGTTCCACTGTCTGGAAGTGCAAAAGAAGAAGCTGTTGGATTAAAAGAGGCCATTACATTTAACTGTTTCAACAGTAAAAAGGGTGGGACCGAGCTGCCAACTTAGTAACATACCTAAATTCATGCAGTCGGGGCACCAATGAAAATAGCTCATCAGAACAGATGCCATGAAAATATTTATAGAAAAGACAGAGGGAAGCCACATTACATCAGTGAGAACATGACTGGTGTCAAGACCACAAGTCAGGACAGATCACATTGCATATCTGTCTTAGGATTTTGTCGAGAACCTTGAAACCCTGGAGGTAGTACATCCAGGCTATTCCATCAAATGTTTTTTTTTATAAATGACAGAATGAGTCTGCCCCATTTTTTATTTGTAGCATGGAACCAATGCCATCAGAAGGCACATGCTTTCTGCGTTTTTGAAGGTAGGTGGATTTCTTCTGCATAACAAACAAGGAGACTTCTAATGAATACATGTACACAATACAGAACAAGTCCACAGTAAGACATAAGACAGACATAATTTCTCCCAATTCATAAGGTCACAATTCTCAAGGTTCCATAATGAATTTGCCAAGACTTATAAATACATTGAGTTATTTTTTTTTATCGTTTTTCTCCAAGCAATACAATAAAGATGTAAAGGGTTACTGGGTGTGAAATAGTGTGAGAAAAAAAAAAAAAAAAAAAAAATCAATAGTAAGGAGAGAGGACAATAAAAGAATGGATTTCAAGGCAACAGAAGATGATGATTGACATTGCAAGTTTTTGAAGATCATATTTAATTGTAAAGCAAGAAGCCGGACAAAAGTTTCACAATGTTTTTCTTTTTTTAATCATTTCACCCCAAACAAGTTAATACAGCCATTAACAACTAAACACACGACAATAAAGAAAAAAAGAGAGATTACTAATTTTAATCACCCTTATTATTGCCATGTTTTATCACAAAAGTGTCAACACATTCTTCATTACTATTTGAACTAATTTAAAACCCTTATTCCATCTCGGATGAACGGTAACACTTTAATATCTTTTTTTTACTTTCTATATTCTTTGTTAGGTGAATGAAGCCTTCAACAAAGGTCTCTAGCCTCTTGCAGTTTTACTACAAGACAGTGTCAGGGGTGGCTAGCCAGGTGGGTAAAGAGCAGAGCTGGGTACTAAACCATTAATCACTTTAATTATTAAGGTTAACATTTTCACCAAATATTCAACCTCCAAGCCAAATTTGAACGTCATCATGGAATCTCAATGAATCTGCTGATGTCATTGAAGTTAAAACTGTCAGTGCCACTAGACCCCCCTCTCAGAAGGAACAGGCCCAGAACTTTAACAGTTTATCAATAACTTCCGTTACATTTTTAAAGAGCTAACTGATCAATGGTTAATTTTTTTGATTAATGAATTAACAGTTAACAAAGTTAACATTTTGTTAAAAGTGTCTACTTCTGATGATTCTCAAGGTCAACTTAAAAGTCAAATTGTCAACAAAAATGACAACTTCATTAATCAATGATTAACAGTTTGGTGCCCAGCTCTGGTAAGAAGAGTCCACTGGGGGACTGGGTTTGGTTTGGTTTGTTTAGTTTTGGTTTGTGCAATATCAACCTCAATGTGTCATTTAATGCTGACAACTTTTTTTTTCTGGTAATATTTTTGTTTTGTCAAAAATCTATTTCTGTTAATATTTTATTTTTTTTCCTCGAAAATGTATAGCTGGTAATTTTATTTTTTCAAAAACGTATAGCTGGTAATATTTTTTCTAAAATGTATTGCTGGTAATAGTTTTTTTCAAAAACATATTGCTGGTAATTTTTTTTTCTACAAAAATTTATGACTGGTAATAATTTTTTACAAAGTATTTCTGGTATTGAAAGCTATTTTTACACTTTTATAATGCCTTTTACCTCATTTTTTGGGTTAACTATTTGCTCATAGCTGGGACCCTAACAGATGCTACCACCCCAGGTCAGGGTGAACCTGGGAACACCAGCAATTAAGAGGTGGTTCCACGCTCCTCAAAGCCTCCTGATCATAGGCCTTGCTGTGAGACATAGTTTATCGTCATACCCAGGACGCACTGGCGTCGGTATTGGAATAGTCTCTCATGAGGAGTGGCATCGGTGGCAGTGCAAAGCAATGACCTGATTGAATGCAGTTCTTCAGGAAATACCATTTTCCCCAATGTAAGCTCCCAGTTTTACTACACAATTATTTTATTACAGGTTTTACACTATCTTATTGTTGCTTACAAAATAAATATTACTTACACTGTTAGCACTTGATATAGGAATTGCATTTATACCTTCAGGTGTAACACAAGTTCTTGTTGTCAAGCCTTGGTATAGTGTTATACTAGACACACCAAGTAGAGCAGCAACGGCCTTCAGTTCTGAAAAAGAAAGAGAAAATTAAAGTAGAAGGGAAAATGGATTTGCCTCCTCAAACAAAAACACACACTTGTACATGTCTTGCAAGATACTGGGAAGAAAACATAGCAAATCCAAAATCTACAATACTTGATCTTGTAGTTCAGAGACTTTGCAAGATGAATTTGTGGCTTATGCAAATTTCCGAGCCTCAGCTATTCGATAAAATGAGCATGAGTGAGAGAACATCACCACTCTCCATGAGTAGAGTGGGCAGCAGAGTTGAGCTTTGTTTGTGGATTCTTGCAGTAATCTCACCAATTGTGATCGTAAAAAGACAGGGTACAACTGGTACTTCAAACCAATATACCTTTTTTGCAACAATTAATAATTAGATAATCAGTATCAGATGACCAGTAGATAACCGATAGATTAATTGTGTCCTGATAGGGAACATGAAAGAATACATGATAGCCATCTTGAAATCCTTTTTCTTCTCTGTTGTCCTAGAGAGTTCTGATCAAGGGGCATAACTCCCTTGATATGACATTTGTCCTAACAGAACTGGCAAGCCTAGAAACATAAAGTATTGAGTTTTTACAGTGAAATTTAATTATGACGTAAAATAAACAAAAAAAGAAAACCTATTTGGAGCATACAAGACTTTTTTTATTTCAAATATTATTGTGGTTAACTGTTATCTTGCCCACATATCTGCAAAAACAATGCCTCTTATTATTTCCTATCAAAATATTTTTTTACTTTTAGAATGTGTCATCAATACATCTTTGGATCTCAGTTGCCTAGAGTCTCTCCTTGAGGAGACCGTCCAACATTCGCTGGCGTAAAGGAGGACAGATATCACGTAGCAGTTCAGAACTCTTTTCTTTGTTACCAACGAAATCCTCCCGTTTCATAATACTCTGCCTAGTTTTTGGAATGCGTCTTTGGCTATCCAGATACGTCTTTAGATCTCAGCATTGCACTTACCATCCTCTGTCAGAATACTTCCCAGAGTTTTATATTTCTGCACCTGCTTGTTTTTAGTGTCCCCGACGTGTAAATCGCATTTTGGGCTCATCTTTTACTGATGACCATGCATTCTGTCTTCTTGTAGTTTATGCTTAGTCCCTTCTTCTCACTTTCCGTCGCTACCTTCTGTAGGAGATTTTTTAGTTTCCTTTCCGTGTCTGCTATCAGCACTGTGTCATCTGCACATCTTATGTTGTTAAGATTGTGGCTGCCAATGCTGAATTCCAGTAGGATTTTGTTTAGTATACAGGCTGATCCACATATGGTGGAAGAAAATGAAATGTGTCTCAGAATTAAATACAAAATGGCTAACTATAAACCCCTTTACTGACCAATGACTTTTCTGCACAAAATGATCAGCTAATTATCCGAAAGTATAAAAACAGAAATGCCAATCAACAGTCCAGCATGGACTTAATTTTGATAGTTCGTTTTATTTAGATATTTCATATTAAAAGCATGGATCAGTTTTAATGAATGTGGCATAGGAAAGAAGGAAAATTGAATATAAATCCAGATCATGCAATGCAAATTGATACAAAACCAAAACATATACCTAAAAACTAGAGTCATATTCTTAAATAGTCTCATCAGATTAAGACTCTTATATGGGTGCTAAACCCATTCAGAAATATCTGTCTATATTTCTGAGATGAGGTATTATGTACATTATTTACATTATTCAGACTGGGATAGGTGGGTACAAGAGGAGGATAACAACACTCAGAAAACAGTCTGCCTGCCTTATGTGAAGGGGTCATCAGAGAAAATTCAAAGGATCTGCGGTCCATATAACATCAGGACAACCTTCAAAAACTTGACGACACTTCGCAAATATCTCCCTCGAGTAAGACCTCCCATAGAAGAGAACATGACTAAATACTGTGTGTACGATATCCTGTGCAGCGGTGGAAAGAAATATAAAAGGGAGACAGGCCGCCCCCTTAAGGTAAGGCTTCAAGAACAGCAGAAAGCTGTAACACGAGGGGAAGTGGAAAAATCAGGCGTTGCTGACCACATATGGAGAGAGAAGGGAGATCACCACCCACTGTGGGATCAGGTTGAGATCATAGACAAAGAACACCACTGGAAATTTCTTAAACTTAAGGAATCAGCACATATGCTAGGCCACAAAAATCTCCTGAGCCAACCAAGCATAGAAATGAATACAATATGGGAACCAGTAATAAGGAGTGCCAGAGAAAAGCGATAACAACAAAAATTGCAATATGAGCACTGGTAAAAAATGATTGCTAAAGACATTAGTTTTATAATACCCAGAAATTCATACACAGATGTCCTCAAGGCACATGGCACAGTGAATAAAGGTGTTGGTTAGATCAAGTGACAGGACCCAAAGAGTGTGAGTTCAATACCCGGTTAAGGCAGTGGAGAACTTCCAAAGTGAAATTATCAGGAGATAACTGATAACTAAAACATGGCACGTGGAGCTAGAACAGTCTACCCCAGTGAGCGAAATAAAGGGCTAAGTTTGACATTCCAACCACCTGAAGAAGGCCGGCCAAAACATTGTAATAAATATGAATATAATGTCCATTCAGAAATATCTAAACTGTCTTATATAACCACTTTATAATACAAATGATTAAAAATGGCTTTGGAACCTGTGAATCTTGGCAAAGAATATTCTTCAAGACTTATAGACTGGAGCTACAGAATCACATCAAACAGAAACAACATCACTTGACAACTACCAATAGAAAATAAAATCAAGCTGTTGACATTCCACACTACTTCAAGGTTAGGAAGGGTTTCCATCAACACTGGAAAAAGTAATAACAGTGAACTTGAGAAAAATTGTTTTAAGAGAAAACTGCTGAATGTTTCCTTATAAGAAAACAGCTAATATTACCATTACCATATATATGTCTATGTAAGTCTGACTATTTTGTACTTAAATTCATAGAAAAGAAGTTAAGATTTAATTTTTATCACAACCCAGAAAATCTTTTTAGATTGTAAGAATTTTTTGGAGATAATAATTTACTGACACAAGTCCTACTAATTAACCCATAGCTGGAGAGAGAAGAGATGGATTCATAGCTTTTCCAAGGATATTTGTGCATAAGTGAATGTAACAAACCTGACTGGAATTGGAACTCTGCTCTCTGATTTCAAATGGAAGCCATTATCCATTCCACCACCTGTACATCCAAGCTTACAGCACCTGGTATTCTCAAACAGTCACTCATCTAGATATTAACCAGGTTCGATGTTGCTTAACTTCAAGCAAGAATCTGGCATGATGCAGTGTAATGAAAACACAGAAGCCTCTGGAAGTCACAAAGTCAGCCAGGACAATTAACATTGGGTCATGAAATATCAGGCATGAAACCACCAAAGTAAAAAAAAAGTGGGGGGACACTTGCCACCAGGCATTTGTAATATAACAGAAAACTACTATACACCTGGAATTGGCTTGAGAGAAAACACTAAGAGTAAGAATATCTAGAAGTTCAATAAAATTGGCTAAAAAATTTAAAATAATTTACCATTTTGACCTTTGACATCCAATTCCAAACCAGACCTTCCCACAAACGTGATGTTTCCTAATAGGAGGACAGCAGACAAAATTCGGGTCACATCATCAAATGATACGTCACAAGTAATCAGGCAAGCCTAGAAACATAAAATAAAGTCATCAGTTTTTACAGTGAAATTTAATTATGACAACAAAAAAATAACAAAAAAAAAAAAGAAAACCTATTTGGAGCATACAAGACTTTTTTTATTTCAAATATTATTGTGGTTAACTGTTATCTTGCCCACATATCTGCAAAAACAATGCCTCTTATTATTTCCTATCAAAATATTTTTGTTGACAGATCATTTCATATATACATAATTGGTTTGCCTCAAAGCTGAAAAAATCATCTATTTTCTACGATGTGTTGAAAATTCTCAGAATGAATCTGTAGAGAAGACAAATTGAATAAAATAGACAATCAGAAAATAGTCCTTGCTGACACATTTTCGTCATTTGACCTTATCAAAGCAAATAATGATAAACAAAATAAAATAAAGCCTTGGGAAATCTTTTGATACAAATAGCCTGATAATACCAAAAGATTGAAACCAAGGCATCAAAATCAATTGATCTCCTAATTTTTATAATATATATATATATATATATATATATATATAAATTTTGTATAATTTTATATATCAACAAACAGTATTTATAAAAATAGTATGACAAATTGGGAAGAAGTTTTTGTGATGCGTTTCACCTGTTAGGATTTCATCAGTGTGGGCTTTGTTGGTGTTGCCATGTCTACACATGAACACAAAATGAGAGATGCTGGTAGTTTCAAAATTTTTGAAAGAATATTTTTTTGTTTCAATCTAGCCAAATTCATCTGCATTCTTTTTCCCCTCCATCACCTTTGTCTCTATCCCACATTGTGACAATAGAAAATCTCTCAAGAATGGTGATAAATTATAAGATACTTTTAATCAAAGTAGCATTCCCTATGTCAAAATTGTGGTCTATTTTGTTATGGTGAACAACTAATGAATTTTGTGCATTGTTATTTAAAATGACCCTTTTATGTTCATATAGTCTCTTGTTTAAACTAATTGAGGTTTTTCCAATGTATTTATTCTGGCAATTCCTGCACTTGATAGAGTAAATTCCACCTTCAAGTTTTGTCTGGTTGTGTTTTTTTTTTTTTTTATTATTAATTAAGTCCTTGATGGTTTTGGATGTAGTTGTGACAAAATTTACATTGAGTTTAGATAAATTCTTTTCGGTTGTAGCTGTGATAGAGTTAGTGGGTAGAATAATATATTTTTTTCATTCTTTGTCAGAAAGGACAGCTATTCTACTTTGGAATATTTTATGAGCCTTTTGTTTTGCATTGAATATGAAAGTGTACTGAATGGTCTTGAATGTATTTTCAATATATTTCTCCTCTTTGTGTAAATATTGAGGGCTGCAAATTCTGAGTGTTCTTAAATAGAATCCCGTGATCATTCCAGATTTTATTTTGTTTTTGTATATTATAAGAGATTATAATAAAAACATGTTGAAAATCGCTACACAAAAGCTTTCATGTTTCAATACTTCAATTGCACTTCTTCAGGCTATGATAGGTAACTGGTGATTAAATGTTTCTTAAAAATCATTTAATCACCAGTTACTTACCAACGTCTAAAGAAGTACAATTAAAGTATTGAAACATGAAAGCTTTTGTGTAGCAATTTCACCATGTTTTTATTATAATCTCATATAATAAAAATAATATTATATTACTCTTTGTATTGAGCACTTTTTTAAAAGTAAATGCTATGAATAGTGTAACTTTATCCCATCTGTTCTTTCTTTCATCTGTATATATATTAGATTAAAATAAAGCAAAACTGAAACTGTGTTTATGTGAACGTTACAAAAAAGTTAGATGCCATTGAGCATCCTGATCTTTGTCAAGAAAAACAGAAAAGGGTTCCTCATAGGTTTTGTTCTGAAGGAATTATAATAGGGAGAGGTCTTACTGGCTTCAGGCTACGGTGCCTAGCAATCAAGTATTAAGAGGTGTGATAACACTGTTTGATCCCAAAACTACTAATAAATAAATCAGGAAGAAAGGAAAAAAAATTCACAAAGACTTCTGCAAAGACAACTGCTTCACACCTATGTGATCATTTTTCCTCTGTAATGAAGTGGCCATTTAGTCTCCAAGACTTAGTCCTAAAGAAAACGATGACAACAGATTTACTAATATTCTACCCTTTAAGAGTTGAAACAGACTCATAGATCCATGGGAGAAAAATTCTTCAATCTGCACTCTCAAAATAAACAAACTTGGTGCCAAATCATGTCATTCTGGTTTTGAATGCAAAAGGTGCTGCAATAAACTTTTGGCTAAATATTATTTTGTTTAGAAAATCTATTGATGTTTGTACATATTTTATAATTGTTGGATATCCAGGGTTCTTTTTTTTGTAGGGGGAGGATGTTTTAAAAAGATTTAAATAAACAGTCACCTAAAATGAATAGAAATTAAGAGACAGAAAATACTTAAACTTAAAAACATTTTATAAAAATCTGGACTCATTTTTTAAAGAAATTCTACTGAAAATTTAAAAGATTTGTTATGTTTTTATAATTTCTAGATAGAGTGTATTTACAACTGATAATTCTGGAAGAAAATAAAGAGATCTATTCCAAACTTTCTTCTTAAAAGTGATGCATCTGAAGATGACTGGAGAGTCGACCAGTCAAAATATTGTCATTCTAATAACGAAAAACAAGAAAAATTTTAAAATGCATTAAATTTGTCTCAGAAATTCATACAAATTACTAGGATTATTTATTTAAAAAAAAAAGGAACTTTTTAAGAGCAACGGTATGAGACAAGGCAATGAAGAATAGTTATCATTGGAAAAGCATGAATCTACATTCCATCTATGGGTTAAACTGCAGTAAAGATTGGATTCCCTAGCCTTTGTTGGCAACCAGTCTAGGATAACAACTCTGAATTCAAAACCTTGAAGAAGGCAATCATGACAATCCATAGTTTATAGAGAAAGGCAGATATGGAGCATCAGGATTGTCAATCTTGAACATTTTTTGTTTTGTTTTTTTGCTAAATATCACTCTGTAAAATGTTCGAGAACCACTCAAGGTAGAGTGTTACAATCAATATGATAAAGATAAATGAAGTGTGTGATATGAATGGGGAAGAAGATGATAGGAAGTGGAGATAAGGAGGACAGATAAAGATCAACTTTTGGAATTGGTTAAAATTGTAGTGTTTAAGAAATAGGAAATACATATTGAAAACTAAAAACAACTCTGTATAACAAATGTGAATGCCAATGTATCACACTTTTTTCAATTTTACTTCTAGAAGCCAACATATTATACCATTTTGGAATCAGGACGACTCCATGAGCAAATTAAAAACATTCTGGGTTGGATCTGGACCCACAATCCTGAAATTCTGGATTCTCAAGTTTCCATTACTGTTTGTTTTTGGTGAATTTTTTTTTATTACATGATTTTTTGTGACAAATTTTTTTGTACGATAACAATTTTTATAAATTTGGGAATAATCAAAATTAATTGTGAAATGCTGCTAAAGTCATTCATGAAAGAAAAATAATTGTTTGTATGGAAAGTAAGGACTTGTATACATCAAATTGTCTTTAAATTAAGTGGTGGCAGAAGAATTATTGTTGAACTTTTAAAAGGTAAACTTAAATATTAATGTGATACTTAAATGAAGTGATCAATTTTGAGTTCTTCTGGAGTTTATTGTTGCCTATTGCATCTATATCTCTCTAGCTATTGTGATGAAGGCCCAATCAAGATCTCTCCACAAGAGCTGATAGCTAAATTTAGTTTATATATATTAAATATATAGGACTTGTAAACATCTATAAGCTATATAAGCTAGAGCTTATTTGCTTGCACACTGCAAAATAATTCCAGGTATTACTGTCTAGGACAAGGATTTCCATTTAGTATAGACAATTTGTTTACACAATGTTAAAAGGTAGCAGATATTAATTACACATCAGACTACATCTTTGATAAAAGACCAATTCTTTCCAGGAAGTTTATTATATGACTTGGATCAATTTTTGTAAATAGTTCCTTTGTACTCTTAATGTTGTAAGAACTTTCTTTGAATGTGTGTAAGGTTTGTGCATTCTATCAGTATATGTTTTACTGTGTATTGATTTCCATAGGGACATTTGGGAGAAGGCTCCCCTTCTAGTATGAAGGAGCGAGTCAGTCTAGTGTGTCCAATGCGTGGCCGAGCAACGGTGGTTTCTTCTCTTCTTGTATTATTAAGTTTCAGTTTCGTTTCTTTTAAAATGGGTTCTATTTGGTAGGAGCTTATTGTGGGTATTTTTGTCCCATGTTTGTTGCCATTTTTGCATCATTATTTTCTTGATTTTATGTTTTAGGTCAGTATATGGGATTTTGGAGTTCTGGTCGGATGTCATGTTAAGTGCCTGTCAAAAGGGGAAATGGATAAGCAAAATACATTTCACAGAAATACACAAACAAGAAAAATACATTTCAAACAGAAACAATAACAATCTGAAACAAACTCAAAAAAAACAAAAAATTGAAAACGAGACACATGGTGTCTTAGAGAAAAAATTCAGGCTTAGTAGCAGGGAAAATATAATTATTGTGTTGCCTCTTAGACCAGCAGTAGCTAAAGAACGTGATAATTTCCTTACTCGTAAGGAGTCACGTGGTAGTAGATTCACAGAAATTATAAAAATGTATGCATAAGAGATAAATGACTATTTTTATATTTTTACAGGACAATAAAAATTATTTTTCATAATTTTATTTTTAACCCTATTATTAATTACTGCTAGCATGCCACTAGTAAGTAGAAAAGTCTCTAAGCTTGGGAACACATATACAGGTCCCTTCGACAACGACTAAAGTTCTTACATTTGGTGTACAGAGGAAATATGGTATTTAAAAGAGAGAGACAGGGAAATTAAAATGATAGATAATTACCCTCCATTTTTCAAATTGTTCTTTAAGGACCTCAGGGGGAGCTGGGGGGTTTCCCATGGATAAATAATAAAAGTCTTTGGTACTGGTGAAGCTATCGAGGTAGAGATGACCTGAAATAAAAAAAATAAAAGTTATTATTACTTACATCATAGAGTTTTAATAGAAATTAATATTAAAAAATATTAATATGAGAATATTAAAAATATTAAAGGATATTAACAATATAGTATTAAAGATTAATAAATATTAATATAAGAATATTAATAATATTAAAAAATATTAAAATAATATTAAAGAATATTAATCCAATATTAAAAATATTAAAGAATATTAATCCAATATTAAAAATATTAAAGAATATTAATAATATTAAAAATATTAAAGAATATTAATAATATTAAAAATATTAAAGAATATTAATCCAATATTAAAGAATATTAAAAATATAGTATTAAAGATTAATAAATATTAATATAAGAATATTAATGATATTAAAGAATATTAAAAATATTAAAGAATATTAAAATAATATTAAAGAATATTAATAATATTAAAAATATTAAAGAATATTAAAATAATATTAAAGAATATTAAAATAATATTAAAGAATATTAATAATATTAAAAATATTAAAGAATATTAATCCAATATTAAAGAATATTAAAATATAGTATTAAATATTAATAAATATTAATATAAGAATATTAAAGAATATTAATGATATTAAAGAATATTAATGCAAGAATATTAAAGAATGTAAAACAAGAAGAATGTTATGTTTCAATAAAGTTTTTTTATGAAAGTTTTATATAAAAAGGTGATGCCACCATGTCAGCAGAAATGTTGAAGGATGAAAATTTTAAATTCAATCAATTTTTTTTATCATTTTTCCCCAAGTAAGGCAATAAAGCCACTAAAAGACAAGTGGGGGTTACTGAGTGTGAAATAATATGAGAAAAAAAGAAAAACATTTTTAAGGAGTGAGAATATTAAAAGAAGAGGAATTAAGAAGACAGAAGATAACGATTGAGATATAGCATTTAAATTTTTGAGATCAAATTTGTCCAGGAAAAGGCAGCAGAAGAGATTTCCACAAGCAAGAAGTGTGAGAAAAAAAACTTAGGGTTATATCTTGACATTTCAAAAAAAAAAAAAAAGAAGCATAATGGGGAGGTGCTCCATCTTGCTGAAAGAACAGTTCAGTGGAGTTAAATATAAAATGTGAAACAAATAGTGAAACAGCTGCCAGTCTTCTGTTGCCCCACCCCTATATATGAGAGAGAGATGCACACACCACAGACGAACATTTGGAAGCATTGGTTTGTACGATTTTTTTAAAATTATAATCCCCACCTATCAACGACAGACTCTTTGTTTTTTGTTTACCTTTTCTTTCATTTGCAAGTTGCTAGCTTGGTTGTGTAATAACAACTTTACAGTCAATTTTTTTCTTTTCCCTCCTCAATTGGAGCCAGTGTGTCATCTCGGTAGAGTTGTTTCAGGTTTCCCCAAAATCTTATGATGTTGGGATTGATGGCAGAATCTAGTGTGAACCTCTTATATACATAATGTATGCTGGACAGAATTGCACAACCCCGTCAAAGATTACGCAATTCCCCACTGAAAACTATGCGACAATTTCTACAGCCCTGGTAAACTTTTGCTTCTTTTGTCAGAGCACTTGTCAGAACTCAGGCTGGAAAAAGAATTCCTTCAATGAAACCACAACACTGTTAATAACTCTAACGGCATGTTTTATTGGATACTAGCAGTAGAGCCCGGCGTTGCCCGGGGATGTAACAGTAAGAGATAGATCAAGTATCAACCATCATAAAGACTGAAAAATAAAAGTGACAAAGATTATTGTTTAAGGTTGATGGACACGCATGTCTTAATTAGTTTTATTTTATTTTTTTTTATTTAGTTTTTTTATTTTTTATTTTTTTTTTATGAATTGGTCAAACTCAAACAAAAACTTTGTTTTCAATGAGTCTACCAATTGAATAGAATTTTATTATAAACACTTGTCTTGTAAATGAAATTTTTAAAGCATTCTGAATGTAAAAATAAAGAAAAAAGTGTGCAAGACAATAAGAAACACTACCTGCAAAAAAAAAACAAATGTGAAGTTTCGTTGAAATCGGTTGAAAAATGTAGGAAATTTGATCCCATATATAAACGAACACACACACACACACACACACACACACACACACAAACAACCTGGGTTTTATAATAAGTATAACTCGATAACTCGTATTAATAAGTATAACTCGATATGAGTTGTCCCCCTTTCATTCTCATGATGCCTCTTAATTGTGTTTTCAAATTGATTTTGTGCAAAAACAATTGTTTTTCCAATTTTTGGCACTGTCAGAACCACCACAAGGTAATTTTACGTAGTCCTGTGAAGTTTTGTTGAAATCGGTTGAAAAATGTAGGAAATCCAATCCAATATATAAACGTACAGACACACACACACACACAATCTGCATTTTATAATAAGTAAGATGAAGATAACTAGTTGAATAAAATGACTATTAGCTACTGCAAATCAAAATATTCTACTGCAAGAATGGTAATTTGGAGATTCTGGTGGCATCTATTAAAATGATGCTCAGTCAACTCTTTGGTTATGTATGGGAGATTCTTATTTATAACTGTTCAGCTAATGGTATGCCCATCAACACCTCAATTCTTCTGTGCCTGCATTTTGTACCTGCCTGGAAATTGCAGGTGTGCTCTTTAGTGATGACATACACTCCACGCTCAAAGAAGAATGAATCTCAGCAAACACACTGTTACGAGGATGCATTTCTATAATAAGGGATTCTACCGAGTCCTACTTGTTAATACAAAAAAGTTTTCATTCATGAAGTAGTTGTAAAATAGAGAAATTAGAAATAGAACATTTGAAAGATTCTAGATCATTTTAGTATATTCAAGAAAAATCTAGATGATTCGATAAACATCTAGAAATATGCTAATTAGGTGCTAGCCCCTATAAAAATAGGTTTTTGGAAAAGGGTTGTCAGTTGGTGAAAAGAAATTTCTGCTAGTATCAACTCTAGCTTTTTGATTTGAGAATTATTATATCCAGCGGAAAGAATCTCTATGAAAAGTTGCCGACCAACAAAAACCCCAAGAGAGAACCACATGGAAGAAATCTGGTAAATAGAGTTTTCACTATTTTCATTGACCAAACTACAAATTATTTAATATATTCTCACGTTTATAGATTCCCAGTTATTAGCACTTAGATTACTTCGCTAGCCCTAAAGTGGTAATAAGACTTGACTCCCTTTCATCCTCCCTCCAAACACTTTGCCGGTAAATTCTGTGTTTTCTGTTTTTTTGTAAGCCACAATTGTTTATCTTGTATATATTTTATGTTGTGTTTTAGCAACTTAAATGTTTGTTTGTGATTTAGCTCTGTGTTGTGGTAAATCATTTTTTTTTCCTTTTTTACAATTATCAACATGTAACACACACTCAACATATATAGGGGAATCTTTCCTAATGACAACGATTGATGACTTCCTCTACCTACACAAAGATGGCAGACAATGCCTGAATTCCACTATCTCCATCTACCATAAGCCAGCATTTTGGGTATGACAAACAACATCCAACAGCAAGGCCTCTGATCAGAAGGTTTTGTGAAGTGTGGAACTACCTCTTAATTGTTGCTGTTCCCAGGTCTAACCTGACCTGGGGTGGTAGCACCTGTTAGGGTCCCAGCTATGGGCAAATACTTACCCACCCACCAAACTGGGGTCAAAACATTATAAAAATAGATATTTTATAGTAAAAATTCCAGAAGTTTTTCTGGTTCTTTGTCAAGAATAATTTTAGATGTTATTTTCAATCAAAACTCATTTTCTTTTTACCGATAAGGTATTGTAAACAAAATATGTTGTTTTATTTACTGAGGACCGACATCTACAACGATACATTAATGGTCTTTTTCTTATCAGTGGGAAATTGGGAAGGATTGGGAGTCTCGGTTTTTTCCTCAATCTTACTGAATTCTGTCTTAAATTTGGGTTTGATTCTCCTTGGAACTGTTCGTGATTTCATTTTATTATTTTAAATCAATTTTGTCATTAATTTTCTTCAACTATTCAACAATTATCAACCAGTTAGTGGTCTCTCCAAATCACCAACCTGCAATTTCATGCATTCAAAAGATGAAATGGGGCCCCTACCCTGTTACAAAATGATGAGACCTAGCTGTCAATCTAGTACTGCACTTAAATTCATAAAGTCTAGGTGCCATAGAGGAAAGGTCATCAGAATAATTACCATAGAAATACTTATAGAAAAGGCACAGCCAAGCTACATTACAGCAGTGGGAAAGTCACTGAAATTGAGATGCCAGGTCAGGACCAATAACATAGCAGATTCTTTTTTAGATTTTATCAAGTATCTCTAAATATATAGCAGGAGCACCAGCATGTGGCAGCAATATTCAAAGAAAGGTGAACTAACTTTCCTAGCAGCAGATCTAGCAACTGATTCAATATAATCTTTCCACTTTATGTCAGTGGAAAACATTAGCTTAAAAAGGTGCAAAGAGTTACTTTCCTGGAGGTTAGCATCAGCCATGCTTATGAAGAGCAGAAAAAGTTCTCTCAGACAATAGTGAGCAGTTTTGTTTGGGAGACATTAAAATTAACAAGCCATTCCTTGCCTCTGTTATCAGCAGAATGTAGCTCATTTTTTAGATGAGTTATTAGGTTGGTGCAAAAATAATGACGTAATAATCTCGTTTTTTGACGTTAAAAATATGTCAAAAAACAACATTATTACGTGATTGTTTTTGCACCAAGCTAATACTAATATGAGCATATCGAACCAATTAGACTTACTATTAAGACCAGAGCAAATAGTTGGATCATCAGTATATATACAAAGTTGAAAACTGATACCATTAGGTAGGTTGTTGATAAATATTAGGAACAACCTAGATCCAAAGATAGACCCCCTGTTGGGAGGGAAACACCTGCATTAATGCAAAAAGATCTAGAGGAGTGGCCATTCAAGATGACCTTCATTTCACAATTTGATAAGAAAAACTGAATCCATTTAAAAATTCCTCCAGAAATACTATAACATATCAATTTTTGAAGAAAAACAATACGTCAAACCCTGTCAAATGGCTTCGAGATATCTAAAGCAACAGCCAGAGTTTCACTATTCTTATCTAAAGCTTCATAGACTCTTTCAGCAATAATCGTTAATACACCAGTAGTTGACCGAGGGAAGTGAAAGCCATATTGCTTATCTGAAAGAAGACTGTGAAGTGAGATGTTTAACCAATTCAGAGTTGATTAGAGCTTGTAGTACATTGCCAAATAGAGGCAGAAGGCTAATAATGAAGGATCAGACAGTTCGTTTGAGCTCTTAAAGACTGTAACTACAGTAGTGGATTTCCAACAAGCAGGAAAACAAGAAGCAACAAGGTATAAAATTGTAGAGTTTAAAGAGAACAGGAACCAGTTCAGGAGCACATTTCTTAAGGAATTTTGCTTAAAAATTAATATGTAACTGTGAACACAGAGGGAACATAAATAAAAAAAAAAAAAATGTAATGTATTTTCCCATCATGTCCCAAGTTTCGTAATCCATGAATGCTATAGAGGCACTGCATGTATTGCAGCCATTGTAGCAATGGTTTGCCTAGGGCAAGTCAGCCTGACAAAATTTATCCCACTACAGGCCGATTTTCCTTTAACTAAATTGGTTGCCACCTCAAGGCAAGATAGCCCAGTCAATGCTACTATTTAACACATAGTTTGTAGGAGAAAAGATTGACCAATGTTTAACCTTTGTGACCCTGCTAAAAAACAGTGTGTCAAAAGAACAGTTTTTCTGTCGATACCACTATTAATCTAAACTACTGACATTCCTTTAGTAATGTTTATTTACAAGATTTTAAATATATATGAAACAGGCATAAATGCAATGTTTATTATTTACCATTTAATAAAAAATTATTATTTACCATTTTATAAAGAAACAAATTTGAAAAGAAATCGTATTAAAAAATTTATAAAAGTCTACAGAATTTTCAAATAACTGTTCTTAGGAATGGTTAGCAAGACATTAGTAAATTGCCAATCATATTTATAAAATGATAAATAATAAAGATTTTATTATAGTTTGTATATTTTAAGTGATTTAATAAATTTTCATAGATTTATGAATTTAAAAAAAATCGTTTTCATATTTTTTTTGTTTTTTTTTTTTTTTTACAATATCTTGCTGAATGCAAATTATTAGGTTGGTGCAAAAAAAAATAATGACGTAATAATGTTGTTTTTTGACGTATTTTTAACGTCAAAAAATAACATCATTACGTCATTATTTTTGCACCAACCTAATAGATTCCACTCATATATCACACATTTTATAGGACAGTTCATTTTGATTTATTTACGAAGGATATTAGAATAATCTAGTATCTACACTGGGAGAAAACTATTAGGTTGGTGCAAAAATAATGACGTAATAATGTCGTTTTTCGACGTATTTTTAACATCAAAAAACAACATTATTACGTCATTATTTTTGCACCAACCTAATACCTGCATAGGAATAGAAAATGAATTTGGTAAAGACACAAAAATAGAAAGGGACATAAGACAAGGATGTATCTTCTCACCAGACTTATTTAACTGTTACAGTGAAGCAATCCCAAAAGAATTAGAAGTCCTACCACGTTTCATTATTGGCAACCACAATTTTAATGTCAGATGACACAGCATTGATAGCAGACACAGAAAGGAAACTACTGGAATCCCTACAGAAGATAATAAAGAAAAGCCCCCAAAAAGGACTAAATATCAACTGTAAGAAGACAGAATGCATGATTGTCAACAAAAAACTAAAACAGCCTAACATGTGAGTTACAAATGGGAAATACCAAAATTAAACAAGTGTAAAAATTTAAACTTTATCGACAAAGTTTTTTTTAACGGGATGGAAAATGAAACACAAAATCTGAATAGAAATTGGGATAGTAAAAGATGCCTTTCAAAAGCCAAGCGCAGACTATTAAGAAACAGGAAAATTTTATTAGAAGCAGAAAAAAAAAAAGAATGCTGAATGTAATTTCAGCCTTCCTATATAGCAGTAAATGGTGGACAATCTTTTTACAGATGGAGAAACTTGAGTCAAAAGAAATACAGCTCTACAGAAGGATGTTGAGAATACCATAATAGAAACTAGAAAATAGAAACAAAAAGGACACTTATACATAGGATCAGAAAGAAACAGTTAAAATATTTAGGACATGTAATGGGAAAAGAGGGCTTGGAAAATTTGACACTCACAGAACATTGAAAGCAAGAGGGAGATAAGAAAGAAATGCATAAATTATCTAATGAGGTAGTTTTTTTAAACAATGATATTTACCCTGTATAAAGCCCAAGAGCCATTCAAGATAGATGGTTACATAAGAAAATGGTTTTAGAAGGAACTCGAAGCCCAATCATAAACAGAAAACAAGGAATAAACTTCTACTCCTGTTCCAAAACCCAGGGAGGAGTGTGAACCGAACAAAAGGCAAACCTATCTACTCCTATTAAGAAAAGAAAAAATAATTCAATAGTAAATAAAAGTTGAGAGATGGTTAACAAAACAAGGATTAGAAGATATAGCAAGACAAACTTTACTAAGTGTTACAAAGGACAGGAAGTTGTGGAGAACCATGATCGCCAATGTCCTGAAGTAGAGTGTGCATATTTGGTTAAGGCATCCTCCATAAAAGACAAATGTGATACTGGGAACTCAGGGGGTCAATCAAAAAAAAAAATAAATAAAAAAATAAGAGTGGGGAGAAAGAAAAACAGGAAGAGGAAAGAGATGACTACTTTCTTTTGTGTGCCGTGTCCCTTCAGGACATAAGCAATCATGGCTCTCCACCTCTTCCTATCCCTTGTAGCTCTTAACAGGTTTTGTCTTTTTGTTATTTCTCCTAGGCCATATTCTGCCATTCACTTGCTCAAGCCCATCAACTATGTCACATGTTGCTTTCCCCTGTTCCTCTTTCCCCTCTATTCATCCTGTGAGTATCAGATTTTCCAAGCCCTCCTTCCTCATTACGTGTCCCAGAAATTTCAGCTGCCTCTTCCTGATGTTAAATATAAGTTTCCTCTTTGTTTCCATCCCCTCCAAAACCTTGTTGTTGCTCATATGGTTGGCCCATGGTATCCTTAGCATTCTTCTGTACAAGTACATTTCTGTTTTTTCAAAAGGAGATTGGGAGATTGTCCAACATTCACTGCCCTATTAGAGGACAGATATCACATAACAGTTCAGTATTCTTTTTTCTTTGTTTCTGTTGCTTCAAGTCTCTTCTTCATCTTTGAGGAGATTATCCAGCATTAGCTGCCATACAGGAGGACAGATATCATGTAACAGTTCAGTACTCTTTTCTTTGTTTCCAACAAAACTTTCCTCACTCATAATACACTGCTTAGCTTTTCAAATGTATCTTTGGCCATTCCAATACGTCTTCAGATCTCAGTGTCGCTCTTTCTATCCTCTGTGAACACTTTCCAGATATTTAAATATCTGTACCTGCTTGATTTTAGTGTTCCTGGCCTGTAGTTTGCATTTTCTGGCTCATCTTTTTACTGGTGGTCATGTTTTCTCTCTTCTTGTAGTTTATGCTTAGTCCTTTCTTCTTGCTCTCCTTTACTACCTTCTGTAAGAGGTTTTGTAGTTTCTTTTCCATGTCTTCTTTCAGTACTGTGTCATCTGTATATCTTATATTGCTAAGATTGTGACCGCCAATGATGAATCCTAGTAGGATTTCTAGTTCTCTCAGAATCGCCATGTCATGTAGTTTGAAAAGGTCCAGTGAAAGAGACTACTAACTGGATGATGATTGTTGACAAGAAAATTAAAAATGAAATGCATTAAAAAATTAAAGATAATAAAATGAAATCATGAACAATTCCAAGGAGAATTGAACCCAAATTTAACTAGATAGAACTCAGTAAGATTGAGCAAAACCAAAACTACCCGTCCTTCCTCAAGATAAGAAAGAGACAATTAATGCATTCCTTGAAGATGTCGGTTCTGGAAAATAGAAAAACATGTTGACAAGAAAGAAAAAAAATGGTGGTCACCGAAATAACATCTAAAAAGAGCCAGGAAATCATCTGGTTTGAATCAGCCATCCAGAAGAAAAACATCCCTACAAAAATAGAAATTAGCACCTGAGATTGCAGACAGATTCATGCATTTTAATTTCTGAAACATTCAAAATTTTAATAGCCAACATCATTTCAGATTCCTTTAGATACAAGTGATAAAGAAAAATTAATTACTGGCCCTGTATTGACCTTAGGCAACTGGCTGGTCAATTGAGAAACACTTAAAAACAACCAATATGAGACAAGTAAGATTAATGACTGGAAATCCCCTTTTCAGCTACACATACTAAAAGTTTAAATTTGTCACAAAGACAGTGTACTTCCCCTTGGAATGGGCTGAGATTGGATGCTGAAAGTGAAAGAAGGAAGAGAGAGATTAGCATCACATATGGAAGGTAAGACGGGATTTTAAGGATTGGGGAGTATTAGAATAAAAAGAAGCAACAACAAGATGAAGAAGAAAAAACTGGTTAAACACTGGTGTTCTAAAATCATTTACTCACTTTTTTCTTTGTCTGTTAAACCAGCTAACATCTGATAAAAGATATGGTAGTTGTTTATGAGATTCTTTACGTCGGTCAGTCTTGCCTACAAAAGTAAAAGAACTGATCAATGAAGAATATAAAAAAAAAAATTTATGTCCTGTAACATTTAGGAGATTAAATTTTATCCCCAAATAATTGTTGTTCTTCTATGTAAAATATTCTTTTTTGGGGGGGAGAGAAAAAGAGAGAGGGAAAAAGGAGAGAAAAGGAGAGTGTGAAAGAGGGAGGGAAAGAAAAGAAGGAAGAATTAAACATGAGCCGATAGGGTGACCTAGAAAGGATTTTTTTCTATAAGGACTGCTTAACAAGTTAAAATACAAGGCAAAAAAGCAATCAGATTCAAAGTAGATACATTGAATTGTCATGTCATTTTTGACAGCAAAACAATTATCATCATTGCATTATGATCATCACAAGGACATGGGCAACCATGCATCTCTGAAACTTTCTAACCTTTATGAACTTTACGAATTTTTCTTTAGCTTTGGTTTTTGAAACATGGTAATTCTTGTGTAGTGAAGAAATCATATTTTAAATCAGTTAATATAAATATATATATATATATATATATATATATATATATATATAAAATACCAATTGATAATTAATAGGTATAATTCCAAAGAGGACATTAATCCAAAGAAAGCTCAATGTAAGTAACAGAGCAATATAACAATGAGCACAGGCAATCCTTGAAAAAATTAATTCGGTTATAATTTATTTCATGAATATACAAAAATATATTCATCTCTTCAGACCGACATTTTTTTTTTTTTTTAAATAAATGGAGTCAATTTATCCAGACAAAAGGAAAAAGAAAAGGAAAAAATTTTAATATTAAAAGAGGAAGAAAGAAAAATGAAAATTTCAATGTAAGGTTTTAAAAGAATTTGGGGGGGAAGAGAGAAAGAGGGGAGGAGGAGAGGGAAGTAGAGAGGGAGGGAAAGAAAAGAAAGGAAAGAAGGAAAAATTAAACATGAGCCAATAGGGTGACAGCAAAACAATCATCATCATTGCATTATGATCATCACAATGACATGGGCAATCATGCGTCTCTGAATCTTCCTATGAACTTTAGCAATTTTTCTACTTTTACTAAGGTTTCTGCCCCTATTCCACTATTCATTGACACAAACTCTTCAAGAAGATGGCTTCTATCTCTCTTGCCCTCAATATGCCTTGTGAGGGTTAAGTTTTCCAAGCCCTCCTTCCTCATTATGCATCAAAGGTATTTCAGCTATAACTTCCAGAGTCTGGGTATAAGTGCTTCTTTTGTTGCCATTTTCTTTAAAACTTTGTTACTTATTCACTCCATCCATGAAATTCTCAGTATCCTTCTGTAGAATCATATTTCTGTTCCCTCCAGTTTTATCTTCATCCATAGGGAGCTTGTCTAGCATTCACTGCCATATAAAACAATGGATGTCACATAGCAATCCAGTACTCTTTGTTTCTAACAGCATTTTACTGTTTCTCAGCTCTTTGCTTAGCTTTTGGAAGGCATCTTTCGCTCGTTCAATGCATGTTCAGATTTCAGTGTTGCATTTTCTATTTACATTATAAAAACATTTTTTTTAATCATTTCATTTCAAGCAAGGTAATAAAGCCACTAAGGCATGGGTTACTAAGTGTAAGAAACCTAGAAAATGTTACAGAGCACAATTCAAAGTGACAGAAAATGACTACTGACATTGCATTTAAATTTTTGAAGATCATGGTTGACAGGAAAGTAAGAAACCAAAAGTGAAACCCACAAACAATGCGAAAGAAACTTTTAGCAGAGAATTTACAGTTATATTTAGCAATTTCAACTCTAAAATGGTGAGACCTAGCTGCCAATCTAGTCCTACACTTCTGTATAATAAATGTGAATATCAGTGTGTCACTGAGTCAGACTTTTTCAATTAAAGGGACACAACTCTCTAACTTTCAATAGCTCATGTTACAGAAATTCTGGATTCCCAAGTTTTCATTACTGCAATTGTTTTTGGCAATTTTTTGCAACAAATTTTTTTGCATGAAGGTAAGTTTAAATATTAATGCAATATTTAAATCCAGCGATCAATCTTGTGTTCTTCTGTGGTTTATTGTTGCCTATTGTATACAGCTGCAGTATGCCTCACGAAAAGAGATCTCTGCCAATAGAGGACCAGATTGCAATCAAAAGAGTCAAGGCTGCAGTGAGGAAAAGAAAGTCCCATGCAAATCAAATGGCAGCCAGGAGAGATTTCAATGCTGAGAATATGCAAAGAGTTAGGGACTCTCAAACTCCTGAACAAGCCAAAGGCACAATCAAGAACCCACTGCAGAAGATAACTTAAATGTCACCTGATAGGGTAGCTTTTAAACTAGTAAATTCATAAAGTTGAGATCAAAAAGAGAAAAGCTCATCAGAACAATTGCTATGAAAATATTTATAGAAAAGTTACAGGGAAGCCATGTTAAGTTGTGGAGAGCCATAGTCACTCAGGTCTTGAAGAGACATTAAAAAGAATTTTAACCATGGAGCATTATACAAGCAATGTCAGTTGACATCTCCAGATGCCTTGATCTATTCCCCGTCCTTCTCTTCATCCTTTCCTCTTTCACACCTGTTTACACTTGCTTTCACTTTCTGTAGCTCCTTGCGTGCTAGTGGCACTCCTGCCTTGCTTGGGGTGAAAAACTTAAAAAAAAAAAAAATAAATAAAATCTGCAGTACAAAACTTTGCAAACCATTTTTGACATTATATTATTTGCAGTACCTTCTTCATAAACTGCACAAATCCTTTTTGCATTTGAATGATAATTTTTCCTTTTTATAAACAAAAAAGCATAATGTCAAAAATATTCATGATTTTCTTTTATATTATACTAATTATAACATTTAAAATAAATACCTTTTGGAAGCTGTTAAAATACAATCAAAAACAATACTTTTGAGTGAAGTTAATTAAAACTAAATGCTCCCAGAGTTATCTAATGACAAACACAGAAGAAATATTTTGTCCAACCCAATGTAATATAAAATTTTAAATATTTAAATTAAATAAGTGCACGGTCTGAACACAACATACCCAGTCATATCTTGAGAACCAGTCCTGCAACTCTGATGTAAATTGCTGACCAATCAGAAACAACCTTACTGTGTAGGCTTGAACAGACATTATCTCATGGAGGGACTAGTGATATATTACCTAATGAACTTGTCTATTTTGAAACTGTCAAATTCATAATGACAGAGTAAATCTCATGCAGAGATATCTGGCAAAAGCATCACATTATCCAGATTTGTCAGCCCTGCTCGAGTCCAGATCTAGCTCACTGTGATTTCTAGCTATTGTCAGCCGTGCTCGAGTCCAGATTGAGCTCACTATGATTTCTAGCTATTGTCAGCCCTGCTCGGGTCCAGATCTAGCTCACTATGATTTCTAGCTATTGTCAGCCCTGCTCGGGTCCAGATTTAGCTCACTATGATTTCTAGCTATTGTTAGCCCTGCTAGGGTCCAGATTTAGCTCACTGCGATTTCTAACTATTGTCAGCCCTGCTCGAGTCCAGATTTAGCTCTTTGTGATCTCTAGCTATTGCCATTGAAAGGGACATGGTTTCAGACAGCAGACAATATGTAACAAGGCAGTTGATGGTGATCCCAAAAAAGGTTTTTGGCAGATCATTTTGAAAAAGTCCAAGAGATACTGAGATAAACGTGAGATCCCAGGGAGTGCACTAGTTTGTTTTATTGCTTTGCTTGGGATGAAATGTTTAAAACAAAAAAAAAAAAAAAAATTAATGTAATGATGACAATTTTTGCCAGGGGGTGGGTCTGAATATCTGTTTTTGTAAATTATTTATGTACATTTTGTTGGAACTTTCAAAAAACTGCACAAAATATAAATATTCGGTTGGAACAAAAGTTCCTCGCCTTTTTCAGCAGGTGGAATTTTGAAACATGATTTTGTTTCACACCTGACTGAAATTTATGATATATACACATATTCTGAGAGGTGACATCTCAACGCATCTTTCTGTACAATTCATACATGGCTTGTGAATATAAAAATGTTTCTGCGTTAAAAGTAAAAATGGAGCAAAATGAGATTTTTCTCATTTGATGTTCCTATTCCTGAAAAGGAAAAAAATAAACAATGTACGAGCAGCAAAAATTATATATAATCTTATAAGTAACAGTGATTTCAAGTGTTTTTGATAAAAATATTTAAATATGACTTAAAGGTGGATTAATTGGAATAATCACAGTGTCATTTTTGGTAATGATCTAAATTATAGGACACTAAGTTTTTTCAAAACATGGTAAAAAAAGAAAAGAAAATGGTATAAGGTTCATACTTACATGATCAATGTAAACACAATTGATTTTGGTTTTGAAGATGCTATATTCACGAATGTAGTTCTGAATATATAAACCCTAGTAGAAAAAAAAATATCACAAAATATTAAATCAACAACAAAGTTTCTTTGTCCATTATTTACATTATTCAGACTATTGTCCTCATCTTTGTCAACATATTTATTATAAAGTTTTGTCTGTTGTATGCTCCAGCCTTCTTCAGGTGGTTGGAATGTCGAACTGAACCCTTTATTTCGCTCATTGGGGTAGACTTTTCTAGTTCCACGTACCATGTCTAATGGATGTCAGTTATCACTCATCTCCTGTTAATTCCCCTCTGAAAGTTCTCCACTGCCTTAACCGGGTATTGAACTCACACTCTTTGGGTCCTGTCACTGGATCTAGCTAACACCTTTATCCACTGTGCCATGTGTTCTTGAGGACAATAGTCTGAATAATGTAAATAATGTACATAATACCTTATCTCAGAAATATAGACAGTTTCTTTGTCCATATTATCAAAAGAGAATACTTGGATTCTAGGTGACAAAGATGTGAGTGGATATGTAATAATTTACTTAAATTTTTTTTACTGTAACTTTTACTATAGTTAAAGATGTAGTATTGAATGGATTAATATAAATATCTTTTTTATAAAAGTATTAAATTTTAAATTCTTACTCCCATTCTATAATATTTTAAACTCCTCTCTAAAATTTTTTTAGAGGACATTTTTTTCCTGTTCATTCTTCTTCTTTGCCCAGATGTTGATAAGTTAGATTTACGTCAGTGTCCATTTTCAACCATCACGTTTATCTGTACCTTACTTCACCACAACCACCTCAGATCCCTTACCCCTTCTATATCAATATAACTGCTTCCTTTATTATAAACCAATTCTTACTCCCTCTCCTTTTTTCTTTCCTTTTTCCTTCCTTTGCCTTTCAAATCTCCTGTGAAGAAACACGGGATTTTATATATTTTAGTAAATATATTTGCATTGACAAGTCCAGGGAAAAAATACTTTCCCATGGACAAAATGATCATCTGTATGAGGTAAACTGTTTGCATCTCATTAATTGTAATTCATTTATATGCTCTATAATAAAAATTACATTGAACTCTCTTTTGTGGATCAATTTTAATATTTTATATTAATAGGATCTACTTAAATTACTTACCCATGGATATTTTTACCTGACCTATATATATATATATATATATATATATATATATATATATATATATATATATATATATATATGTGTGTGTGTGTGTGTGTTTTGAACAATAAAAAATATTGAAAAATTAAAATTTTCAGACACACTGGGTTGTATATTAACATTTTTTTGTTTTATTATTTCAATAAGGTTCCTCGACCAGTTTTGGCCTGCATGGCCATCATTAGGAGAAAAAAAAAAACCCATGCTTGTTAGTAGCAGTGAACAACAGGAGTCAATCACTGTCTTTGAAGAAATTGAACTTTATCTGTAGTTTTCATTTGTTTTAATTATTGTTAATTATGGTCAGTCCTTGTATTGGTCAAACGGCCTCTTTCAAGTTGTTTTTAAAGGTAGAGGCTGGGAGATTCCGGAGTCTCAGAATTCCCTCCTTGGTCATTTTGACAGTTTTATTGGTTGCTGGGGAGGGGATATGTGTGTTAAGTATATGTTATCTTTTATGTTTTGGGGGACTGTGTGTAATGTGTGTATGTGTATATATTTGCAAGTGTGTGTATGTGTAGATGTGCAAAACCTCAACATCTCTGTAAGCATGTCTGTCTTGTGTAGGTAAGAAATGTGGGTAGGTTGATTTATGAGATTATGTATTAATTCTATCTGTGTTGTTAAATTTCTGGTTAAGTCTGTCTGGACAAAGTGTTTTGAGGTGCAAAAACCATTTGTCTTCATGTTCCTCTAGTATTTTTCTAAGGTTATCTTTTCTGTCTATTTCTATTTTTTCAATTAGAGTGAATTTTGCATGGCTTTTCAAATCTAGGTGAAAATGTTGTTCTACATGTAATAATCTTTCATGAGGAGCTGACTTGATCTGATTCTAGTCAAGAAAATCACTCATTGGTGATTTTTTGCCTACATCAGTTATAATCTTAAAGTATTAAGTTTTTTATCTTTATTATATTATTAAATCATTTCTAGGTCACCCTATCAGCTCATGTTTAATTCTTCCCTCTTTCCTTTCTTTTCTTTCCTCTCTCAATCTCTCCTTCCCTCTCTCCTCCCCCTCTTTCTCTCTTCCCCTAAAATCTTTTAAAACCTTATATTAAAATTTTTATTTTTCTTTCTTCCTCTTTTAATATTAAAACTTTTTCATTTTCTTTTTCCTTTCGTCTGGATAAATTGACTCCATTTATTTAAAAAAAAAAATGTTGGTCTGAAGAGATGAATATATTTTTGTATATTCATGAAATAAATTATAACCGAATGGATTTTTAAGGATAGCCTGTACTTATTATTATATTGCTCTGTTACTTACATTGAGCTCTCTTTGTATTAAAGTCCTCTTTGGAATTATCACTATGAATTATCAATTGGTATTATATATATATATATATATATATATATATATAGATGTGTGTGTGTGTGTGTGTGTGTGCATAAGGATGTACTAAAAAGTTCTCTGCATAACCGACTTCTCAAGATCTTGCTAGCTAATGAAAAGAATGTAGGGAGGGGTGATGTAAGAGTTATTTGCATGGAAAATGGAATCAGCTAGAAGAGTTTAAATTCCTTCCTAGTCTTTTGCAGTTCCATTCTCATGTTCTTTGACTGAATCTATCTATTCTCCTCCAAACTATGGGTTAAATCCCAGAGTAGTCTGGGCTTGGCCAGCCTAAGAAAAGAACTACTTCAAGTTAAAAACAATGAAGAAGACAACAGGTGATTAATACACTATATTTTCCAAATGGCAATCCACAAATAGAAAAAAAAAGAATCTCTAGAAAGTTATTGTCAGATAAAAACAAACAACAGAAAAATAATAAATAAATAATAAACAAAACAAAAGATAAATAAATTAAAAAAAAACAGAAATGAAAAACAAGACAAAGAGAGCAACAATGAAAATGAAAGAGGATAGCAAGATTAGTAAGTTACTTTTCTTTTAGTAAATATTATTAATTATTAGTAACCATGTTTCTTTTAGTAAATATTACTAATTAATAGTAACTATCCCTTTGCTAACAAAATTTTAAAAGTGTATTAACCTACAAATCGCTCTATGAATGTTATGATCCTTATTTTTAAAAATTATAAGTTGTATAAGGTCTTTCTTTAATACACAAGTACTTTCAACTGTACATTCAGTCATCTTCAAGCATGGAAATTATTTTGCTTTTGGTAAAATTCAGGTATCATCTGAGACAAAAAATATAATATTTTAACAAAAACAAATTAATTTCCATGCCTGAATGTCCAGTCGAAAGTACTTGTGTATTTAAGAAAGACCTTATACAGCTTATAATTTCAAAAAACAAGGATCATAACATTAATCGAGTGATTTATAGGTTAATTCACCTTTAAAATTTTGTTAGCAAAAGGGATTTTGCCATTTTATATCATTAACTTTACTAATCTACTTTTTGTATGAGTGTACTTACCACACGACTACTGCTATGGTTTCCAAGAGTGGAGACAGTAATAAGCGATTGGAGTACAACAAGAGCAGCCGATACTTTGGAGAAGCAACTGTTGATGTCCAGGCCACGATTGGTTTGAGAAAATAAGTAATACAGAGCTTGACTGGCATTGTAGGTTTTACCGCTGCCATTCTCACCACTGATTGGATTAAAAGAAAAAGGTAAATTAAATTTAGAATACTGACAAAATACCATCTCCCTCACCACCCCCATTTACCCCCCCCTCAAAAAAATTACCCCTCTCCCTAATTTAGTCCTCAGCCTTATTAGACTAAACTTCCTATGAATTAATTAAGAATTAATTAAGAATTTATTTTGGATTTGTAAGCCAATCCTCAATATGCAGGCATCGTAACAGTGACTCACTAAGAGTAATTGGCAACCTGAGGTTAAATTCCGGTCAAGTTCATTACATTCATTTTTGCACAAATACCCTTGAGAAACGAGATGAATCAATCTCTCTCCGATAAACTATATGATCAAATAGCAAGACGTGATGATGATCACAAAAGCATTGAAAACTAGGGTCACAAACACATAGCCATACAATTGAATATATATATGGTGGTGGACTATCCTGTCATATTCGATGTATGAGGGTCAAGTAATTCAGTTCCTAGGAACCGACAGCCCAGACACCAGCACATGTGATTTGATTATAGTGGTGAAGGCTTTGTGCAGAACCAACCACATTTTTTGAAGGGCCGAATACAGAGGCCTGGTGCACTATGTGCCACAAGGTCTCTCCGCAGGTTTTGAATTCAGAGTTGTCCTTCTCCTAGACCAGTTGCCATTCAAGACTACAGAACCCAGTCTGTCCTGCTATTTACCCATAGTGTAGGAGGGAGAAGATAAAGATTAATACCTTTCCCAAGAGTATTAGCACGTAAGTGAATGTAAGAGATTTGACTGGAATATGAACTTGGCTCTCTGATTCCTCAGTCCTAGTTGCTATCCACTGTACGTCCTCTCACTCTCTCTCTCTCTCTCTATATATATATATATATATAATATATTTATTTTTTTTCCTTCCATTTGTTATATTAATTTAATTTACACGCTTATATATTTTTATATCGCAGAAAATAAACATGATAAGTACTGAGATGAAACTGGTTGTTCATTTTTAGCTTTTTAAAATGCCGTATAAATTCTGCCTATTCCTAGCTATCGTTAAATTTTGTACCATAAAAAAAACTTATGTAATATATATATATATTATATATACATATATATATATATATATATATAATATATATATAATATATTATATATACATACATATATATATATATATATAATATATTATATATACATACATATATATATATATATATAATATATATACATATATATATATATATAATATAATATATTATATATACATATATATATATATATATATATAATATATTATATATACATACATATATATATATATATATATATAATATATTATATATACATACATATATATATATATATATATATAATATATTATATATACATACATATATATATATATATATAATATATATACATATATATATATAATATAATATATTATATATACATATATATATATAATATATATACATATATATATATATATATATATATATAATATATTATATATACATATATATATAATATAATATATTATATATATATATATATAAAATATAATATATTATATATACATATCCATATATATAATATATATACATATATAATTTATTTTATGAATACCTATATATTTATCTCATCTTTTAATAAATGGAGACAATTTCCCCTCCAGATTGATATACTATATTGACAGGGGGAAATGGAAAACAGGAGAGAAGAGAAGAAAGAAGGAGAGGAAGAAAGAAGAAGAAGAAGAAAGAAAGTGATAAATTTTTCAAGTTCTTTCTAAAAAGTGAGATAGAGAGAGGGTAAAGAAAGAAAAAAGGAAGAAGAAAGAGATGAAGAGATAGTAATAAGCCTAAGATAAACTGACCTGGCCAAGATTTTTTTTCCTTAAAGTGTGAGACTTTGTACATTGAGTTATACAACACATTGACCAATATAGCCTGTTATTTTAGGCAGAACAAATGAAAACAATTTCAAAATAGTTTAATAAAGGAGCCTTTGATAAAAATAATAATAACAATATCAAATATAAATGAAGGGATTTTAAATATAGATAAACAATAAAAGTAAAACTAAAAGCTGAGTAAGATGATGTATGCATAATAATACAAATGATGTTAATTTAGAATTATAAATATTGTATACATTGGCCAGACAGTCATCGATCCAACTAGATATAAAAAAACACAAAAGAAAACACAAAAACATGTGATATGCAATATAAACACACATACATTGTATATATTGTTAAATATAACATATAATGAATGTCTATTATGTCTGATCATGAGCCATTCTAATGTTCGAATGTTTGCTTTAATTTCTGGTGAAAATAAAAACAAAATTATCCAACATTTGGATATTTTTTATTAAGCTGGTCCTAAGCTTTCGGCTCACATGAGCCATCTTCAGAGTGGTTATACAAACATGAAACAAAGATATCCAACGTCAAAGAAATTAAAGAGTTCACCAGAAATTAAATCAAACATTCAGACATCTCATGATCAGATATAATAGACATTCATTGTCTGTTATATTTAATAATATATGCTTAAATAATAATCTGCTGCCCCAATACACTGCTGAATGCTTTGCTCAGAAATTTTCATTCAACTCGACGCTCGACTCTTCTGGTGTACCCATACCTGACTTCCCTCTTAGAACTGAGGCCTTATTAAGTGGGTTAAACATAACCCCATCTTTGGTACTGGGCGTTATCTCCAATTTAGACCCCAACAAGGCTAGTGGTGGTGACGGGATACCAGCCATTGTTTTGAAGAAATGTGCGCCCGAACTGACGCCCGCCCTTTCTAAACTATACAACTACTGCCTCAAAGAATCTTGTTTTCCTGACTGCTGGAAGTCCTCTTCCATCGTTCCTGTCTTCAAGAACTCCAGCAACCTCTCTGACCCTTCCAACTACCGTCCTATCAGTCTCCTTCCCCTCTTCGGCAAAGTCTTCGAAGCCCTAATCAATACCGGGGTGGTTAACCACCTCATATCCCATAATCTGCTCTCAGACAAGCAATATGGTTTCCACTTTGCCTGATCTACAGCCGATGTGCTTACGGCCATCACTGAAACAGTCTACGAAATTCTTCAAAATAACGGGGAAGCCCGTGCCGTGGCACTAGACATCTCCAAAGTATTTGATAGGGTTTGGCATGCCGGCCTTCTTCGCAAGCTCCAGGGTTATGGCATTACAGGTCGATTATATGACCTAATATGATCATTCCTGTCAAACCGTAAATTGAAGGTTGTTCTCAATGGATTCTTCTCCAGTTCCTATGCCACGAACACAGGTGTTCCTCAAGGCTCCATCCTAGGCCCACTCTATTCCTTATCTACATAAATGACCTTCCTGGCGCAATAACTTCCCAAGTTGGCATATATGCGGATGAAACCACAATTTATTCCTGCCTCAAAAACAAATCTAGTCTCGCTGACAAAACTCGCCTGGCCGTGCGTCTCGAAAAGGACCTCCAATCGATTGTGAACTGGGGCACGAATTGGCTGGTCAACTTCAACGCTTCTAAGACAAAACTGCTCTCTATTAATCACCACAGAGATCCTTCCCTTCCCTCCATTAGAATGTCTGATGCTCAACTTCTCAAGAGCAACTCTCTGCGGCTTCTCAGTCTCATGTTGACTGCTGAACTGAGATGGAATAAATACATTGAGTCAATTGCCTCGCCCACTGCAAGGAAAGTTGGCTCCCGAGCCGCGCCAGGAAGTTTTTCTCCCCGGAGTCGATCCTCCAGATCTACAAATCAACAATTCGCCCTTGCATGGAGTATTGCTGCCATATATGGTCTGGTGCCCCTTCTGTTTGCCTCGGGGTTCTTGATAGGCTCCAGAGGCGGATATGCAATGTAGTTGGCCCTGCCCTGGTGTCTCGTCTACAGTCACTTTCTCACAGACGCGCCGTCGCCTCCCTCTGTCTGTTCTACAAATACTTTCATGGAAATTGCTCCAAGGAGCTGTATTTGCTGGTTCCCAGACATCATGAGTTCAAGCGCCATACGAGGCTGGCATCCCGCTCTCACCCCTTCACTGTCGAAACTCCTAAATGTAGCCGTCTCTTCTACTCTAATAGCTTCATGTCTCGCACCTCCCTTCCATTTTCCTGTTTCCCTGTGATCTATAATCTCCAGCTATTCAAGTGTAATGTCAATTGACATCTCCAGTTGCCTTGATCTATCCACTACCCTCATCCTTTCTTCTATCACTCCTATCTGATCTTGCTCTAAATTTTCTGTAACCCCTTGCGTCCTAGTGGCTTCCCGCCTTGCTTGGGGTGAAATGCTTAAAAAAAAAAAAAAAAAAAAAAAAATAATAATATATACACACACACACGTACACTTATATATGTTAGCACCTATATTAACGTATCAACACTTCAAGTGTGCGTTTTTTTGGGGTTTTTAAAAAAAAAAAAAAAAAAAAGCCATTACCGCATCATCTAAAAATATGATTTTTTTTTATAAACACAGGGAGGGAGGGGGAAACATATGTAATGACCCCCAATTTTTATGTAAGCAACTTACCTAACTAGTTTGTTTTATTGAATAGCAGAACAGGGACAAAGGGTAAATAATTGCTTAGAGCTATAATAGACAAGAAGTGGTGGAGAGGCATGATCATTCGCAGTTATAAAGGGTAATACCAAATAACTTACCTAATGAGTTTTTGTGAATGAATAACAAAGCAGAAAGAGGAAGTAGTGGAGAGCCATGATCACTCATGGAATGATAAGGGGTAATAGTGAATAACTTACCTAATGAGTTTGTGTGAATGAACAACAAAGCAGGAAGAGGAAACGGTGGAGAGCCATGATCACTCACAGAGTGATAAAGGGTAATAGCGAATGACTTACCTAATGAGTTTGACTGAATAGTAGAGCAGGGACAAAGCAGGATGGTAAATAATCAAATATTACTTAGAGCTACAATGGACAGGAAGATGTGGAGAGTCATGATCAACCACATTCTGAAAGGATATGGCACATAAATGATGGTGGGCCTATTCCTGTGGTTGAAATGACCAGAGAATGCATAAAGAATCTTTGCCCCTTGATCAAAAATCTTTCTTTCTCCATCGTGGATACTGAAATTAATGAATTCTCCCCCTCTTATAAATTAATGAATTCTCCCTTGTATAAAGAAAGAAAAAAAACTGTTATGCAATTCTAAAAATCTACAATGAAGACAAAACAAAAATTGTTCTGCTTAGTTTGCTAAGAACTACAATAAGAACAAATCTTCTATTCATTCTATAAAGGCTATACCACATTGGAACACTGGTTCTTAGATGACCACCAGTTAAGCAACATCAAGCCTGGTTGGTGCTTAAATGGGTGACTGCTTGGGAATACCAGGTGCTGTCAGCTTGGATGTGCAGGTGGTGTATTGGGTAATAGTTTGGAATTGGAAACCAGAGAGCAGAGATCCAACTTCAGTCAGGTTCGTTATACTTACTTACATGCAAATTCCCTTGACAAAGGTATGAATCCACCTCTTCTCCTCCCAGCTATGGGTTAATTAGTAGAACTTGTATCAGTAAATCAAAAAAGTTCTTACAGTCTAAAAATATTTTCTGGCTTCAAATAACCTGCAAACAGTTGATAAACTGTAAAAAAAACAAATCAATCTATCCATTCTATAATTAGTCCCTGTTGTTAGTCTATTATTATGTTTAATTTATAAATCTTTATCATGTGTATGTATGTATCAGAAAAATTATATATTACCATGAATCAGTCATACAAAAAGTAGATTAGTAAAGTTAATGATATAAAATGGTAAAATCCCTTCACTAACAAAATTTTAATTTTTAATTTTTTTTAATACACAAGTACTTTTGACTGTACATTCAGTCATCTTCAGGCATGGAAATTATTTTGTTTTTGGTAAAATTCGGGTAGCATCCAAGCCGAAAAATATAATTTGTGCATTAAAGAAAGACCTTATACAGCTTATAATTTTAAAAAACAAGGATCATAACATTCATCGAGTGATTTGTAGTTTAACGCACCTTTAAAATTTTGTTAGTGAAGGGATTGATTTATATCATTAATTTTACTAATCTACTATATGTGTGTGTGTGTGGTTCTGTACTATTTGCATTTTTAGGTATTTTCTGAATATCATAGAATTATTTTAGACTACTGCATATTTTTGCAATACAATAGCAATAATAATCAATAGTAATGATAGTAATAATAATCAATAGTAATAATAATCAATTACTTACTTGAAGACAATGGTCTGTGGATATTTAGTATCAAAAAGCTCCTGAAGAACTTCTATGACTTTATGCTTCAAGAATTTAGAATGATTCTCATCCTGATTTGTTTCCAGGGGCAACTTGAAAGTATTTGTGTAAGGATTGAGGATGATTAAAGATGGTCCCAGCCATGTCTGTCAAAGGAAAAAAATTACCAACATTTTAAAAAGAACAAGAAGTTTTTTTTTTTAATGATTTCATCCCAAGCAAGGCAATAAAGCCACTAAGATGCAACGAGTTACTGAGTGTAAGAGAATATGAAACAAAACAAAAAAAACCTATTAAGGAAAGAGAGAACACTAAAAGAACAGGAATTCTTCTTTATGAGCACCAGACGAGATGTGGCAGCAATAGTCAATACACGGATAAATGGTAGACTCACAAATATGTAAGTGATTCTGGTGAAAGAAAATTGTCTAGCATGACACAGTGAACCAACTTTCCTAGCTGCAGATGATCAGGATTCAATATAATCTTTCCACTTCATGTCAGTGGGATGTGAGCCCAAGAAAGTGCAATGATTCACACCCGTGGAAGTTAGCATCAGCCATGCTGATGGAAGGTAAAAAAAACTTATCTAAGACTTTATATATTTCTTGGTCACTTAGTCTGATCTTCTGTTGTAACCTAGGGAAGGTTACTGAATAGAATAACCACATGAAGGTTGGTAATGAACGATAATACTTAGGATAAGAACAACATATATAAGATTCACCAGCGACACATAGAAGTAGTAAACTGCTTGAAGTGAGTCAAGTGAATTCCACAATCAATCTCCAACTGCAGACCAACATACAGTATTTACTACTGTATTTATGTGAATGGGGACATACCCGTTATTGTCCATAGGTATGCTACATCTTCCTTACTTACTAATGAGATATTCAGTTGTCACAATAAAAAGCATTACACAATTCCAATGAGAAAAAAAAAGACTGTCACATTCATCAACAAAACTCTCTTTGCAAACTTTAAATTGATAGCAGTGCTTTGTTACCCAGTCTGTCACTGGTGATAGAATTTAGCAAAAATTTGTTTATATTTCTGAGATGAGGTATTATGTACACTATTTACATTATTCGGACTATTGTCCTCATCTTTGTTGCCATATTTATTACAACGTTTCGGCCTTTCAGTATCTGTCTATATTTCTGAGATGAGGTATTATGTACACTATTTACATTATTCGGACAACATTCAATACCCGGTTAAGGCAGTGGAGAACTTGAAGAGGGGAATTAACCGGAGATAACTGACATCCATCAAACATGGCACGTGGAACTAGAACAGTCTACCCCAGTGAGTGAAATAAAGGGTTCAGTTCGACATAGTCTGAATAATGTAAATAGTGTTCTCAGAAATTGTTGTCAATATTATCCAATCTGTTTCACTTTATTTTTACTAATTCTCGCTATTGTGACATTTTTCACAAGGAGAAATACATTTTTGATTATTGGTAATATCAGTGATTGTACAGAACATACAAACTTTATGGAAATTAACTATAGCTTGCATACATTGTGGGATTTTGAGAGGGAAATCTAAGATTATTAAAATAAATATATCAATTACACTCCAATATCATAGCATATAAATGTGGAGGCAGCAACTTATCATTTCAAGCTCATATTAGGGCTTCTTTTTACCATTCTTCCTACTCCCTGTTTTGCCAACCATTTACACAAGCTTGTTAGGTAGATTATTCATTGCTTTCAAAATATCTTGGGAGTGTCAAATTCTCCAAGCCCTCTTTCCTCATTGTGTCCTAAAAATTTCAATTGTTTCTTTCTGATTCTAAATAAAAGTCTCCTTTTTATTTCCATTTTCCTTAAAATTTCCTTGATAGTCATATGTTCATTAATAGTAAAGTGCAACCTCAGTTCTCGAATGTCTCACATGTTGAACAAATTGGTTTTTGAACAGAATATAGGATATGAAAATGCCTAGGTTACCAAACAAAATTTTGATTCTCAAACAACATTGCCGAACCAAGTTAACCTGAATGGAATAATTTCTTAGTCGACCACCATGTTGTATATATTCATGTGTAGTGCTGTGCTTTTCTTTTGCAATTTTATTGTAGTGTGCCATTTTTACTCTTCATTAGTCCTCAGTCATGGCTCCAAAGAAAGCTAGCAGTAATACTAGTAAAGGATAAAAGAAAAGTTAAGAGAAAAACAATTGTTGATGATATTGTCTCTTCCTATTCAGTTTCATATGGCAAAATCAACAATCTATACTATTCTTATAAATAAAGAGACGATCATGTCTTTCCTTCCCTTTTCCAAACAATAACATGTCTTTCCTTCACCTTCCACAATCAACTCTCCTACTTACAGGTACGGTAAAATTAAAATGTTCGTCTATATTTTATCTGTTTAGTAGAGTTTATTCATTTTTTTTTCTTCTTAGATTTAATGATTTTCATTACTTTTGTTTATAACCTTGTGCACAAAGTACTGTTGTAAAAGTTTAAATAAGCAATCATCTTGGGAACAGGAACGGATTAATCCATTTTACATTGATTCCTATTGGAAAAATAGTTTCAGTTTATGAACATTTCGAATTACGAACAGGCTTCAGGAATGAATTAAATTTGTGAACCAAGGTTCCACTCTAGTCATATAATAGCAACTTAACTATTCAGTAAATTCAAATAATGCAAATAAAATCAATAAATAATGTGGGAAATTTAACAATTCCCCAGATTAAGTTGTGCCTGATGAACAAAGATGAGACAATTGAATAGTTTAAAAAACATACTTTATATAAGAAATACATTACATAACAACAAAGAGAATAGAGGATTGCTAAAAATATATTCTTTTAGCAGTTAAAAGTTATGGCATCAGGACAATATCCAAATACATGTGTCTGTTGAAATGGATTGAAAAACTGATCTGGTGTTGTTGAGATCTTCTGAAGCATTGCCTGTTCTTGGAGTAAGCTGAAAACATGTCTGTCCCTTGGTCATCTCGGCCTCTGCTTTGATGCCTAAATTTGGATCATACACATTATTATCAGATGAATGGACCTGACTTACTCCCAGCAGGAGTTTTCTACCAAAGGGAGATAACCTATATTTTTGATAATAATGCAAGCAGATGTAGTATAAAATGTACAATTTATTTCTAATAATAACTCATTTTATTTGGTGCTAGCCAAGTTTGCCGGTTTCAGTCTTTGATAAGAAAAATAGTTTTTTTTTTATATTATCATCAAAAATTAAAAGAAAAAAAATAGGAAAAGATGATGTTAGTCAAAGAAAAGTTCTGAATATCAATAAGAGAGTTCCTTACTTCGAGATGTCCTCTGATGAACCTCAAGTCAAGACAACGAATAACAGATTCCATGGAGACAGGATATTGAAGATGGACAACATCAAATACAGGTCTATCACTGTAATTTACATTATGAAGGTCATCAGATTCGTTCCCTGAGAAAGAAAAATGTAGGTTATAGTAATTCCAGTCAAGCAATACCAATCAATTTTATTGAGCATTTTGATAAAATATATTATAAAAAAATAAAATAACTCACTCAGAAGGAAAATCCTTGAGAGTGCCGCCATTGAATGTTATCCAAATATTAATCTATGCCCAGGCTTTTTCCGATTTCACCTTTCTTAACAGAATTATTGCTCTCCCAAACAAACGTACACAACAATATTGCAAAATCAAAAGAAAATGGTTGAATCCATCCACACAGCAATAAACACAATATCTCCTCACGTGACAGTAATTAACGTTATTTCAGTTTACTGCATGAAAATAGCGTTCTCTAAATTCTTCAAGTTGCTAAGGACATTTTGTTTTTGTTATTATTAGTTACTTTGTTTAATAAATTCATTTTGTTTCGCCTTGAAAAAGTCCATGTTGGATGAAACACGTTGGCAACTATTACTGTTTTCCTATTGTCTTTTACATTTATAAATATAATATATTATTCTCAGGTCTGTAGTGACTATACCCCCAATTCATTAGGTTGGTGCAAAAATAATGTCATTTTCTCATATATGTTACTATGTGAGAAAACGACATTATTTTTGCACCAACCTAATATTAATTTTGGAAAAAAAAAAAAAAAAAAATTCCAACTCTCTCCACACCACATTTGTTTTTATGAAAACTTTCTGAGAAAATGGTTATTCTAAGGAAATGGTTATTTAGAATTGAAAAACAGATTTTGTACAAATTCTAAAAGTTAATTCAAATAATATTAGGTTGGTGCAAAAATAATGACGTAATAATGTCGTTTTTTGACGTATTTTTTAACATCAAAAAACAACATTATTACGTCATTATTTTTGCACCAACCTAATAATTCATTGAATTCTAAAAATTAGGCTTACAGCCATGTCACATTCAAACACCGGTTCTCACACAATCACTGAAGTTAAGCAATGTCAATCTTGGCCAGTACTGAGATAGGTGACTTCTTTGAAATATCAGGTGCTGTAATCTTGGATTTGCAGATGGTGCAATGAATAATGATTTGAAATTGGAAATCAGGGAGCCAAGTTCCAATTCCAGTCAGATTCATTATATTTACTTACCTATAGGAAAGGTATGAGTCCACCTGTTTCCCCCGCCATCTATGAGTTAATTAGTAGGACTTGTAAATCATTATTGTCTCCAAAGAAATTCTGATAGAGAAGGAAATTGCTTTAAATAATTTGCTGTATGTTAACATAGCATTTTTTTCATTGCTGTTTGATCGAAGCAATCGAAAACGAGGAAGCCTTGTCACCCATTCAGTCCAAACAATAAAAAGCAAAGAAACTCTTTCCTCTATTCAATCCAGACAATTTAAAATAAAGGAACCTTGTCCAATTCAGATCATTCAAAATGAGGAATGCTTGTCCCCTTATTTAAACCAGATCATTTAAAACAAAGAACACTTGTTGTCTCATTCAATCCAGATTATTTAAAATGCCGAATGCTCGTCCTCTAATTAATTTAAAACAATGAAATCTTGTCCTCTGATTAAGCTAGATCTATGTTAACCACTAAACAGAAGAATCAGTCATTGCATCAAGCTATTTAGGCTGTTTAATAAACTCAGCTTCAACTGGCATAAGGCTACAGAATGGGATTCCTAAATGAGATTAAATCCAAGGTTGAGCTGAACTCAACACCTAAATTAATATTTGGAGAAAAAAAAAAATGGATTTGTGTTCCGCTTGAAGAATATAAAAAGTTATTAAGAATATCATCTCCAAATGTAGACAATTCTTTTTATTTATGATTAATATTTTGGTAATTACTGTTTTTAGAATTCTGAAGAACTCTTACTTTCAGGGTTGCCATCATTTTTAATTTTCCAGTTTTCCATGTCCATGTCAGTATGCCCTTTTTTGGTGGGTGAAAGTTGTTGATCCATGATTCTCAGATGCGTTGCTCAAGACAATACCATTTTCTGGAAAAAGGAAAAAAAAAGTACCAAATTTATTGAAATTTTCAGATATACAACTTAAGTCTGTAATCAATAGTTATTAGCTAAATTTTGATCTGAAAAGCATTGGAAAAAAAATTTAATGAAATTCTATCAGAAATTATCTATATTTCTGAGATGAGGTATTGGAATTATTTACATAATTTACATTGTTCAGACTGTTGTCCTCATCTTGATTGCCATATTTACAATGATAATAAAGATGAAGACAACAGTCTGAACAATGTAAATAGTGTAATTTGTAAATTAAACACCTCATCTCAGAAATATAAACAGATCCTGAAGAAGGCCAGAGTGTACAATGGTCAAAACGTCATGAATATGGCAATAAAGATGAGAACAACAGTCTGAACAATATAAATAGTTATGATACCTCATCTCAGAAATATAGACAGATTCTGAAGAAGGCCAACAACAGCCAAAACATTGTGAATATGGCAATAAAGATGTGGACAACAGTCTGAACAATATAAATAATGTAAATTATCAGAAATTACTTAAATTTATTATATGTCTAATATAACAGGATTTTTAGGCTAGCGATGAAATTCCTATGATGACTGATTATAAAAACCAATTAGTAAGAAAATGCCAATGACTTGTTACGAACCAATTAATCAGTCTAATTCTAATATAGCAAGCTTTAGAAAGTCTTTCCACAATTGTCATAAGGCGGTCCCAGCATGTGACGCCTTTGGAAAGTGCCTGAAAACCATACCCCACGGGTTGACCCAAGGCCTTGTCAGTGAAATTGGTCAGATGAAACCATTTAGGAGATTTCAGTAGTTGAACTAGCATGAAGTTGCAAGTCATCATGACCGAGGGTTTGGGAGTATTGGCCTTGTTCAGTCTGTTGGTCATGCCAGATAATGTACTCTCTCCCAGAATCTGTAACTAAGGTCCGCTCAGTATAGCTGTGGTATAAACCACAGGTTGGCTCTGTGGATGTTGGACAAACACAGATGTGCCTGAGCAGGCGTCTGCAGTGGGGATTGGCTAACCACCCTAGTAGATAGGCATACTCAGATGGGAGACGACAAGTGAATATCCCTTTAGAGTTTTTTTTTTAGACTGATCATCTACTCTAGAAAATGAAAGTCAAGAACTACAAATATACAAGATACAAAAAGGCAGATGCATATGAAAAAAAAGGATGAAAATGACAGTCTAACTCTGTTAATTGAGCACCAAATTTATCAGCTTCGTTTTGTGTAATAAAAGACAAACATTTTCCCTCTAGGAAAGCTATTGTTAATATGGTTGTTAATAACAGCCGTTGTATAATTGAAAAGTGTATTAGGTAAATACGTCATCTGACAGTGCTATTTTTTTTTCTTTTGAGTCACCCAAGGGATAATCTCCTTTGGAATGCAAGTTTCTTTTTTTGCACGATTCATGCTACACCTGTAATATTTTTTCAAGTAAGTTTTAAAATATATACAGATTACGCATTATAGAAATACATGCATATATAATGCTGATTTTGCTGAAAAATTATTATCAACTAAATTCTTTTTTTTTTTTCCTTTTTGAAACTTTTGTGAATTATGTAGTAAAATTAAGAAAAATGATAATTATTTTTCTAAGAAAAATCAAATGTTGATGTGAATATTTTAAAACTGTTTTTAAACCTCTGATAACTGTAAAAAAAAAAAAAAAAAAAAAATAAAAAAATAATAATGATTCTATAAACATTTGATAGTAAAATCTAACAATCTAATTTCTTCGGTCTCACTTGAAAGACAGCTTTCTTGGTTCTGAAGAAAAAAAAAAATAACGTCCAATTCTTGCAGAAAGGAGATGACTTCCAATACCACCACATTGCATTTAATGAGGCATAATTACAGTCAGTGTATTATGCCTGAAAAGTATCTAAAAGAAAATGCTGAGGAAACTGGATAATTTCCTGAATTATCTGCATTAAATTTGACCTTATGTCATATAATCTCACAGGAAGGAAGGTAAACTATATAAAGACATTTACCAATTGGGATAAAGACTAAAGTTAATCATTAGCAACTAAGCTAAAGGAAATGAACTATTTTGTGGGTATTGGGACTCACATTTTCGATGCAGTCATATTCCATTCAAGTAGACACATAAAACCCAATTCTCAGCCCGACCTTAAGATGGAAAATAACTGAAGTTGGTTTCCAGTGGCCTGTGATGCCAGGATTGCAACTTTGCCATTGCATTTAAAAAGAAATGGTTAAGCTGCTAGCACATATGCTAGGGGCCACATTAACTGTGGCCTTGTGCCCTACCACTGTCAGAGGCATGTATCAGCCTTTTTTGTTCTTAGCCAGATGCAATGTCTTCTCATTTTTTCTTCATAGAATAAAAAAGTTGTGAAAAGGACAACAAGAATATGCTGTAACTGATTGTGAATTCAAATGCACAAAAAAAATAACTTAAAAATGTAGGCTACTTGTTTTAATTAAGGAGAGAGAATAAGATGTTTGTTTTTTTTTAACTATGATGTTCACCCTGTATAAGGCCCAAGAGCCACTCCAGATAGACTATTATAGAGTAAGAGGCACCTAAGTAAGGGGATAAAGCCACCAAGACACAAGTGGCCACTGGAAATGAAAGAGAAAGGAGAAGACTTTAGAAGGAACTGGAAACTCAATCTTAAAGAGGAGACAAAGGATAAACTTCTACGCTTGTTCAGGGAGGAGTGTGAACCGATCTATTCCTACTGAAAAAGTGTTCTTTTTCCAGAGAAGAACAAAACTAAATAGCAGTGAATAATCTCAAGATTCCTGGAAGATCTTGAAAGACCATTACATTTTTAAAGATAAAAAAAAAAAATTTCATAAAACAGATACTACACATTGCTCTTAGTCAAAAGAATGAGAAGTGAGATTTATCCAAACTTCCACTCAAACAGAACATGGTACAAGGCAGTGTTTAAAATAAGGATCCCATACAAACATGAAGTAAGATACCAAAAATAGTCTAGCCTATTCAGTGTAACCCTTTTGGAGATGCCTCAAGTACCAGGAATTAGCCCTATCTCCCACTCCCCCACCACCCAGATGCAGATTTGGTTTGATCTGGTTTAATTTGTTTTACAGCATATCAACCTCAACGGGTTATTTAATGCTAACAACATTTTTTATTGCTGGTAATATTTTTCCTTCAAAATTGTATTGCTGGTAATAGTCAATTATTTGCCCATAGCTGGGACCCTAACAGGTGCTACCACACCGGGTCAGGGTGGACCTAGGAACACCAGCAATTAAGAGGTGGTTCTACACTCCTCAAAACCTCCTGATCAAAGGCCTTGCTGCTGGATGTAGTTTATCGTCTTACCCAGGACACTCCAGAAGGAGAGGTATACATTTATCAACACACCTACTTGAATGGAATGTCACACAAAGTAGGTTGCAAGCAAATGCAGATATGGACAAAGACAAAATTTGCTCCAACCGTGTTAGTACTTCTCCTTTTTGGGCTATCTCAGGCACCAGGTAATGACCATAATTCCAGCCTGAGGGAGTGGTACCACCTGGGGAGAGGAGCGAGCTTTTTGTCAGGTTTTGGTGATTGATTAGAAAAGACGATATTCTAATTTATTCCTTATTTATTTTTTTTATTCATGAATTAAAAAGAGTTTTTTTTTCAATCAAAGAAAGGCATGTGTATCCTGAGAAAACCTCCTTCGGTTAAAGAGCTAAGTCAGGACAAATCTATATTTTTACCTCCCTATTTAAATAAATAAATGATACATATAGTTGACAACATAAATACTTCTTGGACCTTTATGGTACGATAAATCAATAATCATTACTAAACTTGACAAGGGTGTATTTTTGTTGTCTGATTTTGTTTAGCAGCTTATCAACCTCCATGGGTTATTTAATACCAAAATCTAAATATTTCATTAGTTCTGGGTGTAATGAATAAACTACACCCAGCAGCAAGGCTGGAGATTGGAGATTGGAGATTTCAAGGAGCATTGAACCACCTCTTAATTGCTGTTGTGCCCAAGTCCATCTTAACCTGGTGTGGCAGCACCTGTTAGGGCCCCAGCTATGGGCAAATTGTGAACCCCCAAACAAAAACAAAATGCTATGAAAATATAAAAATACGTTTTTATCATAAAATTACCACAATACCTATTTATAATAAAATTACCAACAATCCATTTTATAGCAAAAAGACCAACAATAAATATTAACTGTAGTTGAGTGCATACAATTGTGTTCAAAATACATGTAATTGAAGCCATAAAATTGCGTACTAATTACTTCGTTTTGGGCATTAAATAACCCATAGATTGATATGCCACTAAACAAGATCAACCAACCAACAATACATATTTTTAGCAAAATTAACAACGACACCCACAGATATTAAAATTACCAACAATACAATTTTAAAGCAAAACATTTTATAGTGAAATTACCGACAATCTATTTTATCTGTAGTTGAAACATTCAAAATATTTAAATTTTGGCATTAAATGACCCGTAGGGTTTGCTATGCTGCTATACAAAACCAACCAACATGAAAGAACTCTTTCATGACATTGATCCATATAATATCCTACAATTTCTTAAAGAAATCAAATTGTATTTCAAAATATAAATTAAACAAAACCCCCGACCAAAAATCAAAATATTTTCTACTACAGGCTGTTTATTCTTTTTGATATTGTGGAAACAAAGTTCCCAATGTTTCTTGGGTATATCTTAGCTTTTTCTGCTTCAGAAGTTAAGGTGTGTAATAATGGTTGAGCTCAAGTCAGCCTGGTGCCAAGATGGAACGACCAAAAAGATTGATTTACTTCATGTGAGAATGCTATGCATTTGAAAGTGAAAAAAAAAAAAGAGTTCAGAAGTTTCCCCAGTATGGATCACCTTTATCCACGATGTGTTATTGGAGAAAGAGGAAGGAAATGTCTGTCTTTTACACAGAACTTTGTGGTGATCACTTACATGTGTCACACCTCCGCTTTCTTTAATGTCATTGGTTCATAAATATATGATACTTATTATATTACAATTTTGCCATCGCACATAATTTGAATTTTTCTCTAAAATCACGGATTGGTCCATTTCCTGACCAATTGCGTATTTTAGTATCTTTCTATATTTTTGGCGTCAAGCTCACTGGAGCCTATGAGTAACTATATAAACCCTCTCACTGTTAGCCAAAAGCCAGTAGCAGTTCAATTCTTGGAAAATACGGCACGGTGCATATTCCTGTGACATTTTAATTCTTAATTATTACTTATTCGAGTAATCATACTAATTCCTATTGATATCACTCATGAACATTACATCTTTCTACACTGGTAACACACTGTGGAATTATTCTTTATTTAACTAAGACTTCAATTGAACTTGTAGTTAAATAACATTCAACATTGTACTCAACATTAATTAGCTAAACTTACCCATTTTATTACGGAAAAAGGGAAGCAACTTTCTTTATACTATTGTTGATTTTTGTATATCATTGTTAATACAATATTTTATTAATGTTCACTAAGCTTGATTATTTTTCTCTCGTGTATGTTGTACATGATTCATGTGGGGTGTTGTTTTACAAGAACACAGCTTTCCTTCTTGATTATAATCATGGTGACCCTAGCCAACAATTCTTACAGCACCACAACAACTTAAACAACGCCACCTAATGGACGTTTGGCAAAACCTAGTGGATTAAGAGAAATTCCAGTTCCTTTATTACTAATATAATGGAAAAATGTATTTTTTTTACCTTTTTTTTTATTCATTATTTAATATATTGATTTTATTTCATTTCCCCACCCCCGCCACAATAGCATAAATTTTTAATCACAAAAGATTAAAAGCATAAAGAAGAACTAAAATAAAATTTTAAAAAGACAGAAAACAATTAATTAAAACAGTTAATTAGTTAATTTTAACTTTTTTTTTTAACTATTGATTCAACCAGTAAGTCTCTTAATTTTGAATTTTAAACTTCATTCACAAAGTACAAAAATGCTTAAAAGTTCATTTTAATTTTTAACTCTGGTACTATCAAGGCGTTTTAATTACTTGACGAAAAATGTACCGGATGAAAACATTTTTATTGAAGTTTGATTAATGACAAATACAACAAAGATACCGAAAATAAAAACAATTAAAAAAAATTTAACTTAAAAAAATGTTTATAAGTTAAAATTAAAAACATAAACTAAAAAGTAAAACAATCAATTCTGAACGATTTTGGTTGAAAGAAGAGTCAAAATTTACAACCAGTCTTTAATTCTGTAAATAAATAACGTAGTTGTATGTTAATTTTAAAAATGTTCCAACAGTATTACTGTTGGCACATCCCCGTCTCAAAAACAACACTTCACTATTTAGGAATTAAAAGAAACAATAAACATTGTCTCTTAAACGAAAGAGTTTTTTTTTTACTGTTGTTAATTATTAAGGAAAGGTTTCTCCTTAAAAGTTTTTAAAAATGTTTGTGCAGAAGTTGGATTCAAAATATGAATGAATGCATGTAATTAATTAAATTACATGTTAAGAAATAAATATTAAAATTACAAACCACAAATAAAAAAATTGGATTTTAAAATTTTGTATCGTTTTTCGCGACCACGTTTCTTATTTTTTTTTTGTTTTTTGTTTTTATCATGCATTCAAACTTTTTTTCTTTTGGCAAAATTTAAAGCAAAGGACTCTTCTTTTTCTTCAGTGGGGAAACACGATCAAAAAGAGATGTCTCTCTACGTTCCATTGTCAGGATTTTTTTTTAAGGGTAACTAATCAGAAAGTTTTCACCAAGCAGGTGAAAGTTAAGAAAAGTTAATTTGAAAATCCCCCCCCCCCCAAAAGAAAGATTTCGATTTAAATGTCCGAGCCGGACCGCTATTTTTGAGAAGGAGAAATTTTTTTCAATCTTGCCAAGTTTTACTTACGAAAATAAAACGGATTGGGGGGGGGGGGTTGAACTTATTTTTTAAGGTCTCTGGTTCCTCGTCTGCCTTCATTTTTATTGTTGTTTTCTTTTTAATTCCTTAACGCGTGATTTCTCAGTTCTTCAAAAAATTGGCGGGCCGGCTCGAACATTTAAATCGAAATCGATTTCATTTTCATGTAATTTTTTTTTTTTTTTTTCAGATTAAAACTTTTCTTGTTTAATTAACTTTCACCTGCCCTTAAAAATATCCTGACAATGGTACGGTAAAAATCGAAAGCGTTCACTGTTTTTTTGTTGTTTTTTTTTAATGTATTTACCTTGCAATTTATTTTTAGTAGAACATTCCCCGGGAACACAATCTTCTTTTTTAAGCTAATCTCACCCACGGAAGTTTATGTTGCTAAAAAAGTTTTTTTAAGTAAACATCTAGAGTACAGTGGTGGTCAACGTTCGATCTCAGGTAAAAAAAAAAGTCATCATGT